>CM040190.1:43788349-44180849 GCA_022606455.1 Callitettix versicolor | reverse complement strand
CAAGCATATGAATGTTGAGCCCATAGCTGGGTCTATCGAAACAAGTGGTTGCATTCTGTGAGTTCATAGAAGGCGGCTACCAGTGGTACTTGGGTTTGGGGAACCGTAACTTTGTACCGGAACCCATTCCTAAGATTCTGGAGTGCTGACAGACATGTATTTCGGCTCCAGGATATTGGAGGTCCTCCCCAATTTATTGGGGATTCTCGCTTTAGTTCGAGTATCCTGGGGTACTGGTGACATTTGGGTACACCCTGTGCCACCTTTTCGAAAAATCTTCGTTCATGAATCGCTCGGCAAACTCATTATGGGAACTACAAAAAAAGTCGCCAAAGGTCTGTTACAGAGGCCTCGTTCGACTTTGTCCTTTTTTTCGTACAGACGCCCTTTTTGATTAATAAAGCAATTGTTTGAAGAGCAGGTCCCGTAGCTTCCAGGTTAAGAAGCTGCAGAACGGAACCTTACTGGTTCAGACTAACAGCGATAAGCAGAGCCTATCGCTGTTAAATATGACATCCTTTTTTGAAAGTGTCAAGGTTTCTGTGGAACCCCACAGAACCTTAAATTCTGCTAAGGGAGTGGTGATTTGTAGATATCTCCTCCATGTAGACCTAGAGGAGATTAAGTCAGAGTTGGCAAGTCAATCAGTTATAGACGTGTGCCGTATTACTCGCAACGAAAAGGGGCAAAAAATATCTACTGCCTCATTGATTTTGACTTTTGGTAAACCAACTGTCCCAGACAACATCTATGCTGGATACCAGCGCCTTTCGGTAAGGCCGTACGTTCCAAACCCGAGACGGTGTTTTAAATGCCAGGGTTTTGGACACGTTAGCTCCACATGCCGGAAGGATCAGGTATGCGGTAATTGTAGTGGTAATGGTCATGATAGTGAGCAATGTAAAGATGATCCAAAGTGTTCCAATTGTGGTGGCGACCATTCCGCTCGTTCCTTCGACTGCCCGAAGTTTAAGGACGAGAAAGCCATTCTTACTATCATGGCCAAGGATAAGATATCTTTTTCGGAAGCAAGGAAGGTTTTCAAAAGCTCAAAGTCAATAATTGAAGGCAAATCATTTGCTGCTGCCACCTCCGCGAGTAATAAAACATCGTGTGCTAATTGCGAAGAGCTAACTAAAACGGTAAAAGCATTAACAGAACAGGTAGTCAATTGCTAACTCTGATATCTGCGGGTTCCACTCCTGATTCGCTGTCTAAATCGTCTGAAACGTCTTCCTCTGAAGTGTCTTCAAAAGGAAAGGATACTCACCTTTCAAAAGTCGCTACTAAAACCCTTGTGACAAAGAATCCGAGGCCTGTAATTCTGGAAGCAAATCCATCCTCTTCCAATCTAGGCGTAAGAACTAAGTCGCAAGTGTTAAAATCGTCTGCATTAACCCAAGTGTGCACAATAGTCGGACGTTAAACACAAAAAAAAGCAAGTGTTAAAGTCTTCGGTTAAGAAAGTTCCTTCTGGACTAGTCCATTTTCTTAAAAAAATCTAACACATAGCCACCAGTGGTTGTGTCTAAAAAAGAAAAAATACAAACAAAGAAGGAAAAACAATCAAAGGAAGGAGTTGCTTCCAAGGTGCCTCCTTCCAAAACTACTATCTATCCAGAATCGGACAGAATCACAGTAGTGATTCGATATCCATTGATTCTGATAAATCTATGACTCATAAGCGTGAATCCGAAATGAATCCAGTTATATTTTAAACCTAATCATTCAATGTCTGCATGTTCAAAAAATAAAGTGATACAATGGAATGTTAATGGGGTAAGAAGTAATACTGAAGATCTGAAGGTTCTTGTACGAGATATGTCGCCTTTAATAATGTGCCTTCAGAAGACTCATTTGCGTGAATCTCACATTTTCAGTTTGAGGGGTTATTCTGTTTTTAGAGCAGATTTCATCGCTGAGGAAAGAGCCAGAGGTGGTGTAGCCATTCTGGTTCACAACTCAGTCGAGTCGGTCCTTTACAAGCTGTTGCCGTTCAAATAACAGTACCATTCAAACTTACAATCTGCAGCCTATATTTACCGCCTAATTATAATTTCCAAAACCATGAAATACGTGACTTAATATGCCAGTTGCCACCGCCGATATTATTATTAGGCGATTTTAACGCTCATCATACTGCATGGGGTTCATAAACCTGTAACTCTAGAGGAATACGCATTGAAAGGATAAGGTCCGAATTGGATTTATGTCTTCTTAATAACGTTCAGCAGCATACACATTTAGCAGCATCTACTGACAATTGGACCGTTGTTAACTTGTCATTCTGCAGTCCAATTCTGACAACAAAGTTTGAATGGTCGGTATTACCTGAATGGTCGGCAATGATCATACTCCCATTAATATTTCATTTCGTAATTTCCCTCGTCCGGATCAGCGCCTGCCGCATTGGATTCTGAAAAAAGCAAATTGGGAGGAATTTATGAAGACATTTGTATCACCAGACATTGAATATAATGACTTTATAAACACTGTAGTGTCAAAATTTACTCAGAACATTTTACAAGCAGCAGAGAAAACTATTCCACAAACTTCAGTACGCCCTTCACGTCCACCTGTTACTTGGTGGAACGAGGACTGTAGGAAGGCGTTACGTCTACGTAGAAAAGCTCTGAGGAGATTCAACAGAAACCCGACAAGTGAAAACCTTGAGCAATATAAAGTCCTTCGTGCAAAAGCTCGTAGAATATTCAGGCAAAGCAGAAAGGATTCTTGGACCCAATACATTGAAACAATATGTAGAACAACACCTACATCTGTTGTGTGGAAGAAATTGCGTTCCATTTGTGGTCCGCCTCCAACTGTAGGACTGATGGGACTTCAACAGGATTATTGGTTTATGACGGTTCCAACATTGTAAACCTTTTAGGGTCATCCTTTGCAAGTTTTTCTCTTCTACAGCCTATAACACTGCCTTTTCTAAATACAAAAGTGCTTTAGAAAAATTGCCTTTCACTGTCGGTAATTCTGATGATTCTCCTCTGAACAGTCTGTTTACTCAACGTGAGCTAGAATCAGCACTGCTGTCCACCAAGGATTCAGCTCCAGGTCCTGACAACCTTGTTTACGCCATGATTAAAAATCTTCCACCGTCGGGTAAGTTATTTCTTCTCGAAATATACAATCGTATTGGTTGCCAGGGAAAGCTACAGTAAATACGAAAGCTACAGTAATTCCCGTTCTTAAACCAGGCAAAGAGAAAACTGATCCAAGTAGCTATCGTCCTATTTCTCTCACCAAATAGGTGCTATGCAAGCTGGTAGAAAAAATGGTAAGTCGTCGCCTTGTTTGGTATTTAGAAACTAATAAATTACTATCCAAAGAAAAGTTTTCAACAAGGACGATCTTCGATGGATCAGTTGGTTTTGTTAGAATCTGCAATTCAAAATGCCTTCATCTTGCGTCAAACACTTGTTGCAGTATTTTTTGACCTAGAGAAGGCATACGACATGGCCTGGAGAAGAGGAATACTGAACATTTTAAAATCATGCGGTATACAAGGCAGAATTCTAGCTTTATTACAAATTTCCTGTCTAATAGGTACTTTAGGATACGTCTTGGAGCTACAGTTTCAGATCGATTCCACTTAGAGAATGGTGTTCCACAGGAGAGTGTACTTAGTGTTACCTTGTTTGCTATCGCAATCAATGGAATTACCGCTAATGTGCAGTCCCCTGTCCGATGTTCGCTTTTTGTGGACGATTTTTCTATTTATGTAAGCACCAGAAATATAGCAACAGCTGAAAGAACTCTTCAGATGGTAATAAATAGGTTGCAGACATGGACGAGATCTACTGGCTTTAAATTATCTGCTGCTAAAACTCAGTGCATTGCCTTCAGTCGCCGTCGACAAATCCAAGCTCCTTCGTTATATCTTGATGGTATACAGCTCCGGACTTTTCCATTCGTTCGATTTTTGGGTCTAATATTTCACGAAAGGCTCTCCTGGAGCCCTCACGTGCGTGATTTAAAGTTACGATGTAACAAAATTCTCGATATGTTGAGGGTTCTTAGTAGTTCTCGATGGGGCGCTGGTAGGACCAGTATGCTGATGTTTTATCATTATGTAATTCGTTCGCGAATTGATTACGGCAGCATTATATATTCGTCTGCACGACCATCCGTATTAAAGAAACTAGATCCCGTCCATCACTCAGCTATCCGCCTTGTTTCTGGTGCCTTTCGCTCTAGCCCTGTTATGTGCCTCCTTGCCGAGGCTGGAGAACCATCACTCTATCGACGTAGACAACAGCTGCAAATAAATTATGTAAGTAATCTACTATCTAAACCATAGCACCCTGCTTATAGTACTGTTTTTCATAATCAATTTGTCCGACCGTATGAAGCTCGTCCGCATGTCACTGCTCCGCTTGGCATTAGAACTATCCGTGTTTTCGACGACTTTCGCGTAGAACTGCCTCCAATGTTTGAAAGGTCGTCCCTCCATGGACTATTAACATGCCAACTTTCGTTTTTTTTCTATCCTCGTATGTCAAACGCAACACCTTTGAGCTTGTATATTGACAAGAGTTTTGCCATCTTGTTCATTCCTACCAATCTAGTGAAATTATTTTCACAGATGCTCGAAATTGGAGAATAATGTTGGTTGCGTATTTTACAAAATTGGTCAAACGAAAAAGTATGGATTACCCTCAGTTTGTAGTGTCTTCACCGCCGAATTATTTGCTATCTTTAAGGCTTTGACAACAGTTGTATCTGACTCTGCCCATTATCTAATCTGTTCCGATTCTAAAAGTGCTTTGCAGGCTATCCAGGACATGTACTCCACAAATCCTCTTGTTCAACGTATTTTGTGCTCAATCCACTAGCTTGAACTGCATAGTGTTGGTGTGTCATTTTCCTGGATACCTGGTCACTGTGGGATAGCTGGAAACACTAGAGCAGATAATGCGGCGAAGGAAGCTACCTTGCTGCTGCCAAGCACACAGTTTGTGATTTCATTAGATTTTCTATGTTATGTAAAGCATTTAAATCATATGCATTGGGAAAACGAGTGGGCAGCTATCGGTAATAATAAACTGAGGGTAATTAAAAATACTGTTCATCCTTGGAGGTCATCTGTACGTACAAGTCGTAGGGAAGAGGTAGTGGTTACCTGTCTCAGCATTGGGCATTCTCTTTTCACACATGGTTTCTTGATGAGAGGCGGGGACCCGCCCCTTTGTGAGTTTTGCCAATCACTGATTACCATTGAACATGTTCTGCGAGATTGTAATGGTCTAAGGAACATGGGCCGATTATGTGAACTAGGTGTCAATTTAGAGGAAATATGAAAAGGATGATTCTACGGCTATTGACCGAGTACTGACATTCTTGCGTCGCTTGAATCTTTTAAATAAAATTTAAATTATTGTTGTTATTGTTATTATTTTTATTTTTACTTTTGCTTTGTACATCGTACTGACATTTTATTTATTTTTTTTCAGGGACAATTTACATCCCTTTTATATTTTATTTTATTCATTTATTTTCTCTAAATAACTGTATTTCTGTTAGGTTTATATATACTTTTACGAATTGTTATTAAATTTTATTCATTGTTATTTAGTTTTTAAGTATACGTTACTGTAATATAGTTTTACTTGTTATTTAAATTTTTGTTTAATTTATTTTTACTATTATATTTTGTTGTTGTTGGTTTTTTCTTATTTAATTTTTATCTATATTAATTTTAAAATGTATTTAAATTTTTGTTAATTTTTTTTATACTTTTATTTTGCGTGACGGCGATGATAACCTTAACGGTTTTGCGCCGCAAAAAAAAATGCTGTGAGTTAATATATTAATCAGCTTATTTGAGCTACTGTTCTCATTTTCTAATGCTACTTACTCATTTACTTGAGCTATTCACTCGTGCCTTTAATCAATTATTTATCCCATTTATACATTTACTCATCCAATTTACTCTGCAATTTACTCATTTACTCGTGCTCTTTTACTCATTTACTATTAGTATTTTCTCATTTACTTGTTTACTCCTGCTATTTACTCATTTATCCGTTACTCATACAATTTACTCATTCACTCAAGCTTTTATTCATTTACTCGTGCCATTTTACTTATTTACTAATGTCGCTTAATCGTTTACTAATTTCCTCATAACATTTACTAATTTACACAAGCCATTTAGATTTTTATTCAGTCCATTTACTCATTTATTCGTGCCCTTTTACTCATTTACTCGTGTCATTTACTCATTTATTATTTATTGCCCTTTACTTATTTACTCGTTCCCTATTGCTCATTTACTAATGTCATTTACTAGTTTACTCATTTCCTTATATCGTTTACTAATTTAATAGTGTCATTTACTCATTTCTCACTTACTCAAGATGTTAATTAATTGACTTACTATTCCGTTTACTCATTCACTCGTGATATTTACTCGTTACTGATTTCCCCATGCTATTTACTAATTGATTCATGTCATTTACTCATTTACTCTTTACTAGTTTGTCCATAACGCATCGTCAGTAGTCATCCATAACCTCGGGAAGTCATCATCGGCATAAATGACGATCGAAGAGACCCAATCTTGTTTTTTGGATGTCGTTATTACGTCACTAATTAACAGTTTTAAAAACAGAATTTACTTTGTTATCTTTAATATTTAATTTGTTTGACTTATTAGTAATTTTCTTAAATTTTGTAAGATTTTAAACTTTTTTGTTTATTATTTTAGAAATGGTTCATAATACTAACACACTTTTTAGCACTTGGTTATTTTGTCCTTCTATCATGGTGGGGTGAAGTGAGGAGGGAGGGGTACAACATATGCACTGTGTAAGTCGAGGCATGGATATTGCTGCATTATGTAAATACCAGCTGAAGGGATTTGATTTTTAAACTAATTCTAAAATATAGTTTTGGAACAGACGCGGAGTTATATGTAAGAAACTTTAACTGCAGAATTGTTATATAATCGAAAATGTTTCATTCAAAAACAGGTCATAATTTTTACAAAATAACTTTAAGCGATCCCGTGCATAAATTTAATGCATTATTAAATACGTGTCATCGAAAAAACGATTCACCTAAAATATATCTATTTATTTCCCCTAATATCTACAAAGGTAATAAAAATATAATTATTCTACTGAAAGAAAAATAAACTGCACGCAGATGTCTCGCTGATGTAATTGAAACGAATTACCAAAAATTTGTGTTACATTATCCTTTCTTGAAACTCTGATTTCACCATCATAAACAGCATTAAAACCTGCATATATTAGCATTCTCAACTTTTGAATTTCATTGAAAGTGCGAATCCCGAACTACGTTAAATTAATTTGTTTTAATTTCAACGGCTTTTGAGAATTCAAAATGCCAATGTACCCAGTTCTTAAAGCTGATTACGGTGGTAAAATCAGACCAAAAGTATTTAAGAAAAAATTGAAACTGTTAAGCGAATTTGTCCAAGCTGCTACCGAACAATATTTTTGTGCTACGTTTGAAAATCAAATCTGACTAAAATTACGAACTCGTTCGTGTTAAAGCGCGCGCGCGCGCACACACACACACACACACACACACACACACACACACACACACACACACACACACACACACACACACACACACACACACACACACACACACACACACACACACACACACACACACACACATATATATATATATATATATATATATATATATATATATATATATATATATATATATATATATATATATATTAACGACCTTCAAAAAATGTTCTATGAGGAAAGCATTTTAAAACTAATTATACCCCCACAGGTTTTAAAGGATTGAAGACTTATTTCGCACATTATGTTCTAAAGCTTTAAAAAGACACCACACCTCCTAGGCCAAAAAAATTCCAAGTGTAAGCGAGTTATTTTACGATATTTTCCTACAGCAAATGACACGCTTATCTGCTTTGTGTTACTACAGCATACTTCTTTTTTTGAAAAGATATATCTCTTAAATTCACCGACGCCCAAGGATGAGATTACCCACTGGTTAGTGTGTTATCTTCTACAGGATGTCCCTACATTACGTGTTTTTAATCTTAATAAATAATCGAGGCAACTGCTCACACATTGATAAGGGTAATGGAATCCGTGATCACAATATTCGAATTTGTTTTATCTGTTAGAATCACGCCAGAAAGGAGAATATTTATGACTTTTATTTTAATTTTTTTAATTAATTTAAAGTCTGGTTCTGTTTATCTCGGTATCTGTTGTACTGTTAGGCACAATAACATTTTGGTTACAAAAACTTCATTAATAAAGCAATTTTTAATCCACTTTCCATCATCCAATAGACTTGAAATTTTGCACACTTGCTTGTTTTCGATGAAAATGCAATACTCAATAATTAGGCACATTAAATTTTGCTTCATGGTGCTCTAATTAATTAACTACCATTGTATATGGAAAAATAATTTTAGCGTTTTTCAATAGATAGCGTTAGTTTCTCCTAACACTTTTCACATTGAAAGTTGGAAAAAGCTAGTTCGAGCCCAGCACTGACCTAAACGTTTTCTTACACCTTTTAATTTTTTGAACATTCTACTGTTATTTGTATATTTTAAAAAATACTGAATGTAGATTTTTTGAATTTTTTGTTAAAACAATTACGAAAAAAATATATTCAAAATTGTCAACTCTTATCATAAATTTAATTAATCATTAATATATATTTAAATTAGAAACTTTTGCAAAATTGAAAATTTTTGTTTTTTGCAAAAAAATAATAAATAATTATACAAAAATATCAAAAAAAATTGATTACAAAATTCATCACTAAAAAGTAGAAAATAACATAAAATAAAATAAAAAAAGATTTTTTTAAAACACGCTTTTTCAATTTAAGTATAAAATGCACTAAAAAGTAAAAAATTAATTTTTTTCATCAGTCGGAGAATAAAGCGTGCGTGCCCATCAATATGCACTTACAAGGATCTTCTTCAAGAATTTCTAATTAATCTAATCCGTACCTACGTTTTATTCTCCGACTGATGGAAAATTTATTTTTTACTCTCTAGTGCATTTTATCCTTGATTTGAAAGAGCGTGTTTTTTAATATTTGTTTTTATTTACGTCGTAAAAGATAATCCCCTCACTCAGCTATCTTGCTTACGTAATGGAGACGAGTTTTAACAATATTTTCTTTTATCTTACGCTTTTGAAAATTTAATTTCACCATCGATATCAGCGCGAAGACCTGCAAGTTCTTTCAAATATCGTGTAAATTGAAAATTTTAAATGAAAATTGCTGATTTTAATCAGCGCTGGTGAAATCGTAATTTTCAAAGAAGATTTTGTACGGTTGCATAACTTGCCCAAAATATTACCAAAACCGATTCTTCTGCCGTTTGAAACCAATCAACACAAAGTAGCACACAAACTGCACAAAAAGCGCACAAAATTATACCGTCATTTAGTCTCAATGTTAAGTATGTCAGATAACTTAGAACTATTTAAGATGGACACTTATTATTTTTATTTTGCAGGGGACCCTTTATCTAGTCGGGTACTACATCTCAGTATACCTGAACTAAACAGCTTCCGACTGCATTTAAATTTTTAATCGAAAATCAAAATTTCCTAAGCGATACAAGTTACATCGTGCAAAGTTCAAATTACCTCGAAAGTTTTTCAGTGATATACTACACTTGTAGCATACTAAAAGAGTTGCACTATTGTATAAACTTAACATGTATATTCATAATTCATTAACTAAATACTCGGAAAATATTCTTCAGCATTTATTCTAATACCTTGTTCTCATCTTTTTTAAATCAATTATATTTCATATTTTTATTTCGTTTAATTACAAAATATATAATTTTTGTGTAAAATTTACTTTTGTATTTTGAGTTTTAACAGTGGTGTTTTTTTTTATTTTCTAAGTAATTATGTATATTAAGCATCCAGAACTGCGTTCAATTTTCGAATTTCGTGACATCTTAAATGTGAAATAACTTACTTTATACAAAATGTATTTATCAATTTAACGATCTGCGGTTGCATGTAATATCCACCAGTGTAAGTGACAAGTATTACTACCTCTGTGTTTGTCACCCCCTTCTCCCACCCCAGTGTACCGCCCTTACATGCGCTACAAGAAGAGACATTATCCTCAGGTGAACTATCCTCATCTACACAATGCAAAGCTGAAATTTGAGACAATATTTAGTAACGTTCTATTTATTGCAATGGTTTAAATTTAGTATTAAAAGCCTTGCGTTGAACTTAACAATCATTACACGCAGCTGTATCGCTGATGCAAAAAATATTTTTTTTATGGAATTGAGGTGACTCAGAGCTCGATTGGTAGGACAGCTTACAGTTCGCTATCACCAATATTAGTATTTTAAACTTTCAAATTACATCGAAAATACTGAAAATGTATTTTTTTTTTGTACCCTCAAAACCCTGACCGCTGTCAAAATATTTCTTAATTTCAACGGATTTTTAATATTCAAAACTGTAATTTATTCAGTTCTTAAAGTTAATTTTCAGATTTTTAAAAAAGTTATAATTTTTTAAATATTTGAAATCACCGCCATTTTGAAACTGATGAACTAATTCGTCCGGTTAACGAACTTGTCGAAGCTATTACGATAATCGATTTTTGTTCCAAGTCTGAATCGAATCGGATCAAATTTGCGAGCGTACTAAAACACACACACACACACACACACACACACACACACACACACACACACACACACACACACACACACACACACACACACACACACACACACACACAGATCATATTAATGACTTTCAACAAATTAGGGTATGTTAAAAATGTTAACGATCCTCTTAAAAAGTGGTCCAAAGATCAGGATCGGTTCTGTTATCAAGGTTCCGAATCTGAACTTTTATGGCCGCTTTTACCACAATGGTCGCTCCAATAGGTTATTGCCCCCAATGGAAATTCACAAAACCATTAAAAAATATACATTTTTTTCCGAAAATAACCCAGTAACCTCATGTACTATATAATGGGTTATTGCATTATTATATATGGGCTTTTACGCATGTTCGAATTTAGTTACTATCGTTGGTTCTTTCCGTGTTCTACATTCTGTGCCTTCGTTTGTGTAAATGGTATAAAATAAAGGCGTAAAACCACAAAAGACTGCATCTAAACAAGTGATTAATAAGGATAACTACTTCTTTAGTGTTAATTTAAATAATGCTTCCGTATCAATAATGATAGGTGTATGAAAGAAGCCAGAGAGTGGGGGGAGACAGTTGTGTACTAACAAGGATCTATTTCGTTGCCGCCGTACTAGAATACTTAGACTTTCTACAGTTTTTAAAATTCTGTAGTTCTTCATTTTCTCACCAACTTAACATCAATTTATACGTTTAAAGAAATAGCAAGGATTATTGCCTAACTTAATATCAATGCGATCAGAAAAGTGCTTAATAAGGATTTACTTAATATCGATGTATGCGTCCAGAAAAATGGAAGAATTATCACTTAATTAGCATCGTGCTTGCTTTTATAGAAGTGGTTAGTACTACTTAACTTTACGTCATTGCATTCAGAAAAGTGCTTAATAAGGATTACCATTTAATTTAACATCATCAGTGCGTTCACTTAAGCGGTTAGTAAGGATTACCACCTAACATCAATATATACGCGTTCATATAAGTGGTTAGTAAGGATTACCACTTAATATATCATCATGCATGTGTTAATAGAAGTGGTTAAGAAGGATTACAATTAACGCATCATGAATGCGTTCATAGAATTGGTTAATTAGAACTGCAACTTAATATCAATATACACGTTCATATAAGTGGTTAGTAAGGATTACCACTTAACTTAACATCATTAATGCGTTCATAGGATTGGTTAATAATGACTGCCACTTAATATCAATATGCGATTTCATAGAATTTGTTAGTAAGGATTACCACTTAACATAATTAATGCGTTCACAGAAATGGTTAATAATAATTACCACTTGACGTCAACATACGTTTTCATAGAAGTGGTTAGTAAGGATTACCACTTAACATCATGAAATCGTTCATAGAATTGGTTAGTAAGGATTACCACTTAACATCATGAACGCGTTCATAGAAGTGGTTAGTAAGGATTACCACTTAACATCAATACACGCGTTCGGAAACAGTTATAAGAGTTACAACTTAACATCAATGTATGCTTTCATAGAAGTGATTAGTAAGGATTATCACTAAACATCAATACACTTTTTCAGAAATGGTTAGTAAGGATTACCATTTCTTAACATCATGAATGTGTTCATACAATTGGTTAATTAGGACTGCCATCTTACATCAATATACCTTTTCATAGAAGTGATTAATAAAGTTATCTTAGAAGCGGTTAAGTAAAGATAACATAACGTTATGAATGCGTTCATTGAAGTGGTTATTAAGGATTACCACTTAACATCAATAAAAGCGTTCATAGAAGTGCTTAGGAGTGCTAAGGATTACCACTTAACTTAACATAAATGGTGCATCTAGAGAAGTGGAAGGGTTACCAATTCATATTTTAGCGGAACCCATATCTTGCTGGATATTTATGAGCTGACAGGTTTGAATATATAAATAACGACCCTCTTAATATTATATACAGCCCAGATACTTTCTGACGTTTTAAGGTTAGGTCCCTTGTTAGAATAGATCCGAGTCGACACTACCTGCCACCATATAAACAGTGATTCAGAAAGTTAAGAAATATATCAATTTTTGAAAATATAAAGCAATATTAAATAATATAAAATGTATAATATAATAAATATATCACAATACAATCCTGTATTATATGAACAAAGACGATATACAGTTTACCAATATTGCTTTTATTTTCTAAAAACTTTTTTATGCAGAGACACAGTGAAGAAAAGTAAATTTAGACCCCCCCAAACTAATTCTTTTTTTTAATCTGTTTGATTTATATCAAACTCGTAAAAACAAATTTTGTGACGATCTGTTGAACGTTATTTTGAAACTGTGGAAAGAATTTTTCTAGTTAACGAATTTGTCCAAACTGTTGCCAAAATCGAGGTGGTTGTACGTATTAACGATCTATCAGAAACTGATACCACTATCTCTCGATCGTCGTCCCTTGTTTGGGCCTTACCATGATGTCTCTTTCATTAACTCATTTTCCAATAGATATCCAGACTTTTCTTGTATTTTCACACGAATTCAGTTGCGATTGGTAGCAATAAACTGTTTTTTTTTTGTACGCCTAATCTATGACTCACCAAATAAACAGATAAAATATAATGATCCCCAACATTTGTTCTTCACGTCACAATCATTGCTCATTTTATGTTCCTGGGATTGGGTCTTACCATGATGGCGGCTACAATGGTTCATTTTAGAATGGCAATTCGGTAATAACAACCATGTTAAATATACCTTACTTAAAGTACATGGGGGAATTCAAAGACACAAACAATGTTCAAATATATTAAGTAAATTATTGTATATTAACTTATTTACATTACATAAGGATACAATAAGAATTAAAAGAATACAAAAGTGAATTATTAATTAACTAGCAATTAATTAATAATTAATGTAATAATTATTAATTATTAATTAGGCCTTGATGTTTCAAAGTACAACTGTTTCTAAAAAGAATAGTACGAATAATTCAAATAATTTATCAAATTGACCTACAGACTATTCCTTATTATAACAAAACGCACAAAATCGCGAAAATGGATCAACTCATTTTACGAGATAAAATCAGTGCAAATGTGGAGGTTACACAAAACTGCAGTCAGCTTTTAAATTAGTAACATATGTTTCATTTGTTTTCATGATACAATTACAATAGAAAGTACTAACCTAATATCAAAGGCAGGAATTTGTAATTTTGAAGGTAATTCTCCATTTTAAAAAATATATATTTCAGAAAAATATGAGGAAATTTTTTTAAAAGTTATAAAATTTTTGAAAAAATACTAATACTTGAAAAAATAAATTGCACCCAATTTTTTCATAACGCTTTCCTAATGTTTCATATTATTTCTTTTTTCTACATTTCATATTATTTTTTCCTTGACAATATATTATATTATATTATAATATATTAACTTATATTATGTAGTATAAGTCATTACAAATGTGCCAATTTTCCTTATTATTTACAAATTTGCACAGTTCGTGGTTTCCAATGATATGTGAAATATTAAATTGGTTCAATAGAACTCTAGAGTTAGTATAAATAAATTTATTAATTATTATATTAGTATAAACTAGTAGTTCAAAAAACATTAGACCTCTCAGTACATTCTTAACTGGTTACAGAGCTCTTAACTTTTTCAGCCAATTTAACCGGTAACCGTATTATTTACGAAAAATGTTACCGCAACAACTTTGTTTGGAAAATTTATGCTCTTTCTCCATGAAGCAGTCAAAATTATGATAAGTTTGTCCCTCAACCAGTAATACAGAAAATAACCAGCAAGTTCATTCCAAACATTAAATCAGAGCCCGCCATCTTGAAACGGAAATGAATAGGAAAATTTTTAAGCATACGTCTTTCGAGCCTTATACGAAGTTTCGGGTCTACTGAATTTCAAAACAATCGGCCTATAAGTTTGGTTAAAATTACGTCATCATTAAATGAAACGGAAGTAAACAGGAAAAATGTTACACATACGTTCCTTGGACTTTATGCAAAATCATTTCTAATCAAATTTCAAAACAATCGCTTAATGCGTTTGATTGAAACTACGTACGGTCGTTATTGTAAATCAGAGGCCGCCATCTTGAAGTGGAAGGGAATGGGTAAAAGTTTTACACATACTTTTTTTGGCGCTTTATACTTAGTACCTTCGTGCTAAATTTCCAAATAATCGGTCAATGTGTTTGACTAAAACTGCGTACACTCGTAATTGTAAATCAGAAATTGCCATTTTTTAACGGAAGTGAATGGGGAATACCTTACCCATATGTCTATTGGGCTTTATACAAGGTACATCCGTACCGAATTTCAAAACAATCTTTGTTTTGGCCAAAACTGCTTAACAAACAAACACCCAAACCAAACGACGAACGGTCGATTTGAAACAGAGATTTGCTCAGTAAATTAAATATTAGGCAAAACGACAAAAATATACTAATTTGAAAACTTTGTAATTACATTCACAAAACACCAAATTCCATGTAAATAATGAATTTACAGATTTAAAGGGGAAGACAAAAAGGTTTTGAAGTGCATTAACAATTTAAAGTTGATGTTTAAAATATAAAATCAAAATGGAAATAAACAAAGACCGCGCGTCGGGTTCTCAAAGAAGTAATTTGCAAAATGTAATCACAACAATCTTCAGTGTTTATTTTGCAAATTTATTCCGGAAAACTTCGCTTTGTAGCTTTAAAATATTCAAAAATATTAAGCTGTAAATACAGGGTCCGCCAGTGAAACAGGATGATTATACGTGGCCTTGCGACAAAGTTGGCAGGTAGTGGGGGAATGGTTACTGGCGCTTCACCACCTGCACAATCTACCATTTAGTTGTAATGGATCGTTGGATGGGTGAACAATGTGGCTACGCCGTGAAAGCGTATTAACAAAATGGCGAAAGTTTTGTGCAAACTCGACGTGATTTCCGACGCCATTTTAAAATACCGCGTAACCAGCCTGTTTCGTCAGATAATGCAATTCGAACATGGATAAACATTCTAGAGCAAACAGGATCAACGTCTAAAAAAAGAGGCAGAAGTGTAAAAACTGTTCGAACATCTGAACACATTGCAGCTGTACAACAGGCTATGGTTAGAAGTCCTCGCCGATCAGCCAAACAACATGCCCTTCGCATTAGAATAAGTGACACATCTGGGGGATACCTGTTTTTGTTTTATGGGGATACCTAAAAACAAAAGTATTTCAAGCCCCCCATTGAAGACCCTCAACCATTGCTGCTCTCAATCAAAGAATTGTAGACAACATGTCAACATGCTGCGAGTGGTCATGCAAAACTTCCAAACCAGGCTCCAGGTATGTCTTAACTGCAACGGAGGACATTTGGTAGACGTAGTGTTATGAAAATAATATTTGTTCGTATTGTACCTATAATGGACATTCTTGTCCTTTCAATTATTTACTAAGACAATATTTTTTTTTTTAATTTCAATGACCAATTACTTTATTTAATCATCCCGTTTCATTGGCGGACCTGTATTTAGTTCTTATATGCAATCGTTACGGAAAAAGGAAGTCTCTAGTGATTGCTAAAGTCTACTTGTTATACTAGGGTAAACGTTAATAGTCTATAAATCATATCTACCGAATAGAATAGCAGACTTGGTAGTCAGTTTCACTCATCTAATTAGCCGTTCTAATGTGCGTTAATAGTGGGTCGATCTACTTTATCTCAAGCCAGCCCACTTTCTATTTGCGTCATACAGGAGTTGTAATCGGAGCAAGTGAAAGCTTCATTCAGTGAAAATGACATGCATCGGTTTTCATCCTTTAAAATTGCATATTTACGACACCCGTCATTTTGCAGTTTGAATAAAGTAGATTTAAAAGTCATTTTTGTTTGCCTATCAAGTATATTTCAAAATCTTCCTCTACGAGCGTTACAGTCATCACAATGTGTGAGGACTAGTGCGGTCTAGTCCGCTTCGTGGCCGTCTGATATTATTATTGCTTGGATATTTTCCACCGTGTACGTATATGGAAACAATACACAGTGTTTCGTGAGTATGCGTCAACTCTACCCTGGGAAATTGACGAATTACTCAAACAGACGTTTTTTTTTGAAGTTATTTTATCCATTTTTTAAAATAATAATTATTTAACGGAATTATTGTGATCTCACCATATAAAATAACAGGGACAACCAGCCCCGGCCACGTCACACCTGCTTGCCACAAGTGTAAAGTTTTTTTTAAAAAAATTTAAAAATACATACATACATACATATATATATATATATATATATATATATATATATATATATATATATATATATATATATATGATTGAAAGTTTATTCTATATTTCTTATTGTTTGGTACTTTAATTTGAACTTTTTGTTTAATAAAATTACTCTCGTTTAAAAAATTAAAATCTGTAAAGTGTGACAACCATCCCCGGTCTCCCTGCGTATTACTAACAAAATTTCGAACGAAATTTATTTGTAAAAACGATTTTTCAATTCTTGTTATCGTCAAGGAATGTTTTTTTTTAGAAACGTTGAAAGCGTTTTGTTTGATTAATACAGATTCGATTGCGATAAAGTTCGCGAGATATTTTTTTGCTGAACATATTTCGTATTGTTTGAACAAATTGCGGAACAGCGTCTCGAAAATGTTTTCTTGTTTTGTTATAAATTTAAAGACGGCGAAGTTTTTAAAGCGCGCGAAGAAAGTCGGTCGAAACGTTATAATGCTTTATTAAAAGTTCCGCTGAATGGATTTTATCCTTTTGAAAAAGTTATGTCTTTAATTTAATTGGAAATATTTTGATTAAACTGAAAGGAAGGGTCGCTAAGATCTTGTGTAATTAAGTTAATTGATTTTGAAAAACTTCAATTTTGTCTATTTGACGCTAAAATTATTGAATATTTTGGTAAAAACAAAATGTACACAAATTTGTTGTTAGAGTGAATATTTTGTGGGAGCAAATTATAACGCTTTTAAAGTTTACATTAATATTAAAGACATTATAGTTACTATTCATTTGACTGGTTATACAATATCTGTTACAAATATAGTCTATTGTAAACTTGTCTCCAGTAAACCAACGCTTAATAACGATTAAGCGTTAATCACTATCCATTTACCTAAAAAAACCGGTGAAATAATGATTTTCACAAAAGACCCTAAAGTGCAGAAATACCAAAATATCAAGTCTTAATAGCAAAACACTCAAGCTAGATTTAAACGATCAGTACTAATATACAAGGATAAGAAGGAAAGATGTAAGGATAACAAAAAAAGGACCTGCTGATTCTAAGAGTACATTAAAAGCACATATTTTACCATTTTATAAAGTCCTACAGTGCGATACATAAAAACTTGATTGTTGCCTATAAATTTAACAAACATTTACAATATTCTTTCGAGACAACTAGCATCAAAACAGTAATACGAAACATTAAAACACTAACTGGCAAGGCTTATCATGTTTTTCCCAAAACAGTATTTAATGGACATGCATTAAGAAGTGGTGAAAGTTATCTAAGAAGGGTTGTTAGTTGTGTACACATCCAGTCCCACCCTTGAAGCCATTAACTACCCTTCCAGTAGGGGTGAAAATATTCTTTTTTAATTCTGTTCATTTTGATTTTTTAACTCTCGTTTAGCTTACACAGAGTGATAATAAAATTGCATTACCTAATTTTACTGTTCTTTTTGAAAGTGTGTACGTTGTATTCGACTACTTCCATTAAGAGAAGTTTTAATGTCTAATTGCAATAATTTTTAGTAATACATACAAGATTATTGATAAAGCAACTGTATCAAAAGATTATTGATACCATTGATAAAGTAAATGGTCTGTGTTCAATTCCTAATTTCACATTTTTTTCATTAACACAATATCTACAAATTTTTGAAAATCAGTTTGTAAGAAAATTATTGGATATTATTGTTTCGTTACGTCTACCAGTTAACATGTTCGATAATGTTACCAATTTTTTAAAAACGAAAACTGTTAAAAAAATTTATTACCACAAAATTGTAGTAAAATTAATAAAAACGAGTAAACAATCAGACTTTATAAAAACCCCTTTAATGCACTGAATTTAGCTTGAAACAGATGTACGTAAACCTCAGGGTATCACTTGGCGTATCACGAAACTGTTTCTTATCACTTAGCGTATCACTAAACTGTACATTATCAATTTTTCGCATTACTAAACTATAGTGTATCACTTTGGTGTATCACGAAACTGTCTCTTAACACTTAGAGTATCATTATCAATTTGGCGCATTACTAAACTATAGTGTATCTCTTGGTGTATCACGAAACTGTCTCTTAACACTTAGAGTATCATTATCAATTTGGCGCATTACTAAACTATAGTGTAAAACTTTGGTGTATCACAAAACTGTCTCTTAACTTTTAGAGTATCATTATAAATTTGACACATTACTAAACTATAGTGATAGTATATCTATAGTGTTAACTATAGTGATAGTGTATCACTCTGGTGCATCACGAAACTGTCTCTTAACACTTAACGTATCACTAAACTGTGAATTATCAATGTGGCACATTACTAAACTAGAGTGTATCTTTATTTATTTAAACTTGGCACTATATTTATTTAAACTTTGGCGTATCAAGAAACCGTCTATTAACACTTAGATTATCATTACCAATTTAGCGCATTACTAAACTATAGTGTATCACTTCAGTGTATCACGAAACTGTTTCTTAACACTTAGCGTATCATTACCAATTTGGCGCATTACTAAACTATAGTGTATCTCTTGGTGTATCACGAAACTGTCTCTTAACACTTAGAGTATCATTATCAATTTGGCGCATTACTAAACTATAGTGTAAAACTTTGGTGTATCACAAAACTGTCTCTTAACTTTTAGAGTATCATTATAAATTTGACACATTACTAAACTATAGTGATAGTATATCTATAGTGTTAACTATAGTGATAGTGTATCACTCTGGTGCATCACGAAACTGTCTCTTAACACTTAACGTATCACTAAACTGTGAATTATCAATGTGGCACATTACTAAACTAGAGTGTATCTTTATTTATTTAAACTTGGCACTATATTTATTTAAACTTTGGCGTATCAAGAAACCGTCTATTAACACTTAGATTATCATTACCAATTTAGCGCATTACTAAACTATAGTGTATCACTTCAGTGTATCACGAAACTGTTTCTTAACACTTAGCGTATCATTACCAATTTGGCGCATTGCTAAACTATAGTGTATAACTTTGGCGTATCACGAACCTGTCTCTTAACATTTAGCGTATCACTAAACTGTGCATTATCAAGCTGGTACATTACTAAACTATAGTGTATCACGTTGGCGCATCAAGAAACTGTCTCTTAACACTTAGCGTATTATTATCAATTTGGCGCATTACTAAACCATAGTGTATCACTTTGGTACATCACGAAACTGTCTCTTAATACTTAGCGTATCACTAAACTGTACATTATCAATTGTGCGCATTACTAAAGTATATGTAATCACTTTGTGCGTCAATAAACTGTCTCTTAACTCTTGGCGCATCATTATCAATTTGGCGCATTACTAAACTATAGTGTATCACTTTGATGCATCACGAAACTGTCTCAACACTTAGCATATCACTAAACTGTACATTATCAATTGTGCGCATTACTAAAGTATATGTAATCACTTTGTGCGTCAATAAACTATCTCTTAACACTTAGCGTATTATTATCAATTTGGCGCATTACTAAACTATAGTGTATCACTTTGGTACATCACGAAACTGTCCCTTAATACTTAGCGTATCACTAAACTGTACATTATCAATTGTGCGCATTATTAAAGTATATGTAATCACTTTGTGCGTCAATAAACTGTCTCTTAACTCTTGGCGCATCATTATCAATTTGGCGCATTACTAAACTATAGTGTATCACTTTGATGTATCACGAAACTGTCTCAACACTTAGCATATCACTAAACTGTACATTATCAATTGTGCGCATTACTAAAGTATATGTAATCACTTTGTGCGTCAATAAACTGTCTCTTAACTCTTGGCGCATCATTATCAATTTGGCGCATTACTAAACTATAGTGTATCACTTTGATGCATCACGAAACTGTCTCAACACTTAGCATATCACTAAACTGTACATTATCAATTGTGCGCATTACTAAACTATATGTAATCACTTTGTGCGTCAATAAACTGTCTCTTAACACTTGGCGCATCATTATCAATTTGGCGCATTACTAAACTATAGTGTATCACTTTGATGCATCACGAAACTGTCTCAACACTTAGCATATCACTAAATTGCACATTATCAATTGTGCGCATTACTAAAGTATATGTAATCACTTTGTGCGTCAATAAACTGTCTCTTAACTCTTGGCGCATCATTATCAATTTGGCGCATTACTAAACTATAGTGTATCACTTTGATGCATCACGAAACTGTCTCAACACTTAGCATATCACTAAACTGTACATTATCAATTGTGCGCATTACTAAAGTATATGTAATCACTTTGTGCGTCAATAAACTGTCTCTTAACACTTAGCGTATTATTATCAATTTGGCGCATTACTAAACTATAGTGTATCACTTTGGTACATCACGAAACTGTCCCTTAATACTTAGCGTATCACTAAACTGTACATTATCAATTGTGCGCATTATTAAAGTATATGTAATCACTTTGTGCGTCAATAAACTGTCTCTTAACTCTTGGCGCATCATTATCAATTTGGCGCATTACTAAGCTATAGTGTATCACTTTGATGCATCACGAACCTGTCTCTTAACATTTAGCGTATCACTAAACTGTGCATTATCAAGCTGGTACATTACTAAACTATAGTGTATCACGTTGGCGCATCAAGATACTGTCTCTTAACACTTAGCGTATTATTATCAATTTGGCGCATTACTAAACCATAGTGTATCACTTTGGTACATCACGAAACTGTCTCTTAATACTTAGCGTATCACTAAACTGTACATTATCAATTGTGCGCATTACTAAAGTATATGTAATCACTTTGTGCGTCAATAAACTGTCTCTTAACTCTTGGCGCATCATTATCAATTTGGCGCATTACTAAACTATAGTGTATCACTTTGATGCATCACGAAACTGTCTCAACACTTAGCATATCACTAAACTGTACATTATCAATTGTGCGCATTACTAAAGTATATGTAATCACTTTGTGCGTCAATAAACTGTCTCTTAACACTTAGCGTATTATTATCAATTTGGCTCATTACTAAACTATAGTGTATCACTTTGGTACATCACGAAACTGTCCCTTAATACTTAGCGTATCACTAAACTGTACATTATCAATTGTGCGCATTATTAAAGTATATGTAATCACTTTGTGCGTCAATAAACTGTCTCTTAACTCTTGGCGCATCATTATCAATTTGGCGCATTACTAAGCTATAGTGTATCACTTTGATGCATCACGAACCTGTCTCTTAACATTTAGCGTATCACTAAACTGTGCATTATCAAGCTGGTACATTACTAAACTATAGTGTATCACGTTGGCGCATCAAGATACTGTCTCTTAACACTTAGCGTATTATTATCAATTTGGCGCATTACTAAACCATAGTGTATCACTTTGGTACATCACGAAACTGTCTCTTAATACTTAGCGTATCACTAAACTGTACATTATCAATTGTGCGCATTACTAAAGTATATGTAATCACTTTGTGCGTCAATAAACTGTCTCTTAACTCTTGGCGCATCATTATCAATTTGGCGCATTACTAAACTATAGTGTATCACTTTGATGCATCACGAAACTGTCTCAACACTTAGCATATCACTAATCTGTACATTATCAATTGTGTGCATTACTAAAGTATATGTAATCACTTTATGCGTCAATAAACTGTCTCTTAACACTTAGCGTATTATTATCAATTTGGCGCATTACTAAACTATAGTGTATCACTTTGGTACATCACGAAACTGTCCCTTAATACTTAGCGTATCACTAAACTGTACATTATCAATTGTGCGCATTATTAAAGTATATGTAATCACTTTGTGCGTCAATAAACTGTCTCTTAACTCTTGGCGCATCATTATCAATTTGGCGCATTACTAAGCTATAGTGTATCACTTTGATGCATCACGAAACTGTCTCAACACTTAGCATATCACTAAACTGTACATTATCAATTGTGCGCATTATTAAAGTATATGTAATCACTTTGTGCGTCAATAAACTGTCTCTTAACTCTTGGCGCATCATTATCAATTTGGCGCATTACTAAGCTATAGTGTATCACTTTGGTACATCACGAAACTGTCTCAACACTTAGCATATCACTAAACTGTACATTATCAATTGTGCGCATTACTAAAGTATATGTAATCACTTTGTGCGTCAATAAACTGTCTCTTAACTCTTGGCGCATCATTATCAATTTGGCGCATTACTAAACTATAGTGTATCACTTTGATGCATCACGAAACTGTCTCAACACTTAGCATATCACTAAACTGTACATTATCAATTGTGCGCATTACTAAAGTATATGTAATCACTTTGTGCGTCAATAAACTGTCTCTTAACTCTTGGCGCATCATTAAACTGTGGATCAAAACTTAGCGGATTACTAAACTATAAAATATCAATTTGGAATCATTAAACTCGTTATCTCGTACTGTATCGCTGAAATGTAGATCAAAGCTTCGCGTATCACTAAGCTTTAGGACTTAGGTTGTCACTTAGCCCGACACTAAGCAACAGGTTATCCATTAAGTATTAAAAATTGCAGGTTATTACATTGAAATACTAACTGGCAAGGCTTATCGTATTTTTCCCAAAAAGAAATTATTAGACTTGAATTTAGCAGTGGTGAAAGTTATCAGAAGTGGCGTATCACTAAACTGTAAACAATATCACCACAATGGTAACTATTTAAAATTAACGAACACCATACTTATAGTGTATTAAATAACATATTTTAATTTTATAAAGTCGTTCTCTTGTACGCATGCGCTGCGGCTACCTTTAAACACGTTGAATAAACAAACACATTTCCAGATTACAAGAAATACATTCGCAGTTGAATAGAAGCATTCGCCGATGCTTTTACAAATATTGGATTTTTGTTTACTTTATACTCCAGCGTATAGTACAGCCCATTATTAATATTGAAAGTATTTCTGTATCCTTTTTAGAGTATTTCAGAAGGAAATGTTTATTAGACTTGTATTTTGTAAAGTCGGCCACACAAGCGTGTTTGCACGGATAAAATGAAAACTGGGTTCATTGGCGTTGTAAAGGTACAAATATTATTTAATAGCGAATGAAAACAGTCCAAGCGAAAAAGCGAAGTTTTCAAAGTTTATTACAACGATCCATTTAAGACCATTGAAAAGTAAAATTAATGAATGCAGTTTGGGGGTAGCCATCTCGGAGGATAATGTTGATGCTAACATTTTGGAACGCGTTTTTGCGACTACACGTGTTGGAGTCGAGCAGCACGTGAAAGAAATCTTTCATAATAGTATCGAAAACTCGTCAGGAACTGAAATATACAGGGAATTAAATTTAAATTCAATGAATAAAAATTAGCTACATGTGGACATTTTGTTGAAGAAATGCAGATAGTTATTGAAGATAAGCAGTGTGAAAGAAATTTTTATAACAGTATCGAGAACTCGTCAGATACTGAAATATACAGGGAATTAAAATTAGATTAAGTGACTAAAATTACCTGCTTTCGGGCATTTTGTTGAAGAAATGCAGGTGGTTATTGAAACTTAACGTCAGACCGTTTAAAAGTACTGATTTACAACGCTCCCTGCGTAACAGACAAAATAGATCTGTTCCATTTGCTTGCGGTCCCGTTTTAACCGAGTTGAGAAGACGGCTGAAGTGAGACTTGCAGGATAGAGATGAAGGTACCGACTTGTTGAATAGGAAAGACTGGACTTCATTAACTACTGCTTAAGTGCGTGGCAGTACAGATCTGGTGTAGTTATGTCTAAGGTTTTAAACTTTGTAAAAATAAAAAACATTGTTAAATTTTATATAAAGTTTATGACTGATGTTTAGTATTTTTGTGTAAAAAAAAGAAAAAAAATGTTTTTCCCAGTGTAATGAATTAATTTGTGGTGACTCCCTCTAACGGCCATTGGACATGGGTGTGTCTTTTTGTATTGTAATATATTTATGTTATTATTTTTTATAAATTGGGTTAAAATAAAGGCGTTTGTAAACTATGTAAGAACATATTTTCTATTTTGTATCTATTTAAGACCATCGAACATACGAATAATAGATAAGGCTGTTAACGCAAAGAAATAAAATGAGTTTTTAATTTGGATCGAAAAGTGTCAAGAAAGATATATAGACCAGTCAAAGAAAAAGTGTGGTGGAGGTAACAAACAAACAAGGACGGTCACAGTTTTCTGAGGAGCAGAAATGGATAGTAAGTATAAAAATTGAAATGTGCTACCGTGTTTAGGGAGTGAAGGCTTCGGAGACAGAAGATTGAGAAGGCTGGATATCAATTTCAATTTGAGTGATCAAACGACCAAGTGCAATGAAACCGCATGATGTAATTCAGTTGTCAGTGGTTGCATGATGTCTCAATGCAATCAAGTTGCCTATGTAGAAAAGTTTACTAATGTAAGAATTGATATAATGAAATCAAACGGCCCGAAGCAATGGTTTCATGGTAAGGTGAATCACTTACTGTAATTCAGTTGTCAGTGGTTATCATGTCTCAATGCAATCAAGTTGCCTATGTCGAAAAGTTTACTAATGTAAGATACAATGATACAAGGTGAATCATCAAATGGCCAATCAAGCAATGGTTTACTAATGTAAGAAGGTACAATGAAATCAAATGGCCCGACAATGGTTTCATGTAATTCAGTTGTCAGTGGTTATCATGTCCCAATGCAATCAAGTTGCCTAATGTCTAAAAGTTTACTATGGTAAGAAGTGATATAACGATATCAAACTGTCCAAAATAATGAAACCACTTACTGTAATTCAGTTGTCAATGTTTATCTCGTCTCAATGCAATCAAGTTGCCTAAAGACATAAAGTTATTCAATATACTCAAGTGATGTCGATTGGCGGCTAACACATCTAGTAATCCATAACGTTTCTAGTCATTTTACTTAAAAGACTTAGAATAACAGTTACTTGGACTTAGGGTGGTGCGCCCCCACACTCCTCACCCCGTTTGTTTAAGTGCAAGCACTCCCAAGTTGAACGAATCGTCTGATCCAATCATTTCTTCTCTCTTGTTAAACCTGCGCTCTTCCGAAACTTTAAACGCAATTGTACAAGTTTCTCAATTAAAACTTCTTTCAGAATTTGTCTCTTCGGGAAAGGCTTGTCAGGAAGGCTTGTCAGACTCAATTCCGTTGAAAGTGAAATAATGTAGGTCCGCACGCAGGTGTCTCGTTTAATAATATTGTCAAAGATATCACCTATAACTGTAGACTATATTTCAAACAATATTTTCCGTAATACTTACATGGAGATACTAGATTTGTTATTTATACTAATATTTTATTACGATATCCATTTTTTACGTAATTATTTGCTAAGGACATTTTTAAAATAAGAAATTTATATTTCCTATATAGATGAAATCACCCAACAATTTTTGTATACCCATAGGCTTATGCATAATATGAAGTCTATATTGTATTCAAATACGATGGTGAAATCTATTTTTTTTAAATAAAAGTGTTTTTGAATAACCGCCATTTTGAAACGGTTGACCGGATCTTCCTGAGTTACAAATTTGTACAAAATACTATCAAAATATTTTTTTTTATCACGTTTTACACACATAATTTTGGATTTATAAATTAGGTTTATAGATGACGTCACATCGTGCTTTAAAAGTCGAGATCAGCATACATTTCATGGTATGCTTTCATACTACCGAGTCTAGGTTTTACGATGGTGGCCGCTTAAATAGTTCTTATTGTAGTAAGCCCATAAATGTACCAATAAACTGAGTAAAAAAAAACAAATCAGCGTTGCTAATTTTTTAAAAATTTTTTTAATTACGCAGTTTGCTGACGTGATGGAAGCTAATTTTCAACAATTACTTATTTACCTTAATTCTTTTAAACTAATTTAACCATCATAAAACGCTAGTTCGTGCAGATTTTGACGTTGATTACGATTTCGTAATGATTTTCATAAAAGTTTGTAACGTAAAAAAATAAGACTTTTTTAAGATTTCAAACGGTTAAATAGATTTGTATGGATAACAAAACTTGTATAGGCTTTTTCCGAAATCAAATTTGTTTATTACGTCAAGTTTGAATTAAATCGGACCAAAATTGCGATCGTGAATGTGTAGGCCTAAACTCACACAACCCAAAAAAGTAATTCAAGATGATCAGCGATTACTGTTCCATGTCTGGTTCTTACCATGATGACCCAATAATTAATTTTCTAATCGAAATTCTTCAACAATCGATTGTGTATCAGCCCACTAAATATACCAACATGTACGTGGTCTTATTATATCCTAAGTATAACAAACTTAACTTTTCTTGCAAAGTGAAAAAGTCAAATTGGCCGAACTTAGATCGATAATTCAGTAACTAAAAACCGTAAGTTTCTAAGCGTGGAAGAAAGTAGCAACTTGTCCTAACACTAACTTTCTCAAGTAATGACACATTGTGAGCAGATATTTATGGCACAACTTTATTAATATAATTTGCTTTATGGCGGCTATAAACTGTAGTAAGAAACGGAAACAACTTCCCAGGAGCTGAAGGTGCTTAATTTGATTCGAAGATTTATTACACAATCTGTTACTTCCGTTTTATTTTGACCGCCAAAACTAGCCTAATGTTGTATGTTTTCAAAAGTGTATTTTAAGGGTTTCGGGCCTCCAAGGCTAAATAAATAGCGCACAAAACCATTAGAAAAACATTTTATTATGCAGTTATTATTTCCTTAAAGACATCCCAAAAAACGGAATGTAACCAGTAGAAAAAAATGTCTTTGTACAACGTTGTAATCAAAATTAATTAACCGATTTTACTGAAATTTGGCCAGTTCGCCCATATTTCGAGATAATTTCTATTTTTTAAAAGTTTTTTAACAGTTTCTAATTTTAACAGTTTCTTTAGGGTTTTCGGTTAAAAAAAACTTTTAAAAATCTCATTTTTTCGAAATTGGTTCTAACGGTTTTAATCAAGTATTGTTAAAACGTAATTCCTCTCTTAAAAAAACTATAGAAAAGAAACTGAAAAACCGTTACGTCAGATTCTGATCAAAATTTTGTATCACAATTAAATCAGTGTACCAATTTTAAAATTTAAAAAAATTGAGGTTAGGAAAAAATTGGAAAACAAATATCAACGGTTTCATTGATTTTTTTTCAGTTTACTTTTTCAAAACACACATACACACACACACACACACACACACACACACACACACACACACACACACACACACACACACACACACACACACACACACACGTCTAAGCGAAATTCACTTTTTGGACCCAGGAAATCTGAAAATGTAACGATTAATCAAAAAATCAAAATTTCTGTTTTTCCCAATCACAAAAGTTTAATTTCGCATATTAAAAAAGTACAAGAAATTAAAATTAAACTTGTATATATTGTAGTAAGTTAATTTAAAACATATTTTGAATACAAGTGTTCTGGTAATGCCTAGGACTATTATTCCTCAAAACTTCACTTATTTTATTGACTAAAGTGATAAAAAAATTAACATTATATTTTTGTTGCAATTACTTCACTTTTTTATAACATTAAATTGTAAAACGGCAAAAAATTGTAGGTCGACTTTAAAATATAAGTAAAATATTAACAGCAGCCTACGATATTTTTATTACATGAAAATATTTTTAATACCAAGTCGGGATAAGTAACTAATCAGTTTTTAAGTAATGTCATTCTTAGTTAGTTTTTCAAACGTCCTCTAGATAGCAGAAGCAAACAACAACTATACTACAAAGGCAGTGCCAGTGAAGTTCCAGTTGTTACAATGTAAAGCTGAATTTGGTGGTTTTAAATGTCTAATAAATTGAATGTTTAGTAAATTTGAAAATTTAATCTGTTTATACGGAAAGTGGAAACAGCAAATTATTATTCGAAATCACTATTCTCAACCTTTTTATTAATTCGCTATGTTAAAATATGTTTCGTTTGGTACCATCATTAACATAGGCCAAGACCAGGTAGGTTTTAGGTCTTAAAATGTAGACAGTACAATAATGACTACAATCAGTTATGCTGAATCTATAATCAGTAAAGCTGAGCACTCTTGTTTGTCTTTTTTTAACTGTTTAGGTTTAATTTATATAGATAGATCGCTTATTATCTGGACTTTCTTGTTCTTGAAAATTAATGAATAATTATTATGGTCTATTATAACCTCACTTACATTCTATTTAAATTCATTTGTAATTTGTAAATTTAAATAGAACATATAGGTTCTATTAAAATTTCACTAATTGAAACTATTTTCAAAGTATATTATGGAAGAAACAATCCTATTGTTTTTATTTTTGCGAACTAGCCTTCTTTCAGTTCCTTCCTTGTATCCTTTTAGTTATCCCAAGTTATAAATAAATATAGGCCTAATGCATATGTAGTGAACAATGTCATTAATTATTTAATAATTTTTACGTTTTTGAAAAATAATGTTCTTTAGATGTAATTGCATTTAAACGATTTTTTTTATTAAGTAACCTACAAAAATCTAAATTATTCACGAAAACAGATTGTGGCCAGTAGTATTGTTATTGCAACAATGGAAAGCAACCTCTCTGTATTTAACAGTAATATATTTCTTTAAGTAGTTTATAATATAAATACTAGATAGCAGGAAACATCAGATAACAAAATTACTGAATATAATTACATATACATGGAAGGCAGTATATCCTGAATCAATTAACTATTTCGGTATTTAGTATTAATTATAGTATCTGCAGTCCACCAGGTTATCTTAATTAATCAAATAATAAATTATTAAGTTTTTCTTGAAAAATAGTTATTTTAAATTTTATTTTAATAGTTTTTTTCTTTAGTATCCAACATACATTTCTTCTAAAATATATAAATTATTTTAAATTAGGCTATTGCAGAACAATTATTACATAACAAAATTTGCAAAGCGGTGTTTTTTACTACTGAGAAATTTGTAAAGCGGTGTTAATGAGAAACACAAATTCTGTATTTAACCAGAACGTAATTCTTTAAGTAGTTTACTAAATGAATACCAGATAGTAGAAGATATTAGTTAACAAACAAAATTATTCCATAAAATATAGTCTATTTCATCATGTTAGAAAATCTAGCCTATGCAGTAGAACAACAATTTTTCAATACAGAACCATTCAAATGTTATTTTTATCAACGACAGAAATGTCATAGGTAATAAATATTTATTCACATAGACAGTAATTAATTATTTTAGAAATCATATTTATTTTATTTAGAAAATTTAAGTAAATTAGGTTTCAAGAAGTACCTATGTCGAAAATTACAGTTAAGAGATTAGAAAATTTTAAAAGTACACTGGTTTTTATAATTATATTTGTGTAGTTGGTTTATACAAATATGTGAAGCATGTTCCATATAATGTAGAAGTACTACTTTTTTTTTTTTTTTTTTTTAAACTAAACGTTTTGGTATTTTTATCTTATATTTGAAATATAAAAACAATAAAATTCTGACAGAAGATTGTTTTAGAGACTTATAAATAAACAGTACCTATTTTTCTTATTAAAAAGTAAATTTGTACTATATATATATTATACAGGGTGTACATAAAAATATATGAATTATATATATATATATATATATATATATATATATATATATATATATATATATATAATATATATATATAATGTAGTTAACACACACACACACACACACACACACACACACACACACACACACACACACACACACACACACACACACACACACACACACACACACACACACACACACACACACACACACACACACACACACACACACACACACACACACACACACACACACACACACACACACACACACACACACACACACACACACACACACACACACACACACACACACACACACACACACACACACACACACACACACAACACACACACACACACACACGTGTGTGTGTGTGTGTATGTGTGTGTGTGTGTGTGTGTGTGTGTGTGTGTGTGTGTGTGTGTGTGTGTGTGTGTGTGTGTGTGTGTGTGTGTGTGTGTGTGTGTGTGTGTGTGTGTTTTAACTACATTATTGTCCTGATGTTAAGTGACAATAAAAATAACTTTTACTCATTAGGGACACTGGGCATGTTCTTTCCAATAATACACAGGAAGTAGATTGTTGGAGGGTTGTTACCAACTTCCTGTTTAATCCTGGCCTCTTGGGATTTTTAATACACCAGTGTGTGCTATAGCTTGCTTTAAACAAGTTTTGAAAACAGATGTTTTGTTCTGAAAGCAAAACTCAATTAACAAACTCAGCCCATAGAAGTCTCAGTGGATGGACAAATAAATTTTTCATTGAAATCAAAAATATGATCTTTTTGTACATAAAATATGATTGGAGATCAGGGATTACACAACTGCAATTACGATACATTTACAAACAATTGTGCATGTCTGTTGGTGACAGTGACTGCAATTTTAGTCAATTGTAGGTTAGTGACAGTTGACTGCAATTTTAGTAGATTATAGGAAAACAATTATTGTTTACAACACTTCCACTGTAAAAACAATGAATGAATGACTTTCTAGGGTTATTATTGCACTACGACATTGTAGATCTATTGAGCACCTTTCTATATTCCTGAGATGCTCAGTTATTCACTATAACTATAACTTCTCCAGTCCTAGTCTCTTCATAAAGTCTTGGATTTGGAGGGGATTCAAGGTGGTTAATTTTACCACTTCTAATTGATGACTTTTCAATTCATCTGCAAGATACTTGCCCTACTAATTGCCTTTCACTTCTCTTACTCTTAATCCTTATCAAGGAGGTTTCTCCCCATTTGGCCAGCTTTTTGTAGTGTGGTGAGTTCCCGCTCATTCTATTTACATCCTTACTCCTGGGAACATGAGTAACCCTTACTCACCTAGCCTCTTCCTTGTGTATGTTCTAGACCCATCTGATTAGTGATGCATAGTACACACAAAGCACAAAGTTGAAGAAATGGAACATTTAATATGAGAAGATTTATTTACCAAGATCAGTTGTACATCAAAGCTTTAAGAAAGGCTAACTTATAGAATATTTACAAATTGAGCAAAGCTTGGTTTAAGTATTGCACTAAATTTTTCGCACATAAACAAACGTTGTTACTATCTCAGGACAAAAGTTGATTGCAGTAGCATTGGTTGTTTTTTTATCAGTAGCAAAATATTTTTCAAGGTTTTGATGAAATATAAGAATATCTTAACTGCTTTATGCCAAATTAAATCAAATTGACAGTTATTACCACGGTATATAGATACACGGTATGGGCTATGCGCATGTTCCCCCCACCACCACTTGCCGGCTGAAGTGCCTCATCGGTTCAAGCTCAGACATAGTGTTTAGTAGAAAACAGTTTGTAATTTTAGTGTTAGTAACTGTATTACAGTAATTACAATAATAATTCCTTATATCTAACATTAATAATGCTGTTAATTACTTTACTTACTGAATTCGCTCATTGTCAAAACGGAAACTTTTTACTTTATACAATATTATGTAAGTTATAGCTTGAAAAATTCCAGGGTTATTTTTTGTTTGAAAGTTAAAAGCATATCACACTATGAATTACGTATCTACGGATTTTCCTTGACAATTATGTGGTTGACTGTGAAAACGCACATCTCAAATAAAAAATTAACAACAAATTAAATACTACATAGACGTATGCCTATTATGTAAACAGTAAAATAAAACATACATATTTCTTAGAACTTATGTTTCAACACACACACACACACACTATATATATATATATATATATATATATATATATATATATATATATATATATATATATATATATATAATATATATATATATATATATATATATATATATATATATATATATAATTATTAATATATAGATAACAAACTATTTTTGATACCTAGTACAAGTTATTGTAGTTTACTGAGTTTATTACTTGCCTTCTTTCCGGCATCAGTGGATTTATTTCAGTAACTTCTTTTACAGACTTCTTTTTATTTAAATATTTAATCCTCAAAAATGTATGGGTAGGGACGTAACAGGATATGGCAAATTCACCTACTGATTTTGCCAGATTTTCATCACACCTTTTTCTTTATTTAGCCCATTCTAACCATAATAGTTCAAAAAGACCCTTTCCATTTTTACCACGACGTTCAACCATTCTTCAATAGGATACATACGGTAGATGTATTTCAGGCACTGGATTTCAGCTGTTTTTTAGGTTTTGTATTTAGTAATTCGTATTTAAAATCCCTTTTGAATCATTGTCATTAAAATGAAGTGAACATTCTTTAACATTATCAAAATTAAAATGATCTGCTCGTTTACACGCATGAACCCATGATTTTCTCAGGCCTTCGTCTTTTGGAATTCTGTGAAATGTAATTCCTTTCCCTTTACAATTCTTATCATTATTATAGCAATTGGCAATAGCACAACCAGTCATTGTTATGCATACACAATTATACAATAGCAAACAAAACAAATTATGTATTTTTTAGGATTCAAAACATAGGCTACTTAAATCTTTTCTTACACTTATTAAACCTCAACCAAAAAACACAATTATCACCTTTTATTTAATACACCTTTTTATTTACACAAAAAAGACCTTTTACTTAAAACACAACACTCACATAAACACACCGAATCTCCAACTACATTACAGAACATTGCATTGTTAAACGGAAAATTACATAAAGTAGCAGTCACCATAAATAAAATTGTATTTACGGTGGTAGCAGTGAAGAGTTTGATCCAGTGATGTCACGCGCGCGGTAGTCTACTGTGCACACCCACCGTGGCCCATACCGTGTATCTATATGCCGTGGTTATTACGAGTTAGTTTAAAAACTTAACACTAAACAAACATAGGCAGTATGATAAACTAAACTTAATTATTAACAAGACATAACTAAACAAGAGATTTCAAATTTAGTTCAGAATTTACTACTAGTTCTATAGACTCTATTAAATATTACTGGTGTTAAATAGCTATATCTACATTTTAAATCTATAAAAATTAATCTTTAAATTGCTTTAAGTGAAACAGTTTGAGCGTAATCAGGTACAAATATGAAATGTAGTGATGTTTATAAACATACTTTTATAACAATTTAAGAACTCGAAAGATGTAAGAACAATATATGCCAAAATGTGTTCCCACAGGGAAAATAAAGTGATGTAAATAATATAACATAAACATCATGGGATTTGGAAAGAAGCAGGTTTGGAAAAATTGATGAATTGCTAGTTCATTGCTTATAATTGAAGTTCTTAATGAACTACTTGTTTTTTGTTTCAAACACAACTACAAAAACTAAATTAATTAATTTTATATTCCAGTAGACTATATGTTTTGTTTAACTGTGTCATTTTATAAAAATACATAAAATAAAATGTTTATAGTGTATAAACTAAAGAAGCGTGGAGTGCAACCACTTGAAATATATACTAGTTTAAAGTAAATTGTCTTAAATATCTGAGAAAAAATAGTTTAGTTTGAAAATTGGAACAATTAGGCCTAATTTATATTTAACCAAAGTGAAGTTAAAATTAATTTCAAAGTACTACAACATTATAAAATATAGAAGCTTGACAATTTTAGTGTTCGATAAAATAACATAATATTTTAAAGTTAATAAAATATCAAGTACATCAACAAAAGCACAAATGGAGAGAAGATCCTTTTGTTTATAATAAGGAAAAGTTTATAAATAAGAAAAAAAGCTTTATAATCAGTAAACAAACCTTACCGATTAGATTATAGCGTAAGCAGTATGCATACTTTGGCACAAATCAATCTAGCAGCACCATAACCAGCTGATTAGCTGTTTCTTTACTGGCAATTGCTCTACACTTTGTTGCGCAGTAACAATTTTTGACTGTTTTGAAGTTTTAAATAAAATTAACATTAAAAGGGTAATATTAAGATGTACCTTTAAGTAAAACTTACTAGTTATAGTCTATCTAGTTACTGCAATTCTCCATAAACTCCATAGTTTTCAGTAGTTAGTTGTTACATTAAGAAAGATGAAAACCATTTTTAATTTGCGTCTTAAAACACCGTGTTTGGTACTCCAGTTTATCCTAAGATAATAACAAATGCATTGATGTTGTTTACAAAATCCAATTAGAAAACACATTCTAAACATTAAGAAGGCAATTAAAGGTTCACTCATTTCACAAAGTGCATAACTATTGTAGCAAATACAGAAAAGGCAAACGTGATTGCAATTAATAACAAAATTCCTAGATTTAATTCATGCAAATTGAGACTGAACTTACTAAAAACCCTAGTACTTAAATATAAAATTATTTTTAATGTTAAACGGTCATTAGATCTAATATTGCTAACAAACTTCTGTGTAAAAAAATTGTTTGATAAAATCATTTTAGTGAAATATTAACTTAGACAAGTAACTATTTAATAAAATCATAATATTTTTAAAAGACATCTAACTTAGTAGATAGATTTTCATGACTTTTGCAGCTTTAAAAATGTTTGTAATCTGTAAATTTGTAAATCCTATAATATTAAACAACAATGTTTGTAAATATATAAGTGGACTATTAAGAATTTTCTCAAAAACTATGTACTACCTGAATGTTTGTATTTAAGGGTTTTTTGTGGAGGAATCTACCTGGTATGGGTCCCATACTAGTAAAAACTCAGTTTTTATAAAAACAGAAAGTCAAGAATTACATAAGAAATATATTAACATGCCTTTCAGGTCGTTCGTTCGTTCTAATATTCACAAGATTTTTTTATAGTAAAGTTGGTTCTTTACATAATAACTGAACAGCTGAATTTTTTATGACATATGCCTAAATCTTAAATTATGAAACATTTATTAAATGTTTTGAGGTACGGACAAAATAAGCACAATCAGTTTAACCATTTGAATAGGGCTGTAGGCTGACATACAAAAATCACAATTTATTTCTTTTTGTATTCAAACAGTATTGATATCGAAGATTTAAATCTAGGACTAAATTTCAAAATGAAATGAGTCTATGTTTTTTTACCATTATTTCAAAAGTATAAAACAAATTTGAGAAATCTGTCTGTAATTTTTTAGCATGTCATGTTAAAAATTTTAAAATGGTTTGAGAAATGCATTGTTACATTTTCCTTTTTTTAATGTAATTTTGAAAATAAAGAAAACTGTGTTTTTATGCACTTTAATATATTTGTTTTTTTTAATAGGGGTTTTAAATCCCAGCACCATGATTAAAATAGTGGGCAAATTTTAATATAATACTACCAGGCTATTCTGATATAATAATCCGGCTAAATTTATTGTAATAATACTTTATATCCATAATTTCTTCTAACCCGTACTTATTTCAAAAACAAAACAAAAAATTATAATTTTATAAGACACACTACATTAATAAACATTGATTTGAAGTTCTTGTATACGTCATTTTTCTTTCTCTTTTTTTTTGTTATATAAAGAGCTTGGGAAATGAAAATCTTTTAAAAAAATTAATGATTTGGTTAATACCCAGACTACAAATATCCAAATAAAATAGGCTCTACAATTTTAAAGATTACTTGCAAGAAAATAATTAAAAGTTTTTATAATGACAGTATTTTGTTCTCCAGTTACAAAAAAAGGGGTAGGGAGAAATTCATGTTACTCCATAAAGGCATTTAAACACCTTGAGTCTGGTAACATTGTTTGTTTTTGATAGTGGTAACTTTTTTATCAGTGTTTCTTATATGAGATCTTTTGCGGAAACCAGTAATTCTGCTCAGCAGGTATTTTATTTTTATGTTGACTACTTCAAATAAATTTATTATTCTGATATTTATAAACAAAATTATGACCTTGGGGAGAGTTATCTAAGTCTTTTTACCCCAAGGCCTGTCAAAACTGTTGAAGGCAGACTTCATATTGTCATGGTAGAGTTTTTAATGTTCCTCTTATACTTAATATTTCTTACAAATAATTAGAAATATTGATAGATTCAATATTTTATTCCATGGTTGTTGATAATTTCTTAAAACAAAGAACTTCAAGTATATTAGGGAAAATTCCACAACAATCAAATCGGGAAAAGGAACAATTATTTTTTTTTACCTTATGACATCTCTCTTAAGAAAGAACTAGTCTATTTTTAATAATTTTGATTATAGGGTAGCCTACAAGGTTAACTGTTCCGAGGCATAACAGTGCCACAGCAATTTCTAATAGGTAGTTTGGGTCAAATTTTAAGCAAGCTTAAGGACAAAATTCTGATGTTGTAAAAGACTGGCATTTATGAAATTAAGTGATAAGTAAGTAATGATAGGTCAGAGAAATTTAGCATGACATTCAACAGTGATTATAATTTAAAACGGATAATTATAAATGAGAAGTGATGTGGCCTCTAACTGTTTAGACAAAACTGCTAACAACTTGTTTTCTGATTGCCTCATTCACTCTGCTTAATCTAAATACAGTGAATTCAATTTCTGTACAAATTCACTTCTTTTCATGTAAGTCTTAAATATTTTCTTTGAAACTTGTAGTTAGTTTGTAATGTAACAAAAATATTATTTCCTTTATATTAGATATTATTAAAAGAAAAATATTTACTGAAAAAGTAGACTGGATATTTACCAATATTTTTTTGTTGTCAATACATTCATTTTTATGAAAAATTATCATTTCAGTCCATATTCTTTTTTTTTTAAAGAACACTTTACAATATTTAAAAAATTGTTTGTTTTATATAATCAATTTCTAAGCACCAAATATATTTTATTGTTACTTGCAGAATATGATACATCAATAAAGCAAACAGATGACTATTTTAACCCATTTGTGCCTATCTAAACTTATCATACAATACCAAATTTTTTTTTTCAGATTTAAAGCTTTGTATCCTTACCACATTATTCTTCTTTCAAGGTTATTTCTGTTTAAATTTTGTGAAACAACAATAAATAATAACTGAAAAAAGCACATGGTTGTTTCTATCTAATATCTAAGATATATCTACATCTTTCACCTTATGTAATGAAATCGAGTGGGGAAATTCTGCACAACAGCTCAAGGACAATTAGACGGTTTTAACATGTTCATTGTTTTTTCTGGCATGACCTTTTAATAGTTGGCTTGTCCAGCTATAATATATTATTTCTATGGATTTATAAAAGATAACAGCTGATATTTGTGCTGTACATGACCTTGTAACAGCTGATTTTTGTGCTTCATATGACATTGTAAAACTGATATACAAGAGCTGATACCTTATACACAAATAAGGTTATTACAGCTGATAATGTAAACATAAAATAAGTATAAATTATACAAAAAAATATTAAAAAATGATTTTCAACATGAAGATAGTATGCTACAGTACATAAATTCTTTTTATATTCTTCTTTTCTGCTAGGATTATTGTCACTATGTTCAGTATAATGATCTGCCTTCTCTAGTTTCGTCAATTCTACTTTCATTGACACGTTTCGGAGAACCTCCATCTTCAAAAATTATATAGATACTCCATCTTAAAAAACTATATCTATACTCTATAAATACTCCATCTTTGAAAATGGAGGTTCTCCAAAACGCATCAATGAAAGTAGAATTGACAAAGCTAGGGAAGGCAGATCATTATACTGAACATAGTTATAGTACATAACTTAGTGAAATATACTTGTTACATATTTAGCCTCTTTTAAAAGTAAAATGTAAGAAGGGACAAGAATTAGCCTTTGTTCCAGAGTTTTAAACATAATCAAACAACTTTTTACACTGACTGCATTTATTATTCTCACTAGATATTTTCCCCCTCACACTTCTACCAAGTGTATACTTATTAGATAAAGACAGCACATCAATTTTCCTCTACAAATCCTGTTATTATCAACATTACATTCAAAATCTAATCGAAAGTTCAATGTGCCCCAACTCTCATTATAAGTGTCTAACTTAAAATATAAACATGAAATTAGAACATAATCGTAGATGCCTAGGTGTATGCTGAACTACTCAAAACAAACAAAAAGGTGCTTTAAGTATTGGTTCTTGGTTTCTAGTATTTTAACATATGAGCAGGCATCTAGGCTAATGTTCTAGCTGCTAAGTTATTTTATAGGTTAGGTACTTGATAACAAGAGTTCATCTACACATTTAAAGTGTTACATATTGTTTCCATATACACAAATGATGTTAAAGTACAACCAAAGATAGACACTACTTAAACAATTATGTTTTAAAATTCAAGTGATACGGTTCAATTTCTACAACTCTTAGTTCTTCAGCAAAAAACCTATAAACCATTTTATCACCCCACATATTTTCACAAAATATATAGTGTTTGGAATGGTAAAATAGAAAATTAGATAATCTTATCTAAATGTCAATGTACTGATCATAGATATGGTATTTTAAATCAAATTCCAAGTTATGAATTTAAAAATATTATTATACACCTTTACAAAAATAAGGAACAACATACCTAAAGCCATTTTTTAAATCAAAACATTTTAAAAAGATTGTTATAAACAATTTTGTGGTTTAAATAGTTGCAGATATTTTTGAGTAACAAGTGTAAAATATATTTTCTAAAAAGAAGTTAAGTTTAAAAAAAACTCAGTCTTTCATAGAGTTTGACAAAAGCTTTGCACAAATGGGTTAAATGTCACATTACAAAAAAAATTGAGCTATAACCGTCAAAATTTATTCAGATCATTAACAAAACTATTTACAGTGCAAACAAAACAATCTAAATAACACCAAACCTGACATAATAAAAACATTAACAATACAAAAAACAAAAAAAATACAAAATGGCGTATAAATAAATATGGCATTCAATCATTGTAACTGATTAAAATATTGTGCAAAAATTACAATTTGTAAGTACAATATCACAAGAGTACACGCAGAAACTTCCAGTGGTCCCGAGAGCCTTAACAAAAATCTATTACATAAAAAAATAAAAAATAAATGAAATATACAATTAAATAACAATTAAGTACATATGAGATTATATACTTTATAACATCTCTATATACGTAAGTAAATAAATAACATACAAGAATAACATTTGTATAAGTAAATAAATAACAAATATTAGCAGTGACTAAACTTCAAATAACAAAATATAAACAATAAAAATAATCTTAAAGTTAAATATAAGTCTTAACATTTCGTTAAAGCATTGCAAATTCATTGTTTAATACGTAACAACCAAAGTTATATTTACAAGGTCCTTAACAGATTAAAAATAATTATATTTTAATAGTAAGTTGTACTAATATTTATTAGTTGTGTTAAGTTTTGAGAAATTCGTGGTTTCATTAAAGAAAATATATACTTTATTATAACAATTTTAAGCCTATTTCAAACCTACTTTAAAACTAAATTAACCTTCCTTAATATTTTTTTTAAAAAATGTAAGGATATGTTTTTGTTAATAAGTTAACATTTTTAAGTACACCACAATTTTCTCAGCGGACATAAAAAATATTAATACATTAATTAATACACATAAATATTAATATATTAATTAATTACATGTCCAAGTAAAAAGCTAAAGTAATTCACAGGTTATCAGTGGAAAACATGAAATTCTTAATATATTTATGTTTAATTACGCTGAAACGTAATTTTTGTTTTTATCTGGACAGATTCTGAGAACAATCGCTTGGGGTTTCTTGGGCTTGCGTTAGTTCCGGAACAATCCTGTAGAGCGGAGCACTGCGTAGCAGGATGTTAGCTGCATCCCATCGACCAAGTAACATAAGTTTACGGATCAGCAGACCTGTACAGCAAATCTATTAATCGCTAAAAGCCATTAAAGTGAGTTTACATACAAATAATTTAGGTTATCTTAAGAAGTGACAGTTGACAATAAACTCTTTATACGTTATTTTTTATTTTTGAGAAAATTTAAGTACAGTAGAATCTTGTTTGTCTGATGCAAATGAGCTGGCATTAAAAATATTGGTAATTGCTAAGAAAAATTTTATTTTACAAAAGAAATCACTGTATAGGAATGAATTTCAACACTCCAAAAATCCTAAATATGCCTCCTAATAGTCTATATTTTTTTCATATTTTAACAATAACTTTCTTCTCTTTACTAATCATTGTTGAAAATGTAGTAAAGGCAAACAGCAATATGGAAACAATAATAAAGCAAAACTTAAATAGTCAAGTACAGTAATAAAACAGAACTAAACAATGAAATGTTTAACACATACGTCGACAAAGGGCAGGAACTCCACTGATGGTTTAATGTTAGGACACCAGTTTGTACAGTTTTAATTATGCCACGAAAAATGTGAATTACCACATCCGTGAATGTGAACTGAGAAATCCGTTTACCATAAATTTATGTTACTAAGGATTCCCACAACAAACAGAAAGCGAACTTGTTACATAAACTAGTTTAGTATGTGGAAATCTGCAGATTGTACATTAATACAACGAATGTTCGGAAAGTAAAGGTCATGTTTTTCACTAGACAATTTTCATTAAGATAATGAAACACTAAACTTATTTTACAATACATTTAACAACTTACTTATTTTTCTACATAGTTGCTGTTCAAATTTAAACTCATATCGTTTCACCAGTTTTTCCATGTCTTCTGTATACACAGTTGCCACCAAGTTGTTGAACAACTCACTAAAACTCTCCTTCAGTTAGTTGTAAATTTCATAGTGATTTCCTCTCAAAAAATTCTTCAATTTAGGAAAAATATGGTAATATTCTCGGCCAGGTCTGAGCTATAAGATAGATGTTCAAAAACTTCCCACTTAAACTGCAGCATCATGTGGACACATGTTATCGTGAAAAAGCACAATGCCACTTGACAACAAGCCATGTTGTTTGTTTTCTAACAAAAGCTTTAATCATCACGTTACCGTAAACCTCGGTTCTTTGTAAATTTCGATAGAGCAGACTTTTTCACACTCAAAGAGCTCACATTTGTTGGGATCATTAACATTGTCACATATTTTAAAGTTGCACAAATAATCAGTAAGCAGCAGTAGTGGCTCATTATTAGCATCAGTCTGGCGAAAGGTTAACAACATGGCAGCAGCAGAATTGCGGGAACTGAGCGGCTTGTCCACATCAATACATTCTTTATTTTACAAATGACCCTCAGAGATATTGCAGCACAAGCTAAACAGAAAATATGTAACTCAAAATATAGACTTGAGGCAAAAAATGGTTGGTTCTTTGCAGCAGAGTCAGTAAAGTAGGACGCACTTCATATTTTACAATTTTTGCCGATGCTCATATATGCTGAATAAAACAAAATGTCAAAGAGCAAAAGATGGACTATACTGCACATTAAATCTGACTTACCCAAAGAGGACTTTTCGGCTGCCCACAAGTCCAACAAGTTTGCTGTATGACTGCCTGCACTGCTTTCTATAGTCGATAACTTATCCTGTAATCCTAACTGTACAGCCAATAGGCACCAATCCTTGCCATGAGGGTCAGGAGGGTCAAGCAGCGAGCACAGTTGTTGTCGACAAACTGTGCTGAGGCAACCGACAGACAGCTCATCTACAGGTACCACCAGCTCTCGTACCTGCAAAAGTAAAGATAGATCCATTACACTTTCCTTGAAAATTGTTATATTTTAAAGTTGTTGTTGTTGTTGTTTTCCAATGGCTTCCGCTGGCTCACGCCATCTTTGATCTTGCTTCCCAGTAGAGGCCAGGGAGGCCTCCTCTTCTCTGCTTCTCTTCATCTAATTTTCTGCAGACCAGGAGGTGGTCCTTGTTCATGATGGTGTTTGGGCATTCACACAATGTGCAGTTGTCATAGTTTAATATCTTAATTTTCTTCTGGTGTTCATTCAGACAGTCGTGTCCAGTTGTCAGCCGAAAGACCGCGACAGATGTCCTCCTCTGGAGATCCTTGACCTTCTCATACAAGTCGAATACATTCTCATAAGGCTTGTTCTTTATGTTTTCCTTGACTTTGTTTGTAAATTCAAGATAAGATGTTCGCTTCAGTGCACTAATCCTAGCCTCCAGTGTGAGCATTATCCAATGATGGCAATATTTTAAAGTCAATTGATTAAAAAATAAATTATATTAACTCCAGACACATGTAATTTTACATAATTTGTAAAATACATGATTTTTGCATACATAAATTTTACGGACTGTACTAGATGCACCTATTGAGAGGATTTAGATGTCCCTCACGGTACCCGAGTCTAACACACACTTAAACTTGCAACACTACACTTACGACTTTAACAATTTACTTTCATACTTACATTTAGGGAGGCGATAATAGTCTCAATATGCTTTTTGCCTTAAAATAACAACAAACAAAAAACAAAAATATATAAGATGCACTTTGTCTTCAAAAAATTGCCTCTAAAATTCACATGCGTCTTGTACTCAAAATTAACATAAAAATGTCCAGTGTTTGATTTAAAATTCCCACCAGCCTTAAAAATGGCCATATATTCAATGCCATGGGAAACCTACCTCTATCTGGCAACATTGGATTCAAGTGACAGCAGCAGTGCACTGATGTGACAAACATGAGTTGCGGGTATTCAAATGTTCTGCCCCGCCATCACAAACCCAGCTTATGATGTGTCATTGCAGTCTATGGTGTCAGTGAACTTGAAAGTGATTTGTTATTGTAACAGTACAATAACAGTTTTATAATGGACAAAAATAAACTAACAATTTCTTTTAGTCTGGCTTTGCAATCTAATAATAAAATTGGTAAAATAGTTATTTTTTTAAAACTGTTTAAAAATTTAGGTACAATCTTAGTCTGTAGTCCTTATAGTCCCTAAAATACAGTAACAAATGTTTTTTTTTCAACAAATTATGATAATTTACATCAAAATAATTTTCCACATTTTATGGAGAATTGTACAACAAAAGTCAGAAAATGTTTTCAGGAACAAATACCAAATATCTTACAGATAAACTGGAACAAAAAATGTTGTCCTCAATACCCTTAAGGGGTATAAGTATAAATACTTCTACCAGTGAAGAACAAGGTAAATTACTAGTACAGATGAAGTAAAAATACTTCACTGACCATCAAACAAACTGACCAGCCAAACATCTACCTAAGTGCTAAGTTATTTAGCTTAAACTAACCTCGTTGGATCCAAAAGCAATGAGATCAAATAATGTCTCCTGGCAATCAGCGAGAGGATTGTGGATCTTAGTGTCAAGACAGGTTTCTTCCAAAATTGCTTTCATCAGTTTATCGGGAGGAAAGCAGTATGCTGCAATACAATGACTGCGCAAATCTTCCACGCTAAGGATGTGCTTCTCTATGGCCAGACCAGGGCACATCTCTACAAGTACCTGTAGATTAAGTTATCAATGTAAAGTTAGGTGCTTTCCTTACTTATTTTATTTTTATGATTTACTTTAGGCCGGGTGGCAACCAAATGCAGAATGGAGTTGCGCTGAGCACAACAAACTACGCATTTAAAACCTAGCCTAATATTTTTAATGCAAGTGCAGCTCCCCCCATTAAACAGACACCTAACAGACCTAAGCCCTCAATAGGCTGTAGCAGTAAGGGATTATTTATTTATTAGCAAATTTCCATTGAAAAATTAGCTATTGGAATGGCCATTATGGTAAGGCCCAGTATTGGGACAAAATGAGCACAGATCCTACCATCTAGATCACTTTTTGAGGGGTAATTAAACATTTATGCAGATATACATATGACAGCACTGTAGCATTTGCAATTTTTGTCAAACTGGATTCAAACTTGGCAAAAAAAAAATTTTTTTCGTAATAGCATGGACAAGATCATTACCATGCAAAATACATCACACATTTCAAAATTCTGGCCACTTCAAAAATCTTAAAATAGTCATCAAATTATTTGAAAATCTGATCTCAACATTGTAATCAATGTTAAAATCTGCATAAGTTAGCAATTAAAACCTATTGTAAACCTGACGTGATCAGGGTTCATTTTCACATTTTCAGTATAATTTGCAACTTTAAAATTCTAATTTATACAACAAAATTTAAGGTAAGAATTTATTGATGGAAATTCACTTCCACTATGTCAGGAAAAGATATTATATTCTACGATGCAAATATTTCTTATAAATAGGAATTTATTCTACAAAAATTTATTATATAGACTGGTGCATGGAATTAATGTGCTTAAGAAATTTTACTTTAGCATAAAATCATCGCCCATCAAGGAAATACAAGAATACATAATTACCTGGTCAATAATACCCAGAATCTCTTCAATAAAGAAGAAGCAGATAGGCCCCGTATTTACAGGACCTCTGACCTTGATCTCAATGCACTCTGCTTGGTCAGTGTCACCATTCTCTAATGTAATGAGACTCTCGATGAGGCCCGAGCACAGTTTTGATCCTCTAAACCACTGGTAGAGATCGCTATCGGAATCGCAGTAACTAATCACTGTTCGTCGTAGCTCCACCTGTACACAGTTTGTAGTGAATATTGATAAACATCAAGTTAGTGACTAGGTCTTATGTGTTTTTACACAAAGAGACTTATTTAGGTACAGACACAGGTGAATATCATTTAATTCATCATTTGCACAATATAACAAAAATATTTAACAAAAAAAAATATTTTAGCTACTGCAACTAAACTGTTGACTTTATCTTTATTAAAGATGGAAACATTTGTAATTACAAGAGATTTTAAATCAAACACATCCAAGTAGGCAACACATAATTTGATAAATCTGTTTTACAGACATAAGACGTTACCGTAAAAAAATACATATACCAGTAAAATTAAACTGTTGAGAGTAAAGAAATTGTCACCTGGATCCGTGGGAACACTGAATGCAACAGATGTAATGTGCCTTGCGGGGAATATAGCCGTACACCTCCGTAGCAACCATCGCCTTTGTACCGTGGGTCATTCTCTTCCCAAAGGCCTTCTAGGGTCTCGACTAAATTATAACAAGGGAACTCATACTCTAGTTCACCATCATTTTCACACTGAAATCCAAAATAAATACTGATTACTAAGGACATGTCATAATTTAAAATAATTTTAAACAGTTCAACAGGTACTTATCAGTCTAATTACAGTATTATTATTAATAATGTAATAGGTATTTCTGCACTTTAAGGGCTTTTGTGGAAATCATTGTCACTGTTTTTTTTTTTTTTTTTTTTTTTGCTTGTACAATAAATTATATTCTTGCATGAATACACTCATGTTTATATGGATTTCCTTGCATGTTTACTTTGTATGATAAAGTTGCTTCACTAGATTAAAACGTACTTTATCATTAAAGTTTTTGCTCTAAAAACTTTCTTTGGAGTAATGGCTGCCGGTAATTGTGAACTTTGTAATTTGCCGTTTTTGTCAGTTTAAGCTGGCATACGATAGTGTTGTTGAATTTCTTATATGGCATCTTTAAAAAACCATATTCTTTCTTAAATTTGTTTCACTTTCTGATAGCGGCTTCACCCAACTTACGGTTAACCACTCGGTTATGTTCATTGATTTTATAACTATTGCAGGCACAAATACGATCAAAAGATGCTGGCATGAAGTACTACTCACGACACTATGATTTGGTGTTAAAAAAAATACTTTATAGGATATTTAGCTGAATTTCATGTTGTCACCAATGTTATTGTCTGTGATAAAGTCAAAGCGATAACTCAAGTGGAGAACTCTCAGCGAAAATTCCACAAATACTACACACAGTTGTTAAAAGCCTTAGCCTTGGTCCACATCAACTCAGATAAATGAGTCAAACATAGATTATGGATCAGTAAATTTATTATTTTTTATTGCCTTCCAAGGTCTTAGGAGGTAATCAGGAGTTGAATGTAATTAACTCTTATCCTAAGTATGTAACTTTACCTGAATACACAGCTGTAGCGTTTCAAGAACTTGAAGCATTGCCATCGCGTCTACTTGATGAAAAGCAGCTTGAAAGTCATCCACAGTGTAACATCCTGTGATACGAGCATGTGCTACAAAGTCTATAGACAACAGTTGTCCGATTACTTGCCCACATAACCATGCAGGAGTGACCACTAGGAGGTCAGGGTGCAGACATGATTTGAGGTACACAACCTGTAAAATGGAAATTTATTAAAAAAAAAAAAAAAAAAAAAAAAAAATGATGTGGTTAACGAATCAGAGGGTTTGCAGAATGATCATGAAGAATCTGAAAGGAAAAGCATGCAAACATAGTTAATAATCCCTCATAATTAATTGAGGGATTATTATTTAAAATAAAATCGTTCTTCCCCAGCAACACTTATAAGATCCTCAAATCCTTCTTAGAGAATAGATATTTCTTGGTGAATCACGGAGAGGCTTTCTCGGTCTTTGCAATATTAATGCGGGAGTTCCCAAGGTAGCGCCCTGGGACCGCTACTCTATCTGATTTACACGTCCTGACCTACCAACGTCAGACTGTGTAACAACTGGAACCTTTGCCGACGACACATAATTTTGTCCTCTCACGAGGATCCAAGAGCGTCAAAAATCCTACAAAAAGGAATAAACGAGATTTCAACATGGCTCAAGAAGTGGCGAATCAAGGCTAATGAAACGAAGTCAATAAATGTCACCTTCACCTTAAAAAAGGGTATATGCCCACCAGTAACGCTTAATAACGTCGAAATTCCACGAGCAGATCATGTCAGATACTTAGGGTTACACCTGGACAAGCGACTTACATGGCAGAAGCACATCTTTACCAAACGCAAACAGCTGGGACTGCAAATACGGAAGTACTATTGGTTAATTGGTCGCCGTTCGCAACTGTCAATGGGCAACAAACTTCTTCTTTACAATGTTATGCTTAAACCAATCTGGACCTATGGTATCCAATTGTGGGGGACCGCCTCTCATTCCAACATTGAAATCTTGCAGAGATTCCAGAATAAAATGCTACGAATGGTAACCGACGCTCCATGGTACGTGACAAACGAACAGCTGCATCACGACCTTCAAGTATATACAGTCAAACAAGAAATTCTGCGTCATACGAAAACCTACAAAGAAAGGATCATAAACCACCCAAATCGCCTAGCGAAAGTCTTGATGGAGGAAACTCGCGCAACTCGTCGACTTAAACGGAAAATGCCCCAAGACACACTTAAATAATAAAGTAAAGTAGGATGTGACCCTAGTCGCATTCCGAGCATGTCATGACAAGTCCCGACCTACCTACTACTTAATGTCCCCCAATATGTGACAGATTGTAGTGAATAAAAAGACATAAAAAAAAAAACATAGTTAAAGTTTTATAAAGTTATGGTTTTTATATAAAAGATGTGATTTGTTCATATGTGATTAAGAAACCTTAGAAACTAGATTTCTTAGGCCTATTAAAAGCTGCACGAAGAATAGGTTGAACATTAAATACTGATGTTTAACAGGAATTTAAATTGGAGATTCTTCATATATCAATGTAATAAACTGTTTATAAATGGAGAAATTATTTGATGAGAATAAAAAACAGCAAACACTAAACATTTTTTATACCAAAGAGAACAGGTTTGACTAAACCTGGAACGATAAATGATCAAAATGTTTTTTCATTAATTCAATCTACTAAATATTTTTTAATTTTGTATTTTAAAAATAAACTGTATTTTCCACAATCTACAACATTTTTCATAATAAGCCAAAAAGAACCACAATGCTTACCTCGCCCATGTGTTGTAACTGCGTCAGTAACTCTCGAAAGTGTTCTTCATTCGCAAGAGGATTTATCTGTGACCTTACAGTATCCACAAAAGCTTCCCACGACACTACAGGAAAACTTACAGCAGACTTACGTAGTGCGGGTAGCCAAGAGAGCACCGCTTCGCAGAAGCCCGTCATTTGTTGCACATCCTGTACAAGGAATATTTATCTGTGATTATACTCATCTGTAGTTACACAAGCAATAAACAAGACATTGGGTTTGCAATGGTAATAGAAGCCCGTAGACTTATAGAGTCCATGTAGTGATATGTCAAACTCACTAAAATCCTTCAATATTTAATCTATCCCTTTGGTTGCTACCATACCAAAATTTGTAAAAACAATTTTATGTTAGAACGTTTGTTTTACAGTAGAAAGTAGAGGTGCACAAGCTTATTTTTAACAAATTTGCTATACTTACTTGAGTTATTAACCATTTGATTTTCATGCTTTTTTTTACATGAATAAAAAAGGAATATTTTTTACTTTTGGATATATATTATTAAGCTAAATGAACATATTATATTTCCAGGTGACACACACACTATATACAGTAACAAAGCTACTGCAAAATTTACAAGATCATGTATGCAACTTGTAGAGAATTTCCTTGTCCCTGTCAGCTTCAACCCAAACCATTCACTGTTTATTTATGGTAGGCCTTGCTTCCCTCTAATACAGACAGGCATACCCTAAGTAAGTTGCACAGAAAAATCAATGGCCAATATAGGACTCAAACCCACTCATGTCAAACTCACTGTACTGAACAAGTGTATCGCCCTAGATGAATCAGTCTTTGATACTTTTTAAAATTTATTTTTGCAAAAAAATGTCACAACAAAAAAATTATGTGGTTATATTTATATAAAACAGAGAGCTGATAAATCGAATATTGAAATTAAAAGGGTTTAATCTTCATACAAAATCAAAACATTACACTATTTTGAGAAATTGTAATTTATTAGTTTCAGTACCTTTCAAACCAGATTGTTTAGACTGTACATACTCATATCTTTTGCTTGTATACTGCTGAACTAAATTTAGTCAAAATTATTAGAATGGATTTTGAGAAAGTCCATACTTTAAATTCTGAAATGGTCCCTAAATATGGACGAACCTTACCTACAAGCCAAATTGTATCAAAAGTCTAACAATTAGAATTCATTCTACAGTGATGAATTCACACACGCACGCACGCACGCACACACACGCATGCACGCACGCACGCACGCACACACACACACACACACACACACACACACACGCACACACACGCACATGCAAGCACGCACACACACACACACACACACACACACTACTAGATATCCAACTAAAACCACTCTTCTGGATTCAGAGAACCTAAAAATGGTTTTTCACAGGGTCCATACTTGTTGCATACTTTTTATAGTGAGAAAGTAAAATCAGGAAAATTATAGTAACGAATTCTTAAACAAGTACAAACATAAAGTTTACTTTAAACTGAAAATGAGCAATACAGTTATGACTAGAGTTTGTTTCTGTACAAATTTGAACTGAAAGTTTACAATTTTGCATCAGATTCTTAGAAGTGCATAAGAAAATGTTATGGACAAAGTTGGCAACAATATGTATTGTTGACAACATACGTGCGGAAACAACGCTTAGTAATAACTTACAAAAAGTGCTGCAGCAAAATTCGTAATGATGAAATTAAATATACTCAATACAACAAATCACACGATATAAAACCAAACCAAAATACAGTAACTATTTATTTAAAATAAAACAACAGCAAAAGTGAAATAGACAGAATTAAATACAAATAACAGTAACACAACACACATGCATATACAAAAACACTGTAAATAACAATGAAAAATTGTACAAATACAAAATATAATAATCAATATTATACGAGAACTCTGATTATCTGCACCACAAACATACAGATTGTAAATTATCCTTGTTAATGTTTAATTTGTTAATTTATAACATATAATGTGCAAATGAAAGTCACATGTATAACATAAAAGGGGGGAAATATATCGGACTGCCACAAAGTTGTAATATTTATATAGTGTTTAGTTTCAAGAATACGTATAATGGTGTATTGTTCTGTATACATTCCTCACAACTGCCTCTTAAGGTCGAAATAGCTGTCACAAATATAGACTGACAATGATCACAAAATAATAGTTTTTGATATGAGGGTTGTTTGGAAAGTAAAAAACAAAAGGAAAAAAAAAAGTTCCCCCACCACCACCACCACCGCCGCTGAATTGTTCTTTCCACTCCTTTGTGCCAGGCTGATGCTAACAGCGAGCCACTGCAGTCGTTTTCTGTCATTTGAGCGACTTTAAAATGTGTGACAAATTAACGATCTTGTCAGATGTGTGAGGTTCGTTGTTTATACACTTTTTCAGTTAACTGAGGTTAACGGATTTTTGGAAGTGACAACATACTGGAAGAGTTTTAGTGAGTGGTTTGACAACTTAGCGGCAATTTGAGGACACAGAAGGCATAGAAAATCTGGTGAAACGCTACAACAAATATTTAAATTTGTATGGCGACTATGCAGAAAAATAGCTAAAGTATCAAATATGTTGTAAAATAAGTTTTGTTTCACTATCTTAATAAAGTGACTAGAGAAAAAAACGTTTTTACTTCCCAAATAACCCTTGTATATAAAGAGATATTTAAAATGATGTTTTAAGCTTAATATATATTTAAAGATCATATTTTTATGAATACGTATTTTGTTTAGACTACATTATTGTTTCAGTGGATACTTCTTATTCAGTTATTATTTGTATGCATGTTTAAATATCAAACAGAAAAATGACTGTGTCAACTTATAAATCTCAATTTTTTTAAACATTTATTTACCACTTAACATTTTTTTTGCAAGTATTTTTATTTATACTATCTGTTTAGTGGAATCAGATTGTCAATAAGGTTTTATAGATTTTTTTTTTAAGATTTGGAATGGCCGCTATTTTGAAATAACTGAAAAGAATTTGCTGGGTATAAACTTGTTTAAGCTATAAACAAAATAGATTTTTTTGTGGCAAGTTTGAATCAAATCAAAATGAAAATTATTAAATGCTGAAATGCTAACATGTGTGCACAAAAGTGCGCATGCGCACACTCTCACGCACGCACATGCACACACACATACACACACACACACAGAAATAAAATTTTCTACAAACTCTCAAAAAGTGTTCTAGAGGTCAGGATCAATGTTTATTTTAAAGTCCCAGGTCTGGGTCTTAAAATAATATAATAATTTCTCCAATAGCTCATTTTCGAATAGAAATTCACTAAAATGGTGTACAAACAATTGTTGTTAAAGTACAAAAAATACTAAGCTGCTTGCGAAGATGGTCTGATATTTTGCTTGTGAAAGTTTAACTTATTCTGTGTAATAATTGAGTAAATTGCAAAAAAGGATTATCAAAATAAGAAAAAAATTTTGTTTTTTGAAATAACACAAACAAAAACTGTTGTGATGGTGCTGAAAAACTTTTGCACTAAATAAGGAAACATTCTTCTGCAAATGTTTGTAAGTCATGACATGTGCCCCATATATCACACAAGCTACATGGGCTGTTACTGGGCTAGTTTTTAAAACTGGAGATTCACTGTAAGATTTTAGGTAAAGAATATGGTTTCAATTATTACATATGTGTTTATAAATTAAGGTTTAAAACAGGTAAAACTCAGCTAGATGAATTATAATTTCTCTATTGGTATGGTATCACTCTGTTAGTTAAATTGTGTAGCATCAGCACTCATACTTCTTGTGTAAGTTATTTATGGAAATTTAATAATTTTTCTCTATATGGGCATCACCTGTAAATTTTTACCAAATAAACATATGACTTTGTTTTGCCTCATTTTAGTTAATATTGATCAAATAAAGCCTGGAAAACAAGAAAAAGTTTAAAAAACTTATTTTATTCCCATATATACCACGTCAGTTAGGTTAGAAACTCTTCCTAACCTAGCTAAAACAGCATGCGTGGATATACATGTACTTGCCAGTTGCCTTACCAGCACACTGTACTATGTACTTCGCACCACATCCGGTTCAATGTTTTGGGTATGAAATGAGATACCTTTCTTATATATTTTGTTTTGTTATCTTGTTGAACCAACTCTCTAAACATGTCAAATCATTGTTAACAAGCAAAAATAAACAAGATATATCTATATGACTGTTGTAGAACTTCATGATGAGTTAGAAATCACTGAACAATGTTTAACCATCATTTCCATGCAACCAATAGAAGAGTACTCGGATAATGTTTAAGAAAAGGTTAAATCTATTAAACTCTTCCCAGACTCTATAAATTTTGTTCTATAATATTAAAGCAAAAAAATCTATATGTTTTAGCTAATGAAAATTTATAGGTGTGCCTTTATAGCAAACAATTACCAGATTTTAAAAAATGTACATTTGTTCCAAGACCCATATTAGTATACAAACATATTTAATTAGTCTTACTGTTGTTGCCATAGTACAAAACAATACTACAAGGTACACAACACGTCATGCACAAACACATACACACGTTACTTAACTGCCGTCTCACTTTGACAGGCGATTCTCTAAGCAGTTTATATCCTTTATGTGGTGAAGTCATCAACATGACAGATCCGGCGATGCTACGATCTCTCCGTGCGTTCTCTCCCTATACCAAGACCCCAATAGCCCACAAAAAGCATGCAGAGAAACATACATGTTAAACAAGCTTTTGAAAGCATCCGACACAACCAGAAAAGGTTAGGTTAAGCAGAAAAGGTTAAAAAAGATTAACAAAAACACAATCATGAGGTGGTTATAATAAACATTAGGTAAAGAATATAAAAATATTAAAGGCATACACAAACATTAAAATTTTTGGTACTAATTAATATAGCATGACCAATAAAATTACAGAATTTTTTAACTGACAATTGTGAAAAAATTTCTTGATGGACTCGAAAAATGAGTGTTTTTTTTTTTTTAATTGGTGATTTTAATGGTGTATGGTGGTAGGCACTATAAACATTAGTTAGTTAGCTTGTAATAAGTTTTATTTTAGATAAAAAAAACTGCAAAAATATTACACAAATTTACATTCCACACAAAACCATGTCAATTTAGGGTAGCCAGTTTTGTTTTTTTTTTAATTTTGTTATTTGTTTACGAAAATATAGTAATTCAAACCAAGTGAGATTGATGTGGAGCAACAGTAGTTCAAACCAAGTGTGTAGTGGATGTCGAACATGAATGAAAACAGTATTCGAAATGGGAAAAGGTTGTAAAATGAAAGTATTAACAAAAGTAGTACATAATAAGTATTAAAATGTTGTACATGAGTATAAAAAGCAATTCAGTAACTAAAATTAAGTTTTTTAAAATAAGAACAATCATACAGATTCTATTTGCCAAATAAATTTCACCATTACATAAACGAAAATTTATATTTTTGTTAATGAAAATTTTCGGAAATCGTTGGTCAAGCTATACCAATTTCCATATATAACCATTTTTTTAACAATCCCTAACCTTTTTTTATACTACAGAACTTTCTTTTACAGTTGCTCTTATTTTTAATTACTTGTAATTATAACTAATTTTCTTCATTATATTAAGTTTATTTATATTTTTATACCACAAAATAATGTTAACTTTAAAGAAAATAACATATAACTATTGGCAATACATTCCCTTTGATGGAATGATAAATTCTGAACTGATAAGATTCTATGGTATACTGCACAAGTAATAGAAACAGAATGAATTTGGTTTGTTATACAAACAGATCAAAAAGGCACGCAATCCACATTTTAGTTTCTTGTAATTGTGACAGCTAAATTTGTAAAAGATATTATAAGAAGGGGAAATTTTGTAGGCATCAAACATTTTCAATATATTGTTTACATTTTGACACTATATTAATACCTAAGCTTAGTTTAACCTTCTTTTCCACATTAACTTCATTTTTTTTTTTAAATTCATTCCAAAGATATTATTTAATATATAAAATTTAAAAAGCAAAAAGCAATGTTAATCAAAAATTTGTAAACAATTTTATTAGTAAGACAAAATGGTGGAAACAAGTCCTCAGTGTAGCTTATGTAAAAGCATGCATAAAATTTTGTAATTTCTTTTTATTAAAAAGGGTAATATCTACAATTTCATCGTGCCCCTGAAAATCAATGCTAATTAATTATCAATCTTGTCAAAGTGGTGGGAAAAAGTTGTCAACTGTGGTGTCACTCGTTTGTATTAAAAGGAGAATGAAGAGCTTTTTCTCTGATGTTTCATTACAAACTTTCCTCAGATTAGAATGGAAGAGTTTCAATAATATCTATTATTTTATTTTCAAAACTGTTAGTCTACAGCAGTATATTATTAAGTTACTAAATAGATTAAAGACTAGACTACTAAACCATTGAAATACTTCATTTTCCCTCTGTACACTGTATAAATAAACTAAATATGATCTATTTAACAAGTCATAAAAAAGCAGTGAAATATGATTAAAAAAAACAAATCTTTTTATTTTGTGCATAATCATACAAAATTATATAAATGCTTTAAAAATGTATTATTTAATAAATATAATTCAATTTTGTATTTTATTAAATGTATTAGTAAAATTTAAAATACAGTATCAGGATTTAAACAGTGCACTAGTTCTAGATACTATGCATCAGCATATCAATTTTATGCATTATTTTACCCAAGGTAAAATTAAGACTGTAAAAATCTAGAGTAAATTTAAATTTCAACAAAATTATTTGAACAGCTAAATCTGCAAGCAATAAACAAATTCAAAATGCAATATGAATGCAAGGCTCGGGCATCGAGACTTTTAACTTAAACACGACGGCTGCTTCTTACCTGAGTCAGTTTGGTTTTGATCTCGCACAGGCAGTTCTTGATTGATTTAATGCCCGGCGAGTTTGCAGATTGCGCGTCCACTATTATGACTGACGAATGAAAGTGAAAAGAGGCTGCATAGGTTTTGGCTAGTGTTTGTGCGAGTCGCTGTGCTTGCTCGCTTTGGTATTCACCTTGAGAAGTGCGAGGTGTGCGTGAAGAATCTGCATGCGTTGCGACCAATATAATACGAGGCATGTTGCTGGTTACACCGCAAGAGCCTAGAAAAAAATATCAAGATACAAAATACCAGCTTAACTAAATATCCTGTTTTATAAATTTATGTTTAACAATAATTATAAATCCAATTTTGAAAAGAATACTGTACAAGGTTGTCTTGTAATGTATCTATTTAAATAAAATACTGTATACGGATTTCTAGGACAACTAGAAATCAATTCAACATTTAGCGAGTCTTTCTTTTTGATTCAAATTGTTGAATTTATAATATTCAGTTCAGATCATGTATGTTCAGATCAGGATTGTTAAGTTTTGTTTGTATATTACGTACCTACAGGTTCTGTTGGAGGTATCCTGGACTGGATGAAGGACAACCAGAAGTTACACTGTCTTTGTTGTACGCTCGGCGTGTCATCAAGGTTAAAAACAAGTAATATGATGGCATTGTTAGCCGATGTTGTCATTAGATGATGGTACACACAGAAGTATGTATCTTGTCCTGAGAAATCCCATAGCGTAACATCTCCTACCCCTGACAGGCTCACCTACACACATAAAACCATTGTGATCTCAGTAACAAAATATGATTTATTAAGTTATTCTTAATAATTATTAATTATCCTTAAACTACTTATACTATTATACTTTATAACAGTAAAGGTGTGTTTACATTGGGATACGTATACGAGATACAAGTCATATTGCAGATCACAATACACATGCTCATACAATTGTATAAGCCTTTTCACATATTTTGTGAGAGCAAAAATGTGCAATACTTTGACTTGTGAGTTATTTGCATTTTCTCATAAGCTATTTTCATGTGTTTTTAGGTTATCCTGTGAGACCCACTAATTTTTGTTTCACTGGATTTATATTCTTACAGTTGCTGATTTGACTCGAGTGCTCTAATAGCTTCCTGAAACATCCAAGAGAAAATTGTTGGCATCGTGAATGAAATTTTGTTTTGTTTAATCTATGTTTGGCAGTCTTTCTAAAACGCATGGGTCTGTCAGACCTAGACTAACCGTTTACATTAATAATTTCTGCCAGTGCAATCACCTTTTTATTTCGGTGTATCATTGAGTTACTAGTTATTTAGTTCAGTGATGTCCTAACACGTAATTAACATTATGAAAAGTTTACAATATAAAATCACAAGAGAAAATGTGTCAATCAGTAAAATTGACAAAATTTTATAACATCAATTTGACAGTGTGCGCAACCCAACTAATCCTCTGGCACGAAATTTGCAGGCTTACCTGGAGAGTTGTACCTCTCCAGCACCCAAACAAAGAATAGTTGAAGATCCACAATCAGGAAAAAGGGAAACATACTACAAATGCAAAGACAACAAAACTAAACTATTGCAAGGAAAACTAAACTATTGCAAAGTTTGCAAAGTGTGGTTATGCTTGGCGAATGCAGAAATGGTTTGCAATGACTATTTTGAAAAGTGACTATTTTGAGATTTTAGAGGATGATATCTCACAAACTATTCATTATATTGACAATATCTATTTATATAATGAAAATGTAGCATCCCAGAAATAAGACTGTTAGCTGAGCAGACTACTGTACGAGTCAGCGTTTACAATAGAGACTGTTGGAAAACATTTTAATTTGTTACATAGGAAAAAATTAATGAGTTTTCACTATTAATAAGTCAAAGGTGAAGAATGAAAGAAATTCAAAGAACAGAAGTCACATTTTTTTAAAATAAATTCATACAAATGTAATTATCTACATTTTCTGTATTAATAAAGAGGTCTGAAAAGAGAAAGTTCATTGAACTGGCGTATATTGCAGTAATAATTATTAGTCAAAAGGGATTTTTGTAATTACACTATAAAACCTCTGTTACATTTCAAGCAACTTTATTAAAACTTTTTTACTTATTAAAAAAATGTATTAAATAAGTATATTATTTTTTACTGTTTTAAACTCTAAAGTATATACAAAATTGTTATGAAGCACCAAGAAATTTTAGTGAGTCTTTATGTATTGGTAAGCTTACTAAGTAGATTAAATCTAGAAGGTTTATGTTTTCTCCAACTATAAAAACATACATATTTCTTTTGGTTTTTGATAAAAGTTCTTAATTATTATTTCAAGAGCGACTATACAGGTGACACTAAAAATACCTTCTAACTTTTCCTTAACGTTTTACTATGTTGGTTAGAAAATGAGGACAGAGGATCAACATTAATGGCAAAGGAAAAACAACAACAAATCCAAGTCTTGAATCTACAAACTTGAGGTACATAAGTACTGCTGGTCAACTGTGATTATAAAAAAAGCATTTACTGCTTATTGAGCTATAATACATAACAGTACAAGTCTCAAAGACCAAAAATGACTACCTGTTGTACATCAATTCCCCTTGTATACTGGTAGTTGTACAGATCAAAATTGAGTGAATTCCTTCGTGAAGTCAGGTCCATTTCAATGTGCATCTTACTAGGAGAATTGGGTTGGGCTATAACACAAAATTAATTTTAATTAACATTTTATGCTATTTTCTTACTGTTTCAGATACAAAAACCTAAACTCTACTTACACCGAGGGTTGTTGTTTGGAATGGATTTGTTGCGACGAAAGAAACTGCTGAAATAACCAGTTTTGAGAGTTTCTACGAGAGTAGACTTGCCTACTCCAGAGTGGCCAAATAAATGCACATTAAATCTCGGTATGGGCTGCGAGTTTGGTATTAACTGACGTATGAAAGTGTCTCGACAGTAACTCTGCAAACATACATAAAATTATACTTGGTCAACTGAAAACAAAACAGATTTAACTTCGGTTACACTGAGGTAAGTATATTTCTTTTCTTAAGGGGCTATTTACAACCTACTGCTAACTTTAACATCTAAAGTATAATACAAAAATAATCTCAATCAATGATGTCTTATTACTTGAACTACTGCAACCATCTATTTCCTAGTGTTTGTGTTTCATAACAAAGCAGGTTTCTTATGTGACTTATTAGCTTATCAAAATAAAAAAAAATTGGGCAAACCTGTGAGAGAGGAAAATGGCAAAAAAAGCATAATGAAGAAACACAGAGAATAATGAACCAGATGAAATAGCTGAGGTATGAAGCCAATGTTTAGAATAAATAGTAGGAACAAATCACAGAAGAGAAAAAGGGACAATACTAAATGAGGTTTAAAGACATTTAATAGGAAAACCAAAGAAGACATGGTGAGACGAATTTCTGTACGCTGAGGTACATCTTCACGACTTTCTGAAGCTCTTCATCTGTATAATAGCAGTGTGTAATAATAAAAACTGACTGATTCAAAAATCTGCGCATAAATTTAAATATAGCTTTTAGAGCTTCACAACTGTTCCAGCCCACAGTGTACAAACTCGACAAAACTATTTTCTGATCTTGCGGCTATAAATTCACGGTACTTGTTAGTAAACTTTGATTTGGAGCTTCCTAAAGGTTTTTCTTTTTTAATTTTAAAAAAATAACACAAATTGCAAAACACATAACTATTAATTATTTCAAACTTGCATTAGCTACATATCTGATAATTTCTGAAAAAGTTTCTGAAAAGTTTTCCCGACTGTAATAGTCTTTTAAACTTTATAAATTGAACTACATGAAGCATTGCCTTGCTTGTGGGGGAGTTAATGTTTGTTCTTTCATAACTTACATCTTTGACTTTGTTCAGAAGTGAGCTGATTTCAGCGTGTCCATGTTTGAGTGCAGTGATTTCAGCTTTTACTCCGTCCATGTTCTTTACCTCCGTATTGCAACCAGCTAAACACAAGCACCTACAACAAACAACATACCAAATTTTGTTTAACAAACCCCTTTGTATGAAGTAGAATAAATAGTGCAAGGAATTTGCATAAACATTTTTCTAATTCAGGTTAACATTCAGTTACAATACTTTGTTGTAATTGAGAAAAAGTTCTCTCAATCTGAGAAAGAGAAACTCAAATAGATAAAATCACTAAAAATTCAATCACACTTTTTCCTACATTTTTAACACCTACATCAATAAAATAAAAACAAATGTTAGTACTACATCAAAACAAAATTTCTAAAATTATATATTACAAGTTTTACATACAGTCTTCTTCTTCTAATGGTTCCTTTTGGCTCACACCATACTGAATCTTGCCTCCAAATAAAGTCTACGAAAGTCCCTTTGTTCTTGCTTCTCTCTATCCATTCCCCTGCAGATCAATAGATAATTGTTGTCCAGAACACACCCATTCCGTGAACAAATTGTGCACTTGTCAGAGGTTAGTATCTTTATTTTGTAGAGATGTTTAGCATGACAATCGTGACCGGTAGCTAGTCGGAAATTTGCTAAAGATATATTATGTAGAAGAATCCTATTTTCTTTACAAAGTTCAAATGGATCATAAGCTTTACCCTACAGTTTATCCTTCATTTCATCAACAAATTTTTGCTGTGAGGATGTTTTTAATTTCATGTAATTGCCTGCAACATCAGGGCACCAAATGGTTATTGGATAATTCTTGTTCCTCTCTTCGCCAAATCATCTGCAGTCTTGTCCTCCCAGCCGACCCACATGAGCAGGAACCCACTGCCTTGCAATACTGCAAACATTATTTCTTACAATTTTGTAATTCTAACACTTTGTATGACTGTGCTTTTTAGGTTATTATTGGCTATTGCTTTCAGGGTTGATTTGGAGTTAACTAAGACAACTACATTCGTGTTTAGCCATGGCTTTACAATCAGCTGTTGAAATGCTTAATTTATTGCCACCAATTCTGCCTCAAAAGCTATAGAATTTTACTTAGAGTTGTTACTTGATAATTCGCAACACTATCATTCACAACTCTTTAATTTGTACCAAGATGCAAGACCTTTGAAAAATTGTATGAAAATAATACATTTTTTCTTTCCTTATTTTGTATACAGAAAGAAACGAAAATTTTTTAATTTCGTGGGCTTGGAGAGTCCAATTGTCAAACATTTTTTTTTATTATGTTGGTATACATGCCCTTGAAGTATGATACAACTTCCAGTTGTTTTCACTGATGACTTTGTCTGTGACAGACACTAAGGTTAGACGTGTTTTTACGAGCTCGGCGATTTTCGTTTGTTAAAAGAAATGGATCAAAGAATGTGTATCAAATTTTGCTTAAAAAATGGAATAAAGTGTAACAAAGTGTGTGAAATGTTAACAAAGACCAATGGTGAGTCTGCCATGAGTAAAGCAAGAGTTTACGAGTGGTATAAGCGTTTCCAAGAAGGCCGTGAAGACGTTGAAGATGACGAACGCCCTGGACGCCCCAGCACATCAAAAACCGATGAAAATGTGGAAAAAGTGAAAGAAATGGTTATGAACTGTTAGGATTTAGAAAAAAAATATTAATTTTTAGTTACTAGTTTTAAATATGATAATGAGGTCACAGCCAAAGAATGAACACTATTGACAAAAAAAAAAACACAGGCGAAATTATGAAACTGCTGACGTACTGTCTGTTGCAATAAGCAACAAGGTATGTAGAATAGCAGTTGAAACAAAAGCATGGGGAAGAAGTAAGGCGAGAACAGTCAATTCCAGCGGGGCTGGAAAGTCAGTTTACTCCGGGTGATTTTTCTGTGAAGACTGTGTGACTTTCCTGTTCCAACTGGGCAGTGCCGAGAAGTGGCAAATCGGCGCTTAAAGTAAGTAGACGATTATTAGCATACATTTCTTTCCCCCTTCTTTTTTTATTTTGGTTTGAAGGGATTAATATATATTTTGGGGAACGTTTTTTTTTCACATAAGACAGTAGTGTTCATTCTTGGGGTTGCCACCAACAATAGTTATAAGGTAAATGTAAGGTAACACATATCAAATAATTAAAGGTAATTTTTATAATGAACCACCGATAGAAAATTGTTCGAAGGACCCCGTACTCCTAACAAATGGTACATCGGCCGTGTTCTAGTCTTTACTAGAAATTCTTTGATCTTGAAGGGTTCCAATTTTCTGTTGAATAATTGTTTTCAGGGTTATATAGTGGTATTTTCGTTAGGTTTTGACTGTTATAGGCATCATCAACTATTAATTGTGGACAAAATACATTTTTAGTTTAACTTTCGATACTCGACACTCACGTGTCATATATTTGTCTTTTCTGTTTTTTTGCTTGTTTTTTTTCCCACGGGCAGATAGTCTTCGCGGTTTGGGCCTACAATATTTGATAACAAAATCTGTGTTTCAAATTTGGTGAATTGAGTAGTCATATTTGTACATAGAGGGATATTGAATCATACGCCTCTTTTCGTGTATACTGTCGACACATCATAGTTGCAATATATCATTGGAATTTGCAGACTCGTCACATTGCACAGTTCATTTACGCCATAACGATACACTTTTTTTTCTAGGTCTTGCTGACACAACGCTTGTGTACTGTTTCACAATTACAGGTATTTGTGCCGACATCCAGGGTTTACGACTTTCGCTAATCGATTATATTATTTAGTATTTTTCATGAATTTATCATTGTCAGACATATAATCTTTGACTAAAGACAAAGCAACTAGGGTTTTTCAAGAACTAGGCTTACCAATTCCAGGACAGGCGGATCTTGAGTTTTTGCAGTCCAATTTGCGGTTACTAAGGCTAAATTTGGATTCAGGTATGAGCTTGGATGACAACTGGTTAGTACACAAAGACTTCAATAAAAAGCACATTACATTTCAGGAACCGAACATATACGACACTGTTGAGTTTGCTTCTGGCTCGGAGACAGACACTGGCGTTAAAATCCATAATACAGAAAACATATCACCACATAATTCTATAATGACCGAACGCATACCATTTTTTGATCCAGGCAGATTTCATGGAACTCCAGGGGAGGATATTTTAAGTTATATTACACGATTAGAGCGGGCAGCCTTGGTGAATGGTTGGGACGACACAAGAAAAGTTGTGTACTTTACCATGTACCTTGACGGCGTAGGTACCTTGACTTACTTTGAGAATTTTGAACAAAAGAACAAAATCATGACTTGGGCCGTAAATAAGGGAAACGTTTACCATGGTATTTGCTCATATGGAAGAAAAGGAAATATTGTTGAAGAGGTTGAATAACCGGGTGCAGTTACCAGAAGAGTTGGTAATTCAATATTGGACGGACATAAAGCTTTTGTGCGCACGCTTGGACAATGACATGTCGGAACAGAAAATCTGTGCTTACATATTGAAAAGTTTAAACCCGGCTATATTGCAACAAATAGCCATGCTCAATAACACAACTTTCGATAAATTAGATGCCAATATAAAGGCTTACGACAGGGCAAACTTCATGATGCAAGAACGTTTAGGTTGCCATTCATCTAACACTATACAGGACCAGCGCATCATGGAGATAGACGAGAAAATAACTAAAGTAATGAATATGTTAGACAATTTCAAAATACCTAAAGATAAGGACCACGGACACAGTTACCACGCGTACCGGCGAGACTCAGGGAATAGGGACTACATACACGAACGTACGCAGTTTCGCAGTGGTAGATCTCGGCGCAGGGACAAATCACATGGCGAAAATAGGGCGCCACAGTTACAACGGACATGGGAATAAAGATAAAAAGTCAGATAACCCACAGCGTAACGATGACCAACCCCACAAAATACTTGTTGGGTGTGTAATAAAAAGGATCATATTTCAAAAGAATGCCGGAATAGGTATCAAGAAAACTAATGAGGCCAGGGATACGACAGACATATTCCAGTGAGCCGCAAAAACCTCGGAAGTATCAAATATTTCACACATGGACAAATGAAAAGATCCCTAATATACCATGGCGGGCTATACAACATTATGAACGGAGGATACACATTGACTTTATTAAAGGACAGATGCACTCAGGTCAACAACATGATAACACACATACAGACGTCGTCGACCTTGCACGGAATTCCTTACTAAGCACTCTAAGCAAGCCAGGCAATACACAGTCACTACCGCAAGCCACTACCGCACAGTAACGAGTACACTTCCCATGATAAAAACCAAAAGGACATTCATGTTCTTCTAAACACGAATTTAACACAAAACAATGAAGGGCTAGCACTACATGTGACAGGTTGTCTCGGCAATATTTATACGCACATGCTATTAGACACAGGATGCAATGTTTCTTGCATAAATGACAAATTCAAAGCATTCACTACACCACTAGTGTCTAACAACATAGTTTTGACTTCAGCCAACACAACTCCGATGACGGTTGTGGACAGAGCTCTAGCGTTTCTGCGGATACAGGGTGTGCCATACACACAACCAGTGTATGTAGTTCAGGATTTGGCCTGCAATATTTTACTAGGAAATGATTTTTTGACAAAAAACAATGCCCTTATCAATTATACAACGGGTACCATTCAAATAGGTGAAAACTCGTTTCAATTACAGGGGAGGTGGTTTGTATAAACAAGACTTGACCCACTTTCATCATACATCTGCACATAGTATATTTTTACCCAAGAAATAATATTACGGCCACATGCTACACATTATATAGAACCAACCATGGGCACAAACATCTCCAATGAGATACCGTATAAATTTGAACCAGTAGAAGGGATGATGGCTCAACGAGGTGTACATGTTTGCGCAGTCTCACAGCGCACACCCATCAAACTACAGATCAAGAATCCAACCTCACTATCGTGCCGAATTTTAGGTAGAATGCATTTAGGGCAGTTTACATTCAACAGGCCATACCATCAACAGACACCCGACACAGGCAATATTCCACGGGTATCAGACACCACACAGACACCAATTTTCACTATTAACTCACAAAATCAACCATTACAGGATCTCAGCTGGATACCCATAGATATTATTCCAGATTTGACTGAGGGGAACTATGCAGCAGCTAGGAGCTTGATCCTTCTTCTTTTCATATATTCATCTTTATATTCATCTTTTCGCACGGGAACCAGAGGATCTGACGGAGGCAATAATGTCACCATACAAAATAGTAATGAAAAATGATACACCATTGGCTGTGCCATCTTATCATTTGAGCTTAGCAGAACGGACGGAATTGGATAGACAAGTGGAAGAACTGAAAAAGGTAAAAGTACTAGAAGATTCGCAAAGCTCATTTGTAGTACCTGCGTTCCTTGTGAAGAAACCTGGGAACCAGTAACGAATGGTGGTGGACTATCGCAAGCTAAATGAGAACATGGAACCCAGATACAATTTTTGACACTTTAGGAACAGCTAGGTATTTTTCATCATTAGATATCAATCAAGCATTCTTTCAACAGCCTATAGCTAAAGAGGACAGACAATACACAGCATTTGTTAAACACAGGGGCTTATATCAATACACACGACTTCCTATGGGGATGCGCAACTTGTCCAATTCTTTTCAAAGGAGCATGAACAGGTTATTTGCTGGTTTACTTTACCACAGAATGATAATATATGTGGACGATTTGATCTCATATGGCTCGACGTTTGATGAGCAACTCAAATCACTGGAAAATATTTTTCGAAGATTAGATTCAGCGAATTTGAAACTAAAAACTTTGAAATGACATTTTTTTTATAAGAGCATAGATGTGTTGGGACACAACATTTCCGCTGAAGGGGTGAAACCGTTAGAAAAGAATTTACGGGCAATTAGGGATTTTCCTACACCTACGACCATGACAGACGTACGCAGTTTTTTGGGGGTAGCTTCTTACTATAGAAAATTTATATACAAATTCAGTGACATAGCCAAACCACTTACAGATTTAACAAAAAAAGAGAACACGGGTGATAGAAAAATAAGGTGGACAGACAAAGAACAGACAGCATTTCAAAAATTAAAAGATGCATTAACAACACCACAGTGCTAGCAAATTTTTGTGAAGATAAGGATACAGTCGTTTCATGCGACGTGAGAAGGCACGGAATAGGGGGCGTATTGTCACAATACCAAGAGGATGAGACACTTCGGCCAACTGCATACGTCAGCAGACGACTAAAAGACACAGAAAGGAGGTGGAGCATATCCGAGATCGAATTGTTAAGCATCGACTACACAGTTACACATTTCCGACCATTTTTATATGGGCGAAGATTTACAATATTCAATGACCATGCCAGTTTACAATTTTATAAGAACATAAAAACATTTAGCTCATGATTAAACAGACTAGCTTTGAAACTTATAGACTATGACTTTGATATTAAGCACAAACTGGGAACACAAATGCGGGTAGTGGACAGTCTAAGTAGATATCCGGAAGAAAAGAATATCGACATACCAGATTTACAGGACGAATTTCAGATAAATAATATCAAAACTTTAAATATAGAACAATTACAGCTAGAGGACGAATTTTTATTTCACATAAGACAGGCAATACTTGATCCACAACAGACTAACAAGACACATTCTCGAGCATCAAGGTTGTATACATTGCTTGATGGAGTTTTGCACTACAAACATTTTACACACGGAGAGTGTAAGCTGTTACTAGCTGTACCAAGGTTAATAGTCAAGGACATTCTGCAGCTAAGACATTATCGAAAATATGGCAAAGATACCATTGGCTTTCCATGACCAAAAATATCATACAATATGTGAAAGCATGTCATAAATGTTAAGTTATGAAAACTGCACGAATAAAATCATCGGGACTATTGAAACCAATCATTCTACACACAAAACCTTTTACGAAGCTCACGTTGGATTACATGGGACCATTGCCGAAGTCTAACAAGAAAATATACATTTTGGTAGCAGTGGACAACACAACCAGATACGTGGTAGTTAAGGCAACAGAAAAGGCAGATGCACAGACTACAGCGAAATTTTTGCTTGAAGACATAATTCCTCATTACGGAATGCCGGCGGAAATACAGACGAACTGCGGAAAGCACTTTGTTGCTGATTCATTAAAACAATTATATAAGGCTTTATGGATAACGCAGCAGATCTCGACAGCTTACAGACCACAAAGTCAAGGTGTTACTGAAAGATATAATTCTACACTTGTTGACATGTTACGGTGTTATGTCAATGACAATCAAACAGACTGGCATAAATATGTAAAATTAGTGACATTTGCATACAACTCAGGGAAACACGCTTCTACAGGGCATTCACCTTTTTACTTGTTGGGTTTGAGGTGAACCAGCCTATCGATTTGGCTTTACTTCCAACTATACTAGAGCACGATGTTTTGGCGGCTTTAAGAATTGTTCACAAAGTACGTGAAGACATACCACGGATAATGGAATGAACTCAAAGGTCACAATGAGAATGTTACAACAAAATGCGCAGAGTAGAGGAATACTGTGTTGTGGACTTGGTTTTGCTATCAAATAGCATGAAGCCGAACAAACTAGCAACACATTACAAGGGTCCATATAAGATACTACCATTAAACTATGCCATAGAGGTTTATAGATATGGTAGACTACGAGAGCATATAGTACATGTTAGCAGATTAAAGAGTTACAACAAAACAGGATAGATTTATAGTAGGATAGATTCATGGTGACAACACATGAAATGAACACTAGTTTTGGGGTTGCAAAATTTTCTTTTCAAATTGTAATATTATTATTATTTTAAAGATCTTACTTTTACCCTTTGTATAGTTAGTTTTTTTTTTAATAAAGGAGTTTACGCAAAGATTGTCTACTTAGTTCCAGGTAAACAAGGTAGAAGTACAGCAAATACGGTCGGAGCACATCCGATTCATCGACTTCGACAATCTGTGCTGCAGACAGCAAATATGGCAACAACAGAATTACGAATCTATATTCTCTTTATTACGTTTAACCTTACCCTACTCACGGTCCAAACCGATTCTCCTGTCAAAATAACTAATGGCGCCTACTTTCATCCTCTTCCAACACATTAAACCTATGAGGCATCTTATCATTTAACATATACCTTCCCTCTTAACTCTTTTGCAGACTTCACTGACATTCCACATTGAGGTACTACCTGTTTAGCACCAGATGAGACGCCGGTATACCAAGCGGTACAGGTACTACAGGGTCTTATGGACAACATGGATGACGTACAACATAAAGTGGCAACTGGATTTAACTGGACCACTACAGGAAATATGAAGGGCAACACGGGCTATTGACAGCATCGGCGATATTTTCCATTGGTGTTGTGGCACAGCAACTGACAACGCGCTACACGTCCTGGCTACAAATGAAGAGGCTGTCAACAAACAGATCAACATGGTCCAGGCAGTTATCAGGGATGACCATCAGGATTTAGTAACCACGACACATCACTCAAGGGATACACTGCAAACGTGTCAAGAGTGCTGCAGAAAGTACACGATACTTTGACAACATTTCAAAAAACCCCTGAGGAAGCCACGCACATTTCTACAGTTAGTGTATATAAGACTAGTTCATTATGTGTTGCGCCAAGAAAAGCAAATATATTATAATACCTTAATTTAATGATAGATACTATAAGAACAAATTGTAGAAACCATGTGATTACACGCACCTTAGTACCTGTAAATTTGCTGCTTGCAGACTTAAAACACCTGGAACTCTGCCTGGTCAGAGATCATATGTCCTTAACCATTCCTAAGGACAACATACACCTTTACTATCACCTACCCATTTCCTCGTGCATCATTACACCCCACTCCATCCTGACAACAGTAAAAGTGCCGATTCAGCATCGATCCACGACGTGGCAGCTCTTTCATTACCTTCCAGTACCCTTAGGTTGGGAGAACCACACCTGCATACTCTCGCACACCCCAACAATCGTTGCTACAGACGGGACAAGTGTCAGAACGATATCTGGAAAGCAACTGGATGATTGTCAATGTGGAAGCACGAGACTATGTTTCTTACCTCGACACAGAACATCAGGGTCGATATCTGAGGAGTGCACAGTACAATTAATGAGAGGGGTAGATCTGCATGCAATAGCGCAACAATGCACTTTTCACTGCACTCCCAGTGGTAAGAACCCCATAATCACGGAGATAACTGGGGATCTTTTTGCTATCACAAATCCTACACCCAACACCCACATAGTCTGCAACGGCACGAAACCCACTCCTATTTCACAGTATGACGTCCCAGGAACAATCGAAGTAAAAATTCCTTGTCATTGTTCTTTACAAGAAGGTGATACTATCTTGATAGAGAAACAGTTCCCATGTGAACATCCTTAGACCTCAACATAAACCACATTGTTCCCATTTCCTGGACCTCACTGACTTCCCTAGTAATCAAACCATTTGTATCACAAGACCATCCTAAGTTCCTCAAAGTAGCACATATCCTGGATAAGAACTGGACTTTAACTACCCAAGCTATGTTTATCCATAACCACATAGAAGGGGATGCCTTAAACTCAGTCAAACTACCAAAAACATGGTTAGACGTGGTGGACTGCACTTCCCTCCTACCAATACTTCTTATCACATGGATTTCAGGGTTAACATTAGTAATATTTTACTTAGCTATTAGGAGAGATTTAATAAAACAAACCCTTGCACTTTCCCTACCCCACACAGAGTATCCACAAATATAAACCAAAACTAATGATAGAAGACCTGGTTTCGACGTTGAGAACAATGTCCTACAAAAAACCGGTATTGTTAGGATTTAGAAAAAAAATATTAATTTTTAGTTACTAGTTTTAAATATGATAATGAGGTCACAGCCAAAGAATGAACACTATTGACAAAAAAAAAAAAACAGGCGAAATTATGAAACTGCTGACGTACTGTCTGTTGCAATAAGCAACAAGGTATGTAGAAAAGCAGTTGAATCTTTTGTTTCATGGGGAAGAAGTAGGGCGAGAACAGTCGATTCCGGCGGGGCCGCAAAGTCAGTTTACTCCAGGTGACTTTTCTGTGAAGACTGTGTGACTTTTCTGTTCCAACTGGGCGGTGCCGAGAAGTGGCAAATCGGTGCTAAAAGTAAGTAGACGATTATTAGCGTACACTTCTTCCCCCCTTCTTTTTTTATTTTGGTTTGAAGGGATTAATATATATTTTGGGGAACATTTTTTTTTCATATAAGACAGTAGTGTTCATTCTTAGGGTTGCCACCAACAATAGTTGTAAGGTAAATGTAAGGTAACACATATCAAATAATTAAAGGTAATTTTTATAATGAACCACCGATAGAAAATTGTTCAAAGGACCCCGTACTCCTAACAGAACAATCACCGAATCACAATTAGAGAGGTCGCTGATGATGTTGGCATATCGATTGGATCATGTCATGACATTGTTTCCAATATTTTGTGTATGAAATGCGTGGCAGCAAAATTTGTTCAAAAATTGTTGAATTTTGAGCAAAAACAGCGGCAATGGAAGTTGCTCAGGAGTCACTAAATGAAATCAATGACGATACAGGATTACTGAAATGTATTATAACAGGTGACGGAAACATGGGTTTACGGATATGACATCGAAACTAAGGCTCAATCATTCCAGTAGAGCCATTCTGGCTTGCCAAGACCGAAAAAGGCTCAACAGGTGCAGTCGAACATGAAGGTTATGCTCACTGTGTTCTTTGATATTAATGGCATAGTGCATCATGAATTCCTGCCACCAGGTGAAACGGTCAATAGGGCGTACTACCTACAAGTTCAACGCCGTTTGCGTGAAGCAATCCGAAAAAAACGCCCGGATCTGTAGAAAAACAATTCATGGCTTTTGCACCACGATAATGCAGCAGCTCAAGCTTCATTGCTTGTTCATGAATTTTTGGTCAAAAACAGTACTGTAACGATGCCCCAGCCTCCATATTCGCCAGACATGGCTCCGTGTGACTTTTCCTACTTCCAAAAATAAAGAGAACTCTAAAGGGCTGTCGTTTTACAGCCGTAAATGACATTAAAAGCGCATCGCTGAAAGAACTAAAGGCTATCTCAAAGATCGAGTTTGAGAAGTGTTTTGAAGATTGGAAGAAGCGCTGGCTGCATAATCTCCAATTTGGACTATTTTGAAGGTGACAACATCAATGTAGAAGAATAAATATTTTGTTCAAAAAATTAAAACTTTCGTTACTTTCTTTACACACCTTGTACAGGAAACTCAATGTTCACTCTATAATTCGTACTTGGCAAAGCCTTCACCTCTATAACTCATACTAACCAGGTAGATTTCTTGTTTATACTCGGTAGGCCCAACACTGTTTATCTGTTGGGTCAAAATCTGTTCTGTAATCAATGAGCATATGAGCCCCGCTCTTTTCTAACACATTTACTTATTGATAAAATATGGCTCATCTGTCACTTTGAAATGTAAAAACAATGTCATCAGAATGTCAGGTATCTGATTCTGTCACCACAGATTGTCACCACAGAGCTGGTGCACAAATAGACTGTAATTTTAAACAGGAACATCCCTGTACTTGGCCACACAGACTAAATGGCGTGAGAAAATAAGTGTTTATATAATAAACAATAATAGAGGCCTATTTACTGGACAATGTCGTTAGTTCTTATAGAGACTGTTCAAGTGTAGTAACGTTTATATAGAACTGAGGACATTCAAAAAGACAAACAGAACATCTTGTTTTTCATTGTTAATTGCTCAGCACCCGATAACATTCTACCTCTGAATAATGTTAAAGCTGAATTTTTACAGCCAAATAAGACATCAATATTGCATTGCCTCAACCAAGAAATTATAAAATATTTCAAGACTTCTTTTTCTTTGACTTCATTTTTTTTAATCAACCTCTATATTTTGGAGTCTATATTTATTTCATCATCCTCGATAATTAAAATCTTTTCTTGGACCTTCTAGTACAAATTATTAAGTGGCCACTATTTTACATTGTGTAGTTTCTTTTCAAATGGAAACTGTCATTTGAAATATATTAAATTATAAAGTTAAAATGTTCTAACTAAATTTCAATAAAATATATTTGAATCAACAGTTACAGAGACTTGCTCTTAGCTTACCTTACAATTTCCGTATGGCCATACCTCGCGGCCAGGTGGACCGGGTACAGACCCTGTTTGTTCGGTTGATCTACGTTGCAGCCGAGGGTACATAGAGTCTGTACGACTGACAGAAGCCCTTCTCTGACAGCAATGTGCAAAGCTGCTTCACCTCCCTGAGAAATAAACCACTTATTATTGAACATTTTAAATTTCAAGCTGATTAGGACATAGAACATAACTATTGTCATATTTTAAACAGTTCCTAACCTACATACAGAGTGGTTTTTAAGTCCCTTAACTCCCCTTTTCTACTTCATTTTATAATAAATATGCCTTTCAATAATGTCACTCATTATGCATGCAGTCGCATACAAAAAAGTTGCTATACAAAAATTTGTAAGCCACCTGAAATCTAAGAAGCAGGAGTCAATATAAACTGTTTTAATAAGGAGATAGTCAAATCAATCAAAACTCAATGATTGTACTGTTTTTCAAGAAATCAGTACATTGTAGAATTAGAAATCAACTTGTGATAAGAAGGCGGTCATGAGACATGTCATATATTGTTTTAAATTTTGAAAAAACAGATTGAGCAGTTGTGCAATCAAAACTCAAAAGAGCTGTACTATTTTTACAAAACTCAAAAGAGTTGTAATACTTTTACAAAACCCAGCTGTACTATTTTTAATAAATCAGTAGATTTATGAATTAGGAAGGAAAATAAACAATATGTCACATGAATGTTTTCTCTTTACAATGCTGCATTGCAATAGCGTAGCTTAGAAATAAAATTATCTAATATTTACGGGCCTAAATAATTACCTCATCCTGTATTTCATAATCAGCCGTTGCAGCATGCAGTAAATACATTGCCACGTTAACATGCTTTCTTGATAAAGCTACGTGTAAGGGTGTGGCACCCTGTAAGTTGACAGCATCCACTGTCGCTCCATTCTCTACAAGGGTTGTAATACATTCGACATGTCCCCAGGCACTTGCTATGTGTAAGGCACTATCCCCTTCCTATAAAACATACTTGCTTAGTCAAATTTCCACAGTATAAATTGTTTCTAAGAAATATACCTACTGTAGTTTTTGAAAAACTGAATTCAAATTTTAATTCAGCATTAAATTTATGAGACAATATTAATAGCCAAGTATTAAAAAATTTATAGTTAGAAAAAAAATTGCAGCACACCATCTTCATGATGGGATGAAAACTAATTCAAAGAAATAACAATTCACAACAATATTTTTGTCTTACTTTGTTTTTAAAATCTCAATTCACCATCATAAACAGCACTCATATCTGTAAAAATAAGCATTTTAAATTTCTAAATTACATTGAAAATGCAAACATGAACCCTGATCACCATCAGCTAGTTTAATCATTCCATCATGAGTTTACAATTCTGACTGTGACTCCAGAAACTCTAGGCAAAACTATATTTCCACTTTTTTTCTCTGAATAAGAGAAACAGATTACTGCCGATAAACAAGAAATATATTTTATGGTTCTCAGTTTTGTTAAAATAATTCTCAAGATTTTTCAGACTGAAATTATTGTATTTCAATTTTAATACAAGTTGCTCTTATAACAGATTCCAGTACATGGATTATCTGTTACACTTAGTAAAAGAAACAAAGTATAATATTTTAAATTCATGTTCAGTAATGTATCCAAGTTACTAATATTGCAGAAAATTAAATCTATTTTCCCTGTAACTTAACCCTTTGCCGTTCCTATTTAAAGTCCCACCGACAAGATGGCTGCGTTTTTTAAAGGGACATATAGCTATAGCAGAAAATATGCTCTACCTTCGGAAAAAAAATCATAGTAATTAAATCATAGTAACCATAATATAAGAGATAAACCTATAATCCTTTTCTTATTTGATTCTTAATAGATTTATGCAAGTGGTAGATTATTCACCTAATTTTGAACCTTCACATTTTGCTGTTGGTGGTATTCCAAAAAAAAACACCCCACATGGCACAATGGAAGGCCACATTGTTTACATTTGTACGTTGTCGGTTTACCCCTTCCAGATGGGGCTTTTATAATTTTTTCTGTACACATAGCACACACTTTTGCACGGTCTAATATTTTTTCTAGAGTGTGAATCATTTTAGAGGATGCTGTCCTTGTGTAAACTTCTCTTCCTGCCTGTACGCTTATGAGACGAAAATGTTGCTATCAGTTTATTCACCAAGTGTAATTCATATTTATACATGTGCAGGCATTTCATGCTAAGCAATTTGATTGTGTCAGAAAACAAATATCTTCTTTTCCTTGTTATTACACAATAGATTTACGGAGGCTGCAACACAAGCTTTTTACAGCGTTTAGGCAGGCAGGGGACATTTACATTTTGAGCATTTTGGAGCGTTAGGGCCGACAAAGGGTTAATTACTGATGTCTTATGATGCGTTTCTGAATTACAATCCCGTCTTGCTCCTAGGAGGTCGTTAGTATAATAAAATTTGAACCAAGCACTACACAACACACAGAAAACATCACATATCAAATACATTAAATAAAGCCGAATGTGCACAGCAGGATCTATGAATTGACTGATTCTACGGACTGCAAGTAATGTTCTCTTGTGAGGCTTGACATCACCTAAGATCCTTATCACTGCCTCAGATACAGGGTGTATGAAAAAGAACTACCTAGTTTTAATGTGTCCTAGAATCTGTACAAAGTGAATGCATTATTCTAGTTTGTGGTATTTAATTCACCAACGGTCCACGTTTTCTTAACGTAAATATGGGAATTCATTCCTGCAGGTGGCACGAAGCCCGGACTTAACCCCAATTGACTTTTTCTTTTGGGGACACAAAAAATGTTTTGTACACTGAAAAGAACCATGACAGAAACCATTTATGGGAAAGAATCATCGCAGCGGTTGAGACAGGTTAACAAAACCTGCTATGTTGGTGGATACCCGACGAGAAGTGCAATGTTGTCTCGATGTGTGTAAGGCAACAAATGGATCACACTCTTAAGTTTACTAACATTAAAAAAGAAACTTGAAGGTGTTCTCTTTCATTGTATGTACTCATTGGTATAGTTCTTCATTAATTTCACCATTAAATGTACAAATAAAACTAGGTAGTTCTTTTTCAAACACCCTGTATTATTTACTTTACAAAGCTAACTTAAAGGATCTGCATCGCTTATTGAATGACCAACTAAATTTCATATCAAACATAGCAAAAGGATTTTGGATAATGACAAGCTTTTCAACAGAATAGTTGCGGCTTCTTAGAACCAGTTGATTCATGGATTCGATAGTGCTCGTTCGGCATTATTTAATGTATTTATTACGTATATATGCAGTGCTTTGTTTAAATTTTAATATAATAACAAACTCCTAAAAGTGAACATCTGAAGATGGGACTGAAATCCTGAAATGTGTTATACAACGTACGCAATTAAATCACGGATAGGGGGAAAACGTTTTTCAGGGCTGTGAACAGCGTAGGAAATTTGTAACACAAGCTTGGCAAAAGAAACAGATAAATCATAGAACAAACACTTACCTTGTTAGGTTTAGTAATACATGCGCCTGCTGTGATAAGCAGACTGACCTGTTCACTATACCCATGACGAGCAGCATGAATTAACGCAGATTCTCCTGAACAGTCTATACTCCCAAGGTTGGCACCACTGGCTATCAGCAGTCTAGTCACTTCTATATGGGGCGATCTCACAGCAATGTGTAATACTGTTTCTCCATTCTAGAAAGGAAATTCTAGGTGTTGAACTATATGCACATTCAAATCTTAACTTCGTAATCTTAAGTTAAACTCAAATTTTAACACTCAAACTTGGTAAAACTGATTCAGGAGGAACTGATATACAATTTGAATTAAGAAATTTTGCAGTAGTTTTGAAAATTTCCGAATTAGCTATAAATAATATGATAAAAAAATTAATTAGGATTATGATCTATTTTCTTCAGTCGTATTTTTTACTCACCTCATAAAGCCTTCTGTGGTTTTGAAACCTTACTGTTTCATCCTCAGGCCATTAATACACAATGTCAAATCCCTCTGTCGAGATTGTCAAAAAGTTAAACAAAAAACTGAAAACACATGTCACATACGCTTAACACAATTACACGATTTGTATTAAAATGCACATGATAAAATAAAAATCATACAACAAATTTTTATAATAAAAATCGTGTAACTGTGTTGAAGATGAAACAGTAAGGTTTCAAAACCATGGTAGCCTTTACAAGTTGACTAAAAAAGACCACTAGACGGAATAAAATAGGCCATAATCCTTATTTATTTAAATATGTGGTCTGGCGGCTATGTTGCAATAATGAAATTAAAAAATTGTTTCATGGACAGTTTGTATAATATGCCTATATTTAGATCATTTTAATTAAAAAAATTAAAATTAAAAGTAAAGCCTGTTATACAATAAGTACAACAATTTACTAATCACATAAAATAAACTAAGAATGTGTAATATTTGATAGTAAAATGTAGTGTGAAGGATGAAAAAGCTTTATACGAAAAAAAAAACTATAAAGTCATCACAACTATGAGAGTTTAAAAGTTGGTATTGGTTTAACTTATCAGTAGAGTGAAACTTTGTTTTATAAGATAAAACACAAAACAGCTTCCTAACAGTCATCATAAAATATCTTGTATCCTACAAAGTTTTAGAATGTTTTAACAATCTAAATACTTTCAATTATCTGCATATGGTTGATCCATATAGAGGATTATCTGCAGTGTACCGCAAAAATAACAATTTTGTTAATAAATAATATTTTCAGTGAAAATCATGAGAATCAAACTTACTATATTTATTTTGTAACTCAGTTAGCTCATCTAAATATGTTATACATAGGCCTCAAACATAATAGCAGACAGTATGTAGATGTGCTAGTGTCAGTACAGGATGAGTAGTGTGTTGCAGAATTCGCAAATTTCAAAAAACAATAACTCACCACTTTTCACAACACCTATAACTACTGCATGACTCATTATCTTTGATACATACATCAGTATTCAATGCTTATCACAACAGCAAACCGATGTTTTTGGAAAGCAGACTAGCATAAAATGAAAATGGTTATGTGCAGTACTATACACTGCCTACTGTATAATATTGTAAAGTGTTACCTTGCAAAAAAAATTAAAATTAAATTAACAAAATTCATTTAAATCTGTAATAAAAGTAACTTATGGCTACATTTGCATTTTACATTAAACTCTTGATAGTTTTCATACTTTTAAATAAAGAAACATATTTTATTATTTTGTACTGAATACTTACTTTATTTGTTTGATTCAAGTCGACCTGACCTTGAGATAAAACTTGTTCCAAAGTGGCCAAGTTGTGTGCCTCGACAGCGTCAAACAATGATATCGGAGTTGTGATAATATCAGGTATCTGTGGCTGCAACAAGAAACCAAATATGGTTCTACGTAAATTTAAGTTCAAGTAGGCCTCATTTCATGACAGCAATAATTTCATTTCTTGAAAATGTGTAATATATATTACCATGTTCAAAATGTTGGTTCAATTTGATTCAAACAGCATGAAAATCAATTGTGGTAATGGCTTGGAGAATTTAGTTAACTAGCAAAATTCATTCAACAATTTTAGTGTAGCAGCCATTACAAATTTAAAAAATCATAAATTATGTTAACATTTTTCAAAATTTAATTTCATCCATGTTAAAATCTGCAAAAAATGTTTAAAATTTTCGAAATCCATTGAAACTGAATTTGACAGTGGTTAGAATTAATGTTCGTATTTCAATGTAATTTTAAAGTTTAAAATAATAATTCATATTTTACAGCTAATAATGAGAACATGAAATAAAATTTTGAAATAACTGTAAGATATAAAAAGTAATGTTGAAAATTCGCTTCAATCACATTAGAGATACAGCTGTGTGCAGCAATTATTTAACATGAAAGATGCAACTGTTTTACTGCACCTATACAGAATTAGCAGTACCCAAATAGTAAGTTTATGAAAAAATAATACAAAATATCATATAAAAAAATGATTTTTTTTGCCAATGCAAAATTTTATATTTCGTTTTAATTCCTTTTATTTTATACTTCCTTTTTAATTCTGGAAAATGCTAAAATACATTTTTCAATATTTGCACGTTGGATTTTGTTGTTATATTTCATGAAAATTTCATTCCAAATATATTTTTCTGATAGAACTGTTATACCCCTTTTTATCCGTTTAGAAAACGAATATTGGAAAATCCTTTCTTAGTGCAAGCTTACATAACAATAGGAAGGTATCGTCAAAATTGTAAGCCTCTACCTAATACAGTTTTAGCTCTATGTTGATTACAAGTTAAAAAAATTTTTATAGGTATAGATTTCAGTCATGGTTCTCAAACACTTGACCCTTTGGATGCTAAGTAACGACCTATTGTCACTGTAATTTACTATCGAGAAATGCAGCACAACTGTCTATCATTAATATACTTTAGTCAGTAATACTTGAAAATAAATCCAATAGATAGCATCTAAGTCGCATTACTCATTGGTATAGTTCTTCATTACCAATGACGATATTAACTCATGAACTGTTATTTTTATAGTTTACTTTTCTACCACACATATTTTTCTGAGTTATAGAAATGAAATTATAAGAGCTGTAATATAACCTTGTCCTTCAAGTTTTGTTTATTACACAGTTAAAATGGCTGGCAATCATGTTTTTTTTGGTGTTGAAGATGACAATTCACTCAAATGTTACGATATATGAAAATGTTCATGATTTATCAGAGAATTTAACTATACCAGTAAAATTATAATATTCAGTAAAACACAGTGGATTATTTGTAGTTCAAACTTAATATTTTAAAAATTAATTATTCTATCAGAAAAAAGACTAATTTTTTTAATTAAAATATGATTTCAAAAATTACTACACCAATAAACCCTACACATTATAAATGATTTTTTCAGATTTTTAAAATAATAAATAGTATTTAGATGTATTGTTACATAAGTACTTTTTGGCAGTTGTATGTAGGCAGTAGTATGAAATAGGCAACCTAGCAACCAAAGGGTTAAAATACAAATTCAACAACTTTTTTATCTAACTTTCGATAAAAAAAAGTATTTATTAAAACTTCCAGACACTATACTAATACTAGGCACTGTTAAAGAGTGTTCTAATTAATTAATGCCTAAATAGATTTTTTTTTATTTAATTTATACAACATTTATTCAGTTCCCTGATCTAAAAGTGTCTGAATTTATAATTTTTTTTGTAATGTAAACAACAATAATAGAAAAAACTTACAACAAACTGTGTTTGCATTATCACTACGCTCATTGTGTACTACTGCCAGGCCATTGTAAACGCAATGTTTGCATAATTATATGTATCAATGAGGCCATGCTAGAAGTAGGTTAAACGCACAACGTTTAATCTAATCAACGCACTTGTTCCATTCAAACGTTTCTTACACATGCTCCATTAAACATTTGAATAAGTCTATTATTGAACTGTCATTAGGATAATGCAAAACAGGCTTAACTTCAAAACGTACTACTTTCTTTTAGTATAGCTTATTTATTAGCTTTGTAATTGCATACAATCTCAAAGCTAATTATGTTCTGCTTGTAAAATGTCAAAGTTAATAAAATATTAGTTGTTAGACTAAATTTGAAATTACATCCTAGGTTTTTTAGTAGAATATCTGAACTTATTGTAACAGATCAATTTCTTTATTAACATTATTTACTACTACGAACTAAGTTCATTTCCAATTTCTAATGGCAAACAAAATAGAATTTACAAATGTACAAACTGTTGCTGAATATTTTAAATAAAAACATCTATTTTTTACACAAAAATTAATGTTTATATTTAAGAAAAATCAATTTTTAATCGACATATTAAACAAACATTCAAGGAAACTATTTCTTTTGTATAGTTAATAATTAAATCAAGCAAATAATGAACCAGATTACATTAAAGATAATTGCAATTATAGAATACAAAAAAAATTAACAATTAATCCGCACATACAGCCTTCTAAAAATCAATAATGATAATTTGTTATCAAACTTTTACAACAAATTTGTTATCACTCAACAAACAATAACACAAGGCACTAGGCAAGGCACCAAGTATTCTAAAGTTAGCAATAATGTGGTTAGCAGATCAATAAATGGGTGGCCTCACGCAATGACCAATCAATAAATTCAGATGTTGAAATACTTGACTGCTAAGTGGTTAATACTTACTTCCAGAACTATCATTTTCTTATAGTCTATAGGTAAAACTATGACTTCAACTTTTTTTCACTAATTCCCTCTAGCGTTTTAACAATAAGTTTCGATAAGATCGTCAGTATATATAAACCTAGTAATCAAACTGTAATGGTTGAAAAATGTTTTTAATTTCAAAATAATTAGGTAAAATTAGATTTAAAATGAACCATATTAAACTGTATTGGATGCAGTAAAAAAAGAAAATTTTTACATAAATAATGTACTGGCATTTTGATCTGCAGTACGATAAGAAAAGCTGACAGTTTATGAACCACTTATGAATTCTAAGTACTATGAAAAACTGAAACTTATGAAAAATGAAAATTATTGTATATTACAAAACAATACTACAAGTTTAAACTTTAAAGATTTTTTTATAAAAAAGTGCAATACTTACAATGTTTTTACATAATAATATGCAGATTTTGTAAACAAAAATATTTTTTTTAATAGCCAACTCTTGACAGTTCAAAGCCAACAAAAAATTAGAACCATCCAAAACTTTTAGCCGTATAATTTTTTTTTAATTTTGTATGGCTGTTATTTTATAAAAAGGATGTACAAATTTAGTCTGGTAACAAACATGTCCAAGCTATTGCAAAAATCAATCTTTTTACTAAGTTTGAAACAAATTGGATGTAAATTCTCAACATGGAGTGCTACCATAATAATATGGTAGCTTTTTATATAAGATTGATTTGAGTTTTTAACAACTTCTAAACAGGTATCAAGGTCATATTGGTCCTAATTTAATGATCCTGGGTTCTTACTTTGATGGTGGTAAACTCATTTTCCAATGAAATTTGTTAAAAACATAATTCATCAACACCAAATCAAACAACTGTATTAGATTTCAGTTTATTATTTAATAAATGTATTAGATAAGTTTTATTTGTTACGCATAATTTTGAATTTTTTTTAACAACAAATATATTAATTACAGTGTTTATAGTTCATTATATACATTTTTTTAACAAAACACTTTATTAGACAAGGGAAAATATTGTATTTAAGAGTGAAATTAACCAAAAGCAAGATTAGAACAAAAATTAAAAGACAAAATCATTCCTTGTTATAACTGTAGAATATGCAGCATTTGAAGAATAAGAATGTTATTAAGAACAGCATTTGTAATACAGCATTCATAATGGAAACTTATTATCATAATGCATAAATCTTTTATTTTCATTTAATGGATTTCAATAGAAGTCTAAAATTAAATTTTAAAATCATGAAAGAATTCTTAATTTAAAACTTACAGTAAATTATTATAATACAAATACTTTTTCTTTTAAAGACCCACTATTTAATTTTTTCACAAAATACTTACCTTGAAACGAAACCTATTCAATTTGTGAACATCCATTTTTTCAGTTAAATACACAAAATAGGCAGCTATAATTAAAAATGATATACTTGTGTAATTTGTCATGCACTATGTATGACATACTGTGGCATCAAATGAGGCATGGTTCAACATGCCTGAAACAGCTGATTATTGAACCCTGTACTGAGCTAATCTAACAATCAGCTGGTATTTAAATAAACACCAGTTTTTTTACTAATATTCAATGGACTTTAACATTTACTTTAAAGATATTGTAAAATAAATACACCAATATTAATCAAACCATATAACAAGCCGATTTCTATATACTTTTAAGATGCTGTATATGTACAGTATGATCAAAAAATATTATACAGCTTAAATGAAACAAACAGAATTTTAACCAAGTTACAACTTCCATAATAATAATATTTGAGAGAAGCTAAAAATAATATCAGGTGACATAAATAGATGTTTCAATAATTCATAAAATATTATTATTTTTTGTTACTCAAAAGTCATATTACACTTTCGGTCATATTGAAACTATTCACTAACATTAATTTTAATTACACATTTCCTCATTATCAGATTACTCCATTAGATGTTAAGTTAAAACTGTGTTTGATATCTCACTTTATAGATGTTGAATGTTGGAATAAAGTCCTTTTTTTATAATTGTATTACTTTTTGCACTTTTAAAGACCTTAGATTTATCTTTAAATTTAAAAAAATGCATGCAACAAAATGTAAAAATCTAACAAAAGTTTACCTTAAGAAATAGTGGAGTAACCTCAATGTTAACACAGATTCAATATGACCAGCATGGTCTATGTGCCCATACACTGATAATGACTGTACACTCAGTAAGTCTAAAAGTTTATGGAACAATGCAAATATAAACTTAAATAATTTTAGAATTTTATTTAACAATCTAATTTGCTAGTTTTTTAACACTTAATTTATTTTTTATTGCATGAATGTGTTATATATTTACATTGTTTTATAAGGTACAGAATAAAATACATTTAGGTTTTTAACAATACTCAATGTATATAATGAAGGATAACTTTTTTAGTTCTTTGTTTACATAAAGGAGCTCAATTAATATAAAAAACACTATCTTGTTCCACGTCTCCATGGAAGACAGAATCAAAGATGTACCGACATTTTTAAACATGAAAAGTTTATACTAGCCGCCTCGGTGGTCTAGTGGATAGCGTACTAGGCTTTCACCCCAAGGACCCGGGTTCGATTCCCAGCGAGGGCTTGGCATTTTCATACGCTAAAATGCCATCATCCCATCGTCTGCATTAGCCCAAGTGTGCACAATAGTCAGAGGTTAAACACAAAAAAAAAAAAAAAATGAAAAGTCTACATAAAACAAGGTATGAAAACATTAAGTGAAAAAATAACTTTAATTTGTAAAAAGAAAAAGAAAAAATGCAAACATGGCTTTCTATTTAGGATCAAAAATACAAAAACTTATAACACCTTAAAACGGTTGTGAGAATTTTTAACAAAAAGACTATTTGATCAAATATCTTATTTACACACATGCAGATAAAACAACATATTTTTTACGGTTACAAATAATTTCACAAACAAAATGTTAAAAAAGAAACTAAACTGTTCCCCTACAATGCCAAGTTATAACGAAACAAAATATTGTATTTTAATTATTGAATTAAATATAAAATTCACAAAAATCTTAACTGTTAACTATCATAACTGTTTATATGCAAAACTATGAAACTGCATACAGAGACTCAATACTAATAACGTTCATCCAACATCTGATTCACATAACAGCTGTTTCTTCAATAATATTATTTTATCTGTAGTTATGTTTATCAGTGTTTTATAGTTTTTGGGGAATTAGTATTAGAAAATGAGCTATTAGAGTGGCTATCACAGTAAAACCTAGGCCTGAGAACTTGAAATGAGCATAATAATAATATAAATATGTTTGTGTGCTAGCACTGTCATGTTTGCAATTTTTGTCAGATTTTATTTAAACTTTTTTAAAAAATCAATTGTTATTATAGCTTGGTAACTTGTGTCTGTTACCTATAAAATCCATTAAACAATTTCAAAATGCCAGTCATTTAAAATCTTAAAGGATTTTTTACATTACATTTTTTTTTTTGACTTAGCATTAAAATCATAAATTAACAGATTTTTAATTTTCAAAATCCACTGAAAATTAAGAAAACAAATATGACAGCAGTAAAGGGTCATTTTCGTATTTTCAATGTAATTTTAAAGTTTAAAATTGTAAATTATGCAGATTTTAATGCTGATTATGGTGATAAAATCTGACTTATCATGACTGGAAGGTAAAAGAAAATAATGTTAGAATTTCACTTCTATCATATCAGTGTGATGGCGTAGGTCATGGAAATCTATTTTTACAAAGAGATTAAAAACAAGTAAAGATAAAAAGAAAAAGAAACATTTTAATCACAAATGGAAAACTTAAATTAATTACTAAAATAATCAGCTGAAGAACAACTGTTTATTAACAGTGATTGTTTACTATAAATTGTTGTGAGAATATTTATATTATGTAGTATGTGTTATAAATACATTGTTGTATTTGTAATAAATACAAATTATACATTGTTTATTAAGAGTGATTGTTTATAATAAATTGTGAGAATTTACATTGTTGTGTAGTATATGTGTTACAAATACATTGTCGTATTTGTAGTAAATACATATTTTAAAATAAGTCATGTTTATTACTGTTTTTATTATTAAAAAATTGGCATTTTATAACCTCTGGTACTTTGATTAAAGGACTTATTGTGCAACTAAGCCTTTCAGATTCTAGTTTAGGAAACTGGTGTCTTCAATGAATTTTAGCAGGCTATTGACTAATTTATTCTTCTGAAGGTCTTCAGAGTCCTGGAAGCCAAACACCCTTAGCCTCCTGCTAACAAGAGCCTCGTAATCATAAATTACATAGTTTGCAGTTTCCTCTTCCTTCCTGCATAACCTACACACGGTTTTTCTGTAACACATTCCTATCCTGTTCACTTGTACCCTACACCACAGTGCCCTGTAATGAGGTCTGATGTTTTCCTGAGTTGTCCTCTGACCAAGGTACCTACTGTGTCTTCAATTTATCCTAGAGGGACCTTTTTTAAACACATTTACTGTGGGTTGCTCTCTAAGGTTATCCCATTTTGCCTTGTGTTATTTACTAACCCACCTATTTATAGAAAACCTTCTCAGACACAAAAAAAATCTCTACTGCCAATTAACTCAGATGCAGATCTCAGTCCAGCCAATCCCTCAACACCTCTGGAACCCAGTGTAGTAACCTGGTTTTCTAAGGATAGAGCGTTGAGGTTCTCACAACACTTCAAGATTAGTTTAGACTTAATTAATGGACATGCATGGGCTTCAACCGATTCCATTAGATAAAAATGCAATTTGGTTGTCTTCAAATTCTCCCAAACACAGATACTGCCTGAAAAACTGTGTCATACTATCACTGATCTCAAACCATAAACCTCAGCACCCTCTGTGACTGATGAGTGTTTGTTAAAAGTGAATAAGAAAATTTGTGAAAATTGGTAACATGACATTGTTTATATAGTAACTCTAAGAGTAATAAATAAAATTTAAATAATAAGCAATGTTAATTAGTGTTTTTACTATTTTATTGTATTTCATTAATTAAGAAATACAGGTGAATTTTTAAAAGGGTTATGTTTTGATTGTTTCTTCTGTTGTGGTACTGATCAGAATTGAATTATAAATTATTGAACAAAAATTGAATTGAACAGAATTGAACAAAAATTGAATTGAACAGAATTGAACAAAAATTGAATTGAACAGAATTGAACAAAAATTGAATTGAACAGAATTGAACAAAAATTATAATTTAATCACTAACCTGACAGTATAAAATTAAAAATAAAGACATAAAAATTAAAAACTTATAAATAAAACAGAGTAGCATTTGAAAGCATAGTAACAGAAGCATTACGAATATAAAAAACACAAACAGCGAACTAAGAAAAACAAAAGCCTGAACACAGTTTATAAACAAATTTAATAAAATAATTCTTTTCAACAGATAATATGCCTGTGAATCCATTTTTGTAACACATACCAGTTTCTGTTGTTAATTTGTATATGGATGATCACTAAAAACAACTTTCAACAAAGCAATCTAACCAGCTATTCTGTTTACCAGATAATGCTTTACATAAATATATTTTCTAGATTCTTTCACCCACCGTTTTACTAATCCAACTATGTTCCAGACATTCGGTCACAGTGCATCGTTTCCTGCAACAATACACAATTACTTAATTCTCAACAATGTTTTTTTTAACATTCTTAACAACATGTTTTTTAAACATGCTTAATAATTTTTCTTATTTCACTAACAAAGTATAAAATTAGGTGAATATGAAAAAAGTTAATTTTCAGATGCTGAGGGATCAAAACTTAAAATAGCACACAAAATCTGTAATAATTTTATTCTATAACGCATTTTATAAATAAATGGTATTTTGTTAGCGTCCTAGGGTGTTTGATAACTTTATTCATTATTTTAACAAACCATAAATTTATATTTGTTATATTCACATACTTTGGTTCCTTAACAAGTAGTTTGGCAATGAAATCTTTGGCTTCCAGTGAAACTTCCTGGAAATACTCATTGTCAAAAGTGTAAGATCCAGTGGCTACGTTGGAATAAGTCTCTTGTTTATCTTCACCCAAAAACGGTGAAGCGCCACTCAACCTAAACCATCAAAAGGAAAATTAGCTATATTTACAAATATACATTGAGAACTAATTTGTTAGAATCAAATAATTTTTCTATACATTGTTTACAAATTTTTGGTTTTTTTTCAAAACTTAGTTTGATTAAATTTAGTCAATGTAGGGCAAAATCTATTGAATAATACAATAAACAAATGGGCAATAGAAATGCTCATTTATTTTAAAAACATATGCTACAAATTTTGCTCAAATGAAAATTCTGGTATAGCAAGTCAATAGTCTACAGTAAATTTGAAATCCTTGTAAATACGAGGCATAATCAGACAGTAAGTTAAGTTTTGGACTAATGTGGAGAAGTGCACGGCTAATAATACTGCTGCCATCTTGATGTTGGGGCATCCCCTCATTCACTGTCCATCCAGCAGTCATAGTATGAGGTTTATGTTGATTTTAGTTAGTGAAATGTGCGTTTTAAAAATGTGTCCTGTAATAGAAAATCCCGCCAGTTGTGAAGTGCGATCAGTAATCCGGTTTTTGATAGCAAAAACAACTAGCCAACTGAAATTCATAGGCAACTTTGTAAAGAATCAATGTAATGAATTTAGATAGAGAGAGAGAGAGAGAGACAGTGGTGCATTAAGTTTAAGAATGGTCATACTAATATTTACGATAAAGAGCGAAGCAGCTGACCAAGTACTGTGACTGATAAGCGTTTGTCAAAAGTGAATAAGAAAATTTATGAAAATTGGTAACATGACATTGTTTATATAGGCCATGTTAACTATACAATATTGCAACATAACATTGTATATATAGGCTACGGTAACTATACAATACTGCAACATAACATTGTTTATATAGGCTATGGTAACTATACAATAACTTCATAATTTCCACGCTTTCGTTTGAATTTCTTCAAATTTCATGCAATTTGTTGCATAACCTCTGAAAGGTATTATGAAACATTAAAAAAATTGAGAAGAGTAGTCCAAAACAAGTGTTGGGGAATACTGAGTTCAAAGATTCTATTTTTTCGTGACAATGTACACTCATACTCAAGAGTTCTTGGTCGGTTTTGGTTTGGAAATGTTCTACCACCAGATCTGGCACCTCTCTTCCTGTATAGTTCAGATCTGGTGAAAAACTACCACTTGTTTCTACACAAGGAGACCTGGCTCAAAACCCAATGATGTAGAACTGCAAAAAGGTCTGAATGAGTTGAAGTTTTAGGTGGAAAAATTGTATAACAATGGGATCAACAAACTGGTGTATCATTACTATAAGTATCTCAATTTGAATGGAGGTTATGATGAAAAGCAGGTTAAGAGTTAAGCTACCAAATATATATAACACAAAATTATTTCTGTCACTTTAATATGTTTTCTTCCAAAATGCAAGTTACTTTCTGGACAGCCCTCATAAAATTCTGAAATTTTTAAGTATATTTCTAAAACAGGTTTTAAAAATCCATTATTTAATTCTGTAAAACAGTATATAAAAGTTTGTACACAAACTACAAAGAACTAACTAGGACCACAAATTCACTTAAAACATCATGTATATTACAAAATTGCTTTACTTACAATATATAAGCGATGACACCAATAGCCCACATATCAGTAGCTAAAGAAAGCGTTTCAAAATTAACAACTTCAGGAGCGACAAACTCAGGCGTCCCAAAAACAGTCTTTATCTCTGTCACTTTGTCTAAACGTTGCGAAAGACCAAAGTCGATCACTTTGATTCTGGGAAAGTCTGTGCAGTCCAGCAGAAGCACATTTTCTGGCTGAAACACAAAAGCTATCAACAAAATACTACCAACAAAAAAATCACAGCATGCACCTATCTCGCTGACATGGTGAAAGAAAATTTCCAAAAATATTATTTGTATGCTACCTTTTTTTGAACAATTTCACCCTCATAATCAACAAATATACATTTTAAACTTTCAATCTATACTAAAATATGATAACGAATCCTGGCTGCTGTCAAATTTAATTTTAATTTAACGGATTTTGAAAGTTCAAAATGCTAACATATGCAGTTTTTGACACTAATCATCACACGCACACACGCACGCATGCGCGCACACACACACACACACACACACACACACACACACACACACACACACACACATGTATATATACACGACACACATAGCCTATGGCAACTATATAATACTGCATATTATATATATATATATATATATATATATATATATTTTTATTATATATATATATAATCTTTAATCACCAGTCAAAAAGGGATCTAGGTATTAGAATCGGTGCTCACTTCAAGTTCCCAGGTCTGGGTATTTTTATGACAGTTCTTAATTAGGCTACAGTACTTACTGCTTACTAAAAGCATAGTATTTTATTTAATAACATTTAAATAATTAGAACTGGCCTAGATTGTACAGACTATATTTTCAAAACTGATTCAGTCAATAATTATTTAAGTCTTCAATACAGTAATAATTTAAATATTTCTCTTGACGATGTTTTTTTTACCAATCAGCTGTTTTTGTACACACACAATTGTTTGCATTGTGCTGCACTCGCATGGGAACACTTTATACTGCTCCTGGAATTTTGTTTACAGGGCTTATAACAGTTTTATTTTATTATAAAGCCTTAATAAAAGTGAAAAGTATGAGGAGTGAGATGAAACTGTAAATGAAACTGATGTTTGGATGAAACTGTAGATACCATATTATGTAGTTTTATTAAGATAGGTCCTTATTTTGTGTACAAAACCCACTAGAATGCATAGCGTAATAAAATATGAAAAATGATAGGTGTATAATATAATACTGTAGAAGACATTATATGGTAAACTATCAAATTGTAGATTTGTTCTATTAACTTATCATGTAAGCAGTGTTCCTATCACATTTCAAGACTCACGTTTCAATTATAAAATTTGAGAAAACTAGAAACTTTTGATTTACCATATAACTTGCTGTTTGATAAATATGTTTACCTTTAGGTCAAGGTGAGCAATATTTTTGGAATGCATATGTGACACTGCCTGCAGTATCTGTTGCACTATATGAACAGTCTGTGCTTCTGTCAGATGTCCTCGACTGGAAACAAAGTCAAACAATTCCCCACACGACACTCTGCAATATAACATTGTTTATATAGGCTATGGTAACTATACAATATTGCAACATAACATTTTTGATATTGGCTATGGTAATTATACAATACTGCAACATAACATTTTTGATATTGGCTATCGTAATTATAAAATACTGTAAAATAACATTGTTTATGTAGGCTATCGTAACTATACAATATTGTAATATAACGTTTTTATAGCCTAAGGCAACTATACAATACTGCAACATAACACTGTTTATATAGACTATGGTAACTATACAATACAACAACATAATACTGTTTATACAGACTACGGTAACTATACAATACAGCAACATAACATTGTTTATACAGGCTACGGTAACTATACAATACTGCAACAAAACATGTTTATATAGGCTATGCATTGGTCGGCAAACCGTAGCTCTTCCATGTGTTTAATGCAGACACGGAATATTATTTATTAACTTGCCTTGTAAGAGATGATAAAATTTTTTGACATGCAAGCCTACAGAAATTTTTTTCAATGTTAGAAGAAGTAATTTCATTCGAAAATAAATTGTTGCTTGTTGTAGAAGATTTTGAAAGAGAAACTATAATACACTTTCCATGCCTACTGAAATATTGTCGAGAAAATAAGTCCAATATTGAAATTTGCTATTTCAGAACAACACCATTAAATATGAAGGAAGCTTTTTTAATCAGTTTCGAAGACTTTAAAAACAGCAAAGCGATGTTAGTCTTTGTTGAAAAATTTCTGAGTACCCCTTTCAAGGAAATGCAAGGCCATTGTTCACATTAGTGGAGAATTTGTACTTTTTTTTCAGAAAACCTTTTATATTATTTAACTTATATTTTTAAATAAACATTTCATACGCTATAGATCATCCCATCGTCTGCATTATCCCAAGTGTGCACAATAGTCAGACGTTAAACATCAAAAAAAAAGGTACCTTTATTTAATATACCATTAGTTAAACTAATACATGTTTAGCAAAAGCAAGCTCGAGAGTGAACTTTTAATTCTAATTATTTCCAAAAAAATGTCTCTAATAAAGCAAAGCTTAAGTTTTAAAAAATGGCTCTTTGAATAAATTCAATTTTCTATTTTTCATATTTGACTCTTTTGGATGACAAGTTTGAGGGATGTGTAATAGCTTAGAGATTTATTAACTTAGAGAATCATTTTTCCTTCGACGGTACCGTGTTATAAGTTAGAGATCGACCTGTGTAATAAGATAGAGATTCCGTACTGTGTATTAACTTAGAGACTACAGTTCTGTCAAGTGTGTTGTACCCTGTGTATATGTTGCCAATGCCGCTGCTTGCAGGCGCTTCAGTATCTTTTATCTAACAAGTAGAACTTATAAAAAAACAGTTCTTTTATTATTATATATAGTTTCAACATTAAATATCTAAATAATAAAACATGCCATTATACTACATACCCAGCTCAATCATCACTACATTGTCTTATAGTTTACAGTTGAATATATTCTTAAAATTTGTACAGAACTGATTTTTTAATAATTGTATATAATTTCATTACTAAATATCTAAGAAATATTACACGCCATCACACTACATACCCAACCTAATCATCACTATTTTTCTACAGAATTTACTGTTGACAAATACATTTTAAAAGTCAAATGTGTCATGTCTAAACTATTCTGTACAGATAGTTGTTAAAAAAATAAACATTAAAACTATGAATAAACGCCATTACGCTACATGCCTGCCAACTGTTATAACACTGTTAGTTTTACAGTTGAATATATTATCAATACTTTATGCAAGGCTGATTCTTTTAATATTGTATATAGGTAAGTTTCAATACTACATATTTAAATCATTAATACACACTATTATACTACATATCTAGCCCAATCATCACTATATTATTATAGAGTTTCCTATTGTCAATACTTTTTGAAGTAAAATGTATCATGTTTAAAATATTCTATATAGATAGTTATCAATATTAAAACATTAAAACTACTGCATTAATAAACGTCATTAAGCTACATACCCAAGTCAGCAGTTATATTGGTATATAGAGTTTATTTTTGAAATTATTGTTCAAACTGTACAAGAGTGATGGTTTCTATTTTGTTTATATATAGGATTGAATAATAATTTTTAAATTATAAATGAACACCTATATAGTATATGTAGTTTACTATATACTACATATCCAACTAAATAATTATACTATTATTGCATTTCACATTGTCAATATTTTTTATCTCAGCTAAGTGTCAAAAATAAACATTCTAATTATTAATTAAAGTCACCGAACTGGATTCACAAACCAGCAATCATAATGATACAATGTTTACCTTTCAACGTATTGAGCAAACTGTAAAAGAGTAAGTTTATATTTTAAACTGGATTTAATTTTGAATAATTTGGATATTATTAATGAACCCTGTTATACTAAATAACTAGCCCAGTCATTACATAGTTCATTGACGATGCAGTTTGTTGAAATAATTGTAGTTTTATTTTACAACAAAGTGAGTTACAATACTTAGTTGTATATCACTGATATGGAATACTTGGCAACTCTGTACAATAATTACATGTTACTTATATAATGTTTATAGATTAATAATTTGCCAAAAAAGGAAAATAAACACTATTTTGTTTATAAATTTGATATATTTCTTTGTATTTGAATAGTTCAAAACAACTATTATTATATTATATTCAACAAATTGAAATATTTCAAAATGTTATTGCACTCCTTTTCTAAATACATCATAGTGATCATTTTGTTAGTCTAGTAAAAATGAGTAAGCATATATCCTGACTTAATTATCCAATTTGTTACAGAACGTGATATGTTAGGCTTAAAAAGTTTATTTAGGCAGACATTTGCAGACACAAGCTGTTATGGTCAGCTAGACATCCATTTAAAAATTTTTATTTCAGTTGCAGATTTACGTCATAATTTAGGGGATGTGTAACAGCTTAGAGATTTATTAACTTAGAGAATCGTTTTTCCTTCGATGGTACCGCGTTATAAGTTAGAGATCGACCTGTGTAATAAGATAGAGATTCCGTACTGTGTATTAACTTAGAGACTACAGTTCTGTCAAGCGTGTTGTACCGTGTGTATATTTTGCCAACACAGCTGCTTGCAGGCACTTCAGTATCTTTTACTTAACAAGTAGAACTCATAAATAAAACAGTTATTTTATTATTATATATATATTTTCAATATTAAATATCTAAATAATAAAACACTTCTACTTGTTAAATAAAAGATAATGAAGCACCTGCAAGCAGCGGCATCGGCAACATATACACACGGTACAACACACTTGACGGAACTGTAGTCTTTAAGTTAATACACAGTAAGGAACCTCTATCTTATTACACAGGTCAATCTCTAACTTATAACACGGTACTGTCAAAGGAAAACAAATCTCTAAGTTAATATATCTCTAAGCTATTACACCTTCCCCAAGTTTGCCAACCACTGGGCTATGGTAACTATACAATAACTGTTGAATGTCCTCATATAAAATTGGCATTAATCCAGTTCTATATAATTTGCTCAAACAAAACAAAAATATATAATTTGTTCTTTATTAATTGCTCAAACAAAACTTATGATAATTATTTTGGATGCTACAACAGACTTCGGATTATCTGTGAGTGGTTGATCCATATTGCATATTACCCGCAGGCTACAAAACCAATAACTATTTTTATCAACAATAACATTTTTGATAGAAATCATGAGAATGAAACTCACTCTATTTATTTCCTACTAAAAGCCATGAATTGCCAAAAATAATGACACATCATTTTGCAAGGTTTGCCACTATTGCATGACAGAGCCTTCACTATTGTAAACATCAATGTTCTCATTTATCACATCAGCAAAACAATATCTTTATGTTTTGACTAGTATGAAATCTAAACTGGAAAGTCGTTCAGCTGCAAGTACTGTATTGTATTGTAAAGTGTTCTCTTACAAAAAAAAGCAAGTGACTGAATATTTTGAAAAAACTTACTGTTAAAAACTGCTATTTAAAAAGTGAAAAACATTTACGATTTATTACTATAAAATAGCATTATTTTATATAATAAATGCTTGTTTTTTGACTTTTTACTTTGTATTTTAAACCATGTACTTACTGTAGTTTATTTTAAATGTAAAACAGATTTTCTATTTAGGTAATGAGTGGAGTTTTACTGTTTACTTTAACTTTTCAATCTAAAAATAAATGATTATCCAACACCTGCAGAGTCCAAAATAACATTTTAAAAGTTATTGTGGATGCTCCTGGTATTCTCGTAAGTCTGACATCTATGATTACCTGCAAATGCCAACTTACCAAGAAGAAATTCTTCATTTTAAACAAAACTGCACAAACCCTCTAGCCAAAATGTTGAGGTCGTGGGCTGTCAGGAGACAGAAGAATACGGGCATGCTACCTGAGCACTTTAGCAGACAGACATAGTGTAAAGTGAAAGGACTACAATCTTTTAATTCTGTCATGTCATTTGTTTTTTGCACAAATCTAATTATAGTTTTTGACTGACTGTATATGTAAGAAATAAAACAGATGTGATTATCACATTTGCAGTGCCTGCACCATGCTATAATATGAATAATAAAGAACCTGGTATCAACAGGAAACAGACAAATGTACTCAGAAAATCAAAACTTTACTTTACTTAATACAATTTACTTACAATTCTAAAAGTAGAACCACAGCCTGCCCTGTGTCATACACTTCATGTAACGTGATGATACCAGGGTGTTTTAAGTTCGCCAAGGTTTGTATTTCTCTTTCTATGTCTTCCATCGGCACACCACGACACACTCTCTTCTTGCGTATAAACTTTCCCGCAAGCTCTGCGCCTGTGTTCTTGTTTACGCATCTTTTTACTACAGCGAAATGACCTCTGTAGCATAAAATTCACATTACAGGATTTACATTTTTCAAACCAAGCTTCATACATAATTTGCACAGAAATTGGAACTATATCATCTGATTTTATTATTCATATATTCCTTAATGTCGCCATTGGATAACATTGGATGCATGCAATGAGACGTTATAAAAGATAGTCTTCAAATAAGATGTTTGGTAAGACACATAAAAACACACTAGTCTTAAAATTTTACACACTAATAAGTGTAGCCATGCATCCCAGGAGTTCTGCATTAATTAAATGCAGACGGTTCAGAAAGATGAGGAATTTTTTAAATTATTCCAGCACAGGCTGAAAGAAATCAAAGGTTTTGAGGATTAAAAGTGTTTCGAACAATGGAAAACTGTTTTGTGAATATGACAATAATTGAACAGGACATTGTAAAAGCTGAATGTTTTCAACAATACGTTTTAATCAGATTTAATGAGTTTCCTTTTGAATGGTTTATTAATCAGTTCAACTGTTATTGTAAGGATACAGAAAAAACAGGTGTTTTGTTCTGTCTAGTGCAGATTTATATCAAGTCCATATCTACAACACCATAAATGCAGAGAGGTAGTTGTAAAATATCTGACAAGACATGTTAAAACATCAGTGGAAGTGACTATACAGTACAGATTTATGTATACCATGAATGGAGAGATACTTGGAGAGTATCCAAGTGAAGAGGTGTCGAAATAGCATATTTAATGCAAGATAAAGTACGTTCACACTTTGCATTGTCTGTAAAAAGAAATGGCTCAGGAAAATTACCCAAAGAAAAGGATGTCATCAACATTTGCTGACTAATTTTACTCTATATCCTTTTGAGATATGAACCAAAAACCCTAAAAACTTTTGACAAACTAAAAAGGACACTTGAAGTTTCTAAAGAAAGCCAGGATTTTTTGGAAGCAACCTGTTGGAAATATATCAATAAGATATGAAAATATAACAATAACAATAGGTGCATATAAATATAACAATAGGTGCATGGGATATACCTATATAATAAATTCAAAAGTTTTAAAATCAAAAATATATTTTTCAGCCCCTTAATGTCTTGTTTAAAAAAATTTTTGATAGAGAAAATATGTATTTTTTTAACAAATTTCTAACTGATTATTTAAATTTGAAAAATAAAATTCACAATTGTGTTCTCTAAACACTATCAAGAAACATTCAATTCATAATTTATTAGTAAACATAATACCAAGGCGGTAGACAAAATTTAATGTACAAATTTATAGACAACACAACAATAAACATAAAATTTCAAACAGATCACTGTGAAGTCTGAATTATTTAATACAACATAACAAGTTGACTGATTTTTGATAAATTGTTAAGTTGCACAATTTGATCTACCATTGAAATACAAAGTAAAAATAGTAAGTAGGCTATGCGTTTTCTCAAAAATTATACAGCTTTATTTGATCAAGTTGAAGGTTAATTACTGATAATAAAAGTGAGCTACCTTGAACGTATGGCTCACAATCTCCTCCAAATATATCTGGTCAAAAATCTGTACTTTTAAGCACATAAGCTAAGGTTCTTACGCTTTAGTTCATGAACTAACTATAAGCAAAAATTGAAAGACAGGAAATGTGGGGTAAAATTTATAATAAACATATACATATTTATTTATGCCCCTCAGATCATTAATGCCCTTTCCAAGACAACTAAATAAAAAATTTCTTTCTGAAATGTCTTCAATTACACTCACAGTTTTTTTTTAATAAATGATTATGTTGCCTAATTGTTTGCAAAACAAAGAATTACCAAAGAAGTTATTAATTAAAAATTAATTATAACAATCACTTCAGTTGTTTGCATGCTTCAATTTTCATAGTGAAACATATAATGTAATTCAATATTAACAAAATATAATTTATTATGATTTATATTAAAGGTAAACAATGATAATAAACATAACCTCACTAAAAATAGCATTATTGAAGGAATAGCTATAGGATGATATCAGCTGTTTAAGAGAAAATTACATCCATTCCTACATACAACTATAGCTTAACAATTTTTCTATTTTAAATCACACCTTATGTTTTTATATATATGAAATAGATATAGAAAATCATCACAAAATAATTATTATCGGTTCAGATCTCATTGCAGTAGATGAAAAACAATTCAAAAGTAAAATGTAAAATTTGCTTATTATTTTTTGAATAAGTTAATGGGCAAAATAAATTTAAATTACAAAATACAATCAAATTTGATAAATTGAAATGTCTGCCATTTCAAATATAATTTAATTCAACGATTTCAGTGATCTCTAAAATTCCCAAAGTAATGATGTTAAAAACCATCAGTATTTTAAATCTTATTTCAAGTGAAATTTACAAATAATATCTATCTTAAAAGATTGTGGGTTAAGTAATCCACTCTAAAGATTATTTACTAGCCAATTTTTTATTAATCCTCTTTGAATTATCTAGAGTCAACTAAAATGTAAAGTTATATGGTAATTGACTGACCAAAAAACTTATGTCTAAACTTGCAACAAATTTAAAACTGATACATTTTTTTTCTGGTTAATATACTTTGTCAGTTAGACCAATGAGAGCATGGGATCAGTGTTAACAAAAAAGGTAACAAAAACAGTAATTGAAGTGTAGTAGACCACAAAGTAGGTGTAGGTTGTCTACTAGTACATGCATATATAAAGACAATTTACAATTATAAGTGTATTTTTTTATAAAGTATTAGTATGTATAGTTATGTATAACTATAAATTTATATAAGTTATTATAAAGACTTAATTAACTGAGTAATCTATTAGCAGTTCATAAAAATTGCTTTAAAAACTGATATGTCAACAAGTCACAAGACCCCACATTGTACTTTATTATATATTGCAGCTAGACGTGGGCATCCTTTTAACAACTGTCCACCAAGGCCAAGCAACGCCCACAGACCTTACCTTAGAAAAGTTACAATTAGTCATTCACTGGCTCACTGGTTAAAACTGGTCCCTATTTTCAAACATGCCACAATCTGGAATTTTGATACCACTGGCATCTAGATAGTAAAACAAAACATTTTCAAAACCAGAAATTTCAATTCCATTGATAGGCTACATTGAAAAATCCGAAAGTAGAACTTTTTTTAATTAATAAAGAAATTTTATAGCATTTAATTTTAAAACAGTTTACCAAGTGCAAATATAAATCCAGCAATGAATTTCTTATAAATCTGTTAAGTTTAGAAATGAAAGTAGCAAATATTAATATTATTACATAATGTTAAAAATAAAGCCTTAAATTTTGGTTCACTTATAAGACCTCTAATTTAGGCTCCATTTTTTTTAAGAAAATACAACACTTGCTTTTTGAAATAAAAATACTTTAAATAGAACACAGAAATCAAATGTTAAAACATACTATTGAAAGATCCATATTAGGTATTAGCCTAAATTAAAAGCAAGACTTCTTAAGTTTACTGGACCAATAAATAGCAGTTATCAAATAACACCATTCAAGTCTTCTCTACAGTTCTTTCATTAATTATATTTTGAACACTTTAACTTATTTTATAGGGTAAATTACATTTAAAAAACCCGAAGGGGGTTGCAGACTACCTGCACCTATTGAGAGGATTTAGACGTCCCTCATTGTACCCTAGTCTAACAAACACTTACACTTACAACACTACACTTACGACTCTAACACTTTACACTCACACTTACATTTAGGGAGGTGATAATAGCCTCAATTTGCTTTTCACCTTAAAATAACAACAACAACAAAATAAATAAAAAAGAATAAACACAAACTTTTTTTATTTAATATAAAGAAAGCAATAAAACAAAACTATTTTTAACAAGCTTTATTACAAATAAAATTAAAATATTTTACATCAACTCACACCTTTTAATCATCTGTATTAATCGCAAGAGATATGGTCCATGAATAATTTAATCAGCTGAATTAACAACAAGAGGTTGAGTCTTCACATTATCGTATTGATCACAAGTCTTGACATCCATTAACATTAGGATTCCCCAAAGTAACACTGCTAAGAGCAAAAATACTACAAAAATAGTTTCCCAAATAACTACCGTAAAAAAAGAAATTACATCAACTGCAGGACCGAATGTGCTGTTCAGTTCTTGTGTGGAAAATAATTGCACTTGTAAATCATTGAAATATAACCTACTATCTGCTGATGATTTAGAAACAAACAGAACTTCTAAATTTGAATGCCATGACATCCCAAAAGGAGCGCTGATGTCAAATAACGGACATAAATTCTCGGTTTCTTCTGAATTTATATTGAAATCAATAGATTTAAGTTTCCAATAGCCAGAAGAAACGCTAAAATTATAAGTGAACATTAATTTGTGATCACTGTCGTATTTCACTTTAAGACGTGTTTCATTTTCTCCACTAAGAAGATAAGTTTTTCCAAAAGGATATTCTGCAAGTTTTATTTTACCAAATTTTTTATGTTTCAAAACAGGATTGATTTTTGATACCAGAAGTACTCGTTTATTTTGCAGTACCAAAGTTCTATTCTCTTTTGCCACAGATTTAAGACTACTGATACTGTCACCATTAAAGTTATACCTGTTTTCAATTTCCCATGGAGATCTGATTCCTGTGTACACCACAAGAAGATTATTATACTTACGGGAAAGCTTTCTAAATGTCTTCACAATGATCTCATCATGCTTACGTAGTGATTTTGTTCTATCTTTAATACTAGCAAGCTTTATTATCCATAAATCTTTTACATGATCAGGTAATGGTGTTAAATCATTTCCCTTACGATACTTTATAACATAACCAAATTCAACCAAACCGTGAATCGCTTCCAGAGGTGACAATACACTAGGGAAATACTCACTGTACAACACTGTTTCAACGGCATCTTCCAACCTTGGAAAATTTCCCAAGTTCATATTATCATGCCAGGAAAAATCTTCAATTGATAGATCATTCTCTAAAAACACTATAATTTTTGGTATAAATTGTTTTTCACTTATTTGCACTGATAAGATGCGCTTCAATTCATCAGCTTTTATTGTTAACATGCCTGATATTTTTTCTGCATGTTTAAAATCAGTTGTTTTCAAAAGTAATACAGGAACAGAGTTAACAAGCAAACATTGCTTTGAAAATAAAATTAACAGAAGAGTAGCGATTTGAAATGGCATCATCTTGATTACAAACTGTAAAGAAAAATATCTTCCTTCATTTACTTAATTCAAACTTTTAAAATTTATTTTACACTTGTAATATCAAGTGAAATGACATTCTATTTCCATTTAATAATTTTGCATTATTAGTTAAGAGTTCTATAGTGATATTCACAAATGTAGCTAGACGGAGGAAATTTTTTTAACAATAAAATAGTATTCTTTTCCTATTTAAAAAAAAATTTGTAATAAAAGTAGTGCATGTAAAAAAGTGTTAAAGAAGTGTATTAAAAGAGCAAGTAAGTTAAGTAATTAAATGAAAATTTAAACCTACTGCCTAACCTAATATGGTTAATGAGTTTAAATCACAATTTCCTAAAATTCATTCTTTCCTCAGTTTTTGATATTACAAACCATTGGTTACCGTTTTACTTAGGAAAAGATTAGTTCTTTAAATTTTTCAGATATTCGTAGTTACACTGTTCTAGAGTTATGGTCCTTGTTGAAAAATTTAACTAAAAAATACACTATTCAAAATAGAGGTCATTAGTACTGTTTAAATAACAAAGTAGGATTTGATTGTATGCCTAAAAATGTGTTTAAAATGCACAGACCATTCTTAAGCCTATATTAAGTGCATCTATAAACCTATATAATATCATTCCTCTAGAAATGTACAACGTATTCTTAGACGAAATATTAAAATCGAATAATTAATTATTAAAAGAACAATTTAAATAGCAGACGATATTTACAGTTATAAGTAACTCTACCAGCCTATAAAGATTTTACTTACTTTCCCAATTCTTCAAATATGTCGTATGCAGAGTCAAACGAATCGTTTTTAATATTCATTATAAATAACACTTAAAAATGGGAAAATTGTATTCATCATTTAAATAACACTATAAAAAACATAACTCGTTCCAAACCAAAACGATTCTTTTGACGTTTAATCATCAGTAAAGTAAAACAAACATTCTTGTTGATTCTACGCCGACACTCAGTGTTGCCAACCTAATTCATGATAATTTATTATTTTTTTCTCTTGATGTTCCCCGATCCCTACACAACAGATCAGGTGGTACACGTAATAAAAACATTACATCCACGGTCCAATATTGCTATAAGGGGAGAATATATCTCCTGCCACTGACCAAGGAAATCACCTGGTCTGGATAATCTAAACAATCTGGCTCTAACGAACATCCCTGCCCCAACAGTAGGATACATTACCAACATCTTTAATGGAATCTTGCGAACAGGCCACTACCCCACATCTTGGAAAGGAGTCAAAGTCATAGTCATACTTAAACCACAGAAATCGGCTCTCTTTCCTCAAAATTTCCGACCAATCTCGCTGCTTCCTGGTCTCTCGAAAGTGTTCGAAAGACTGGTGAACAGGCAACTTACTGAAAACCTTGCTGACACAGTACTGCATGAACAGTTTGGCTTCCGCCGAGAGCACTCAACCACTCAACAACTAGTCCGAGTTATCAACAGCTTATCAGATGGCTTCAACAAACGCCTCCACACAATAGCTGTATTCCTGGATATCAGCAAAGAATTTGACAGGGTATGGCACGAAGGCCTTCTGTACAAACTAGCTCACAGCCCTATTCCTCCATGCTATGTCCACTTAATTCGATCGTACCTCGACAACAGATGGTTCCAGATGTCCGTCGACGGTACACTCTCTACGCCCAGACCTATTACGGCTGGCGTGCCTCAAGGATCAGTCCTAGGTCCGTTGTTGTACAACTTGTACACCAACGATATGCCTGTCCACGAACCTGTGTCACTGCGGCTCTTCGTCGACGACTCCATGTTCTACTATTCTTCAGCAAACCTCGAGTTTGGGGCTAAAATTGTTCAACGTCAGTTGGACTTATTGGAGCTATGGTTTCGTAGGTGGAGAATTGCAGTGAATGCAAATAAAACAGAAGCCATCGCCTTCACGAACAAACGTTCTCCCAAAACTGTACTTCAACTTAACGATACTCCCATTGCATGGAAAACCAAAGTCAGATATTTAGGTATCTTGCTTGACAAACAACTGACTTTTGCTCCTCATGTCAAGCAAACTATAGGCAAAGCTTCAGCGGCTCGCGGTAAGCTTTTTCCTGTTCTTACGAACAAAAGCCCAATACCCCTAAAAATAAGGCTGACTATGTATAAAATGTACATCAGACCCATTCTTACATATGCAGCTCCGGCTTGGTACGCACTCATCTCAAACTCTCGAAGGAAACGGCTGGAATCCTTCCAAAACCGCTCCCTCCGTTTACTGACCGAATCTCCGTGGTTCGTCAGGAACGAAACCATACGCCAAGGCCTCAAAGCCCTTACACTCGAGGAATTTACCCTCAAACTTTCAAAAAAGCTAGCTTCGCGAGCAGAAGGTTCCAAACACGCGCATCTGTCCGCCATTGTGACTGATCCCGCTCCCCCACTACGATACAGAAAAAGGCCCCTGTATCTAGACTACGAACTCCCATGAAGTGGCTCATGTGAAAATCGCATAGTCACTCTTCTACAAAACATACCATCAAAAATCCAAGCCCAACCCACATCTTCATTTACATTACACATATTGTAAATGTTCAACAGAAACAAGATTGTTGCAGGGGAGACTACTTCTCTCGCCACTGACTCGTATATCTCTTGATGTTATTTTTATGATATCTCAAAATATATTAATTACAGTTTTTTTATGTACGGCATGTTTAGATATATTCAATTATAATTTAATGTAACTTTAAATAAAACAGGTTTTTAATAAAATTTAAAAGAAAAACATTTCTTTTATATTAAACTTGTATATTCATACGTTAATCATAATCGTGACCATAGATTAACTATTACAGCGATTTTACAAGAAAAAATAGTTAGAGACTTATGGAAGTAGTAAAGTTTTGTATAATGTTAAAGTTCAGACTGAGGGAAAATGTAGTTATTAAAATAAAGTTTTGTTAAGAGTTAAACCAGATAACTCCCAAGAAGCATTCATGATTCATTTTAGTTTTTTCAAATTGGTAAAAGTAGTTACTAAAAATTTTATCAGAGCGCTGTAGGTATAAAATATATAAAATTGCATTATATATATATATATATATATATATATATATATATATATTGCATGATAAAATATATTGCATTATATATATATATATATATATATATATATATATATATATATATATATATATATATATATATATATCTTTTGTTGCTGTGTTTTTATAATAACCACAATGACTAATTATCGTGATAGAAGCTATGAAAGTTTTAAATAGAAAACCATATAATTAATGAATAAATTTGATAAAACCGTTTATAAAACACTATCATGTTTAGTCTAATTAATTAAATGGTTAAATATGACTAATTAATTATTAGTCTGTTCAAAACATTAATTTTCGTCATCAACGAATTGCCTAGTACACACCCTAGAGGGTGTAGTAGTACATATAGATTGCAAAGAAGTTGTGCGACTAACCACTAGGAAGCAGTAATGTTACCGCCTGCGGCATTAGGAACTTGGAACAAGCAGCAGACAGCTATTCCGTTTAGGGCATTGGTCGGTAGAAATTGCATTGACATTTTACTTATAGTCGTAGTGTTGCTAAGGTAACCCGTTTGTTTACGTTGTCCAATAAGCCTATTTATTAGAAAGTGTAATTGTGGGTAGCAGTGTGTATGTGTGTTTAATTGATATTTCTAAATCAAAAGGTAAGTTTACACGTAATTGTATTATAAGCTTAAATTAATACTGGCTGTTGACTAATTACAAGTTCTTTACCTGTAAGCCAGAATTCAAGAAAACAGTAGTCCTGCAACTTTGTTTAGGTTTATGTCTATCTATAGATATATATAGGAGACAGGTATAGAGGCTACAGTGCTTTCTTTTGCAGTAGCTGAAATAGAAAACTAGCTTGTTGCTTCTTATCTGGTTTTTATGACCTAACTTAGTTGCTTTTGCTAATAATTCAGGTGTACTTCAATTATGAACTGAAACTACACACTACTAAGTACAGTTTTTTTAAGTATATTTAAAGTGTCAGTATTTGGGTAAAAAAACTGGATGTTTTAATATTAAACATGGAAAACCTTTAATTTCATTAATAATTATGTATTAGCATATTAATATGTTGTATAGGTTTTTTTGATTTTTTGATATTTTTTCACTAAAACGCTTTATTACACTACCTATTTTTGGATATTTTTTCGCTAAAATGCTTTATTACACTATGCCTAAAAGCAATAATCCAAAATATAAAAATGTAGAAAGTAGGGAAAATACAATAAAAATCGAAAATATAAGTAACTTGCTTAACCTCAAAATCGCTACCGCACAAAAGAAGGTAACATGTTTTAATCGATAAAACGATAAAAAATTTTTTTTTTTATTAGCCTGAACAATATCTGTTGTTAATAAATTTCTAGTTTGTTGATAATAATAGTCCAGCAGGCCTGTGTGTTGCTAATACATTTGATAATTCATATAAGTCTTGATGTTGTGAGATTTTTTTTTTAATTACATAATTTGTCTATTAAAGATACAGTTCTTAATCAAAGTTTTTTTGTATAATCTACATTATGAAGCCTAAGTGTGATTTTTTTGAAAATTTAATACTTAGACCCAAATAAGAGATTGAGTAAACTTGTCAGCTGTTTTCATTTTGAGATGAGCCCATTTTGTGAAATTGTATTTTCTAAAACCTTCAGTTTTATTCATTAGTTCTGAAAAAAGTAACTTGCTTTTTTATAAAAAATAAATACTTATTATTATTTTTTTAATAAATGCTTATTTTTAAGCATTTGTGTTTGTAGACCTAGTCTATATTAAAAAAATGTTAAAAGTTATAATTAATCAACTATATCTGACTTACTAAAAACATGCAAATGTTAAACATATAACACTACTGCTTATAGAATGTAAAAAAATAATGAGAAAATTGTGTAGTGAATCAAAAAATTCAGTATGCCTATGTAGCAGTTGTCATTGTACATAATAAATACTAGGTTATTTTCTGTATGTACTGTAAGTTCATGTTCTCTGTTTTATAACTATCAACTATTTTGCCCTAACTGATTTTGATCAAATTAAATAAGTAGGCATATTTACACTAGGTAGCCTACTGTATATCTTTATTTTCTGTATATAAAATGTTAAAAAAAAAAAAAAAAATACCTATTAGAAGTAGGAAGTAAGTTGGAACTCATAAATTAATGATAATTCATAGGTAATTGCAAACAAAAGTCATATATAATTTACAATATACTTTTGTGCCATTTAAATAATTATGATTTTAGAACAAAAATACTTGAAGATAAAGAAACAGCTAATTTAAAATTGGCAATTAGAAAAAAATATTTTAATTTTGTATTAAAAGATATTACAATTTTTTATTTGTAATGATAATTTATCTTCAAAGGACACTTTGTAACACAGGTAATATAATTGGCAATTGTACAATACCATTGCCAATTGTATAACAAAACAACAAGGTAATATTTATGAGTAAGCCTATTATGAAATAATAAACTGCTTTTTGAAGCATAGAAGAAATTGGTTCTGGGTGAGGTGGTGTAACAATGTGTCTAGGTGTACAGTAATTATTTATAATTTTCTTATAATTTTACATTTTAAAATTGGCAGCACTGCATGTAAGTTTTATGATATCTGTGTTTAAGATTTCGAATCCTGTAAGTAGGTAACACACCTCTTGTGCCTAAACAGTAATTTGGAATCTTGTGAAAAGTTTTGTTTTGTACCCAAACACAAATGTAAGGAAAAATGTATTTGTTGTTTGTTGGAAAAATATAGTGCTTTGTTATTATTTAACAAATATAGCTACATATAGCTGTTAAATATTAGCCTACATAATAGTAATGTTTGATTTTTAGGTATCTTTCCCTGTAATCAAATCAGCTGTGACCTCCTTACATAATATTACAAGCAATTAAAAAACGAAAACGTTTATAATTTTTGAGTTTTGAAAACCATTAATATGTTATTAAGTAGCAGTTTTAGTATTATCTTTCAATTTAGATGTAGACTATTATCTGTCCGATTTCGTGTTCAGGGTTGTTTTTTTAATTAGCATTGTAATTTTAAAAAGCTAATTTATGCCCGTTTGATTCAAAAACTGTCATCGCCTAAACAACATAAGAACAGAGTTAACTTAGTTCCGCCTACTAATACCAAAACAACCACGCTAAAAATCCCCTTACTTCTCTCGGCTTGAAAAGAGTCTTAGGCTGCGAAACCTAATTCATTGCCGTCAACCGAAAGTCATTTTCGATTGGTTCGCAGTGCACACGTATCTCGGGTCTACCCTAGACTTATACACTTCTGCCCTGACACTACTGCCGGCGCATCGCATCGCATCTCCCGTGCACAAAAGCATCATTCTGATTGGTGCGTTTTTTCTCTAGTTTTAACAATGGAATTCTGAGAAATTATGGTGCCCGCCATAATTTCGGGAATAAATATAGATCGAAAATCGTTGTTCGCCATAACATCGAGGAGGACTACCCACTACAACAAGTACACAGCAGCTTACCAACAACACGACACCACTACAACTTGTTCAGGAGGAAATAGGAGAGATCCGGCCAACTATGATAAACAAACCATTCTTCTTCGTTTCACTTCACCATTCCGAACCGGAAGAGTGCCTCGCCAACACGCTGCCGACCTGGTAATCGCCCGGACTACTTTTATTTCTCCTGCAGATTAAAACAAAACAAGTTCAGTTACCCATCAAAATCCCTTCAAGAGCTTCCAAAATGGCGGTAATCCAACTTTTTATTTTACATTTTAAAAATCTGGATTTAGCATTTCAAAAATCAGCAAGAAAATTATTCTGACAAAATACGTTCGAAAATTTCATTTCGAAAGTAATTTGAAAATTTTAAATACTGATTTATACAGATTTTGATAATGGTGGAATAAGGTTTTTTAAGTAGTGCAGCATATAAAAATTGTTTAAAATTCGCTTTTGTGATGTCAGCGAGACAGCTGCGGACCGCGATTATTCTCCTGTTTTACGCGATATAACACGAGCAAGACAGCTGCGTGATACGGACGTCCTTGACCTGTTTGTTTGCTTATACGCACGCGCCTCTTTAGAAGCAGTGAAGCACCCTCATCAAAACTTAATTATGCCTCAAAGTTAACTGCTCTGCTGTCAAACTTTATTTGCATCAATCTAAATATTGGCCTTGTTAACTACGTAGGCCACCCTACAGAGTGCTAACATTTTATCCTGATTTATGTTTCAGCGATGCGAGAGCACGGTTTGTTCCCAATGCTATTTTTAGAATTAAAATACAGTTAATTAAAACTTTATTTCAATGATAACTTCCAAAAAAAAACAACTGGTGCAAACATAATAATAACAAACATGCAAAACAAAAGTGAATCGCAGTAATCGTAGCAGGCAGCTGTCTCGCTGACATGATGGAAACGAATTTCCAAAAGTAATTTCTATCATCTTATCACCATTTTGAAATTCTGATTTCACCATCGTGAATGGCATTAGAATCGGAATATATTATCATTTTAAACTTTCAAATTACATTGAAATACGGAAAATAAATCGTGACCGTCATCATATATAATTTCAACGGATTGTAGCTGCCTCGGTGGCCTAGTTGATAGCGTACTATCCTTTCACCCCGAGGACCCGGGTTCGATTCCCGGCCAGGGCTTGACATTTTCATACGCTATAAATCATACCATCGTCTACAGTAGCCCAAGTGTGCACAATAGTCGAACGTTAAACACCAAAAAAAAAAAAAAAAAAAATAACGGATTTCGAAAATTAAAAATGCTAATTTATGTATACATTATTTATATTTATTTATTTATTTATTTATTTATAAATGTAACGCTAATTACGATGGTGAGATCAGGTTTTCAAAAAAAAAATTAAGATTAAGTTATGAATTGTTAAGATTTGAAATGACAGTCCCAAAAAAGATAACTTTTCAAAAAATGGTATATAGTTCAGAATAGGCGATTATTTCAAGGTTCCGGGTCTCGGTCTTACCATGATGGCCGCTACAGTAGCTCATTTTCTAATGGAAATTCGCAAAAAGGCGTTGCGTTTTGTCGAGATTTGTTGTCAATGGTGACAATGAGTATTTTTTTAATAGTAGAGCAAAATTATTATTACCTTAGATTAGATTAGAGTCTAGAGGAAAGGCACTGCGATCGAGTGACCTATTGTGCAACTAAACCTCTCAAAAGTACCTAGTTCAGCAGATTGGTGTCCTTAATAAGTTCAAATAAACCACTGACTAGCTCACTCTGCTGAAGATCCCTAGGGTCTTGGAAACCAAAAGCCCCTAGGCTCCTACTGAATAATATGACCTGCAATTTCCTCCTCCTTCCTGCACAACCACACGGTTTCTCCGTGGTACATACCCTGTTCATGTGCACCCTGAGACCACAGTACCCTGTAATAAGCCCCATGATCATGAGTTGTGCTCTGCTCAGGACATCTGCTGCCCCTCTGAGTCCTCCAAAAGGAACTTTGCTTACGAAACGTTTATTATAAGATATTCCCATGAAGGTTATCCCATCTTGCTTGGTGTTGCCTATTAATCCACCTATTCTGCCACCTATAGCAGACCTGCCAATGACAGAGAAATTCCTAAAGCCGGCTCAGGTCCGATGAACTCAGATGCGGATCCAAATCCAGCCAGTCGGTCTGCCTCCTCATTAAAGTAAGGGAAATTTTCATGGCTGTTCTAGACATTTTTGAATTATATCCTTCTTCAATGATAATAAGATCACAGCACGCAGCTGTCTCGCTGACGTGATGGAAGCGATCTCAACAATAATTTCACTGTCTTGAAATTTAGCGAGTTCCCCATTAGAAAAGATTAGAGCGGCCATCATGGTTAGACCCAGTTTTGGGACCTTGAAAGAGAGGGGGGGGTAATTTCAAACCTTTAGTGGTCATGGTTCATTTTCGTATTTTAAACGAAAGTTATAACGCTAACGTGTGCAAATTTTGATGCTCTTTGTAATGGTTAGATGAGAATATCGAAAAAAGTAAAATAAAAAATACTTATGGAAATTCGCTTCCGTCACGTCAGCGAGACAGCCTCGTGTTGGGAACACTGAACATTCTCTTTCTTCACCATCTCAGTCGGCTTTAAAAACTTTATTATTTATAACCAGATGTTATAACCGGTATGTTGGAATTGCGTTGACAGAATAGCTGATTTGTAAGGTTCCGAGATGCCTTGGTTTAGCGCGGCCTTGAACAAACTTTCCATTGAATTCCAGCGAATTTCCATTGAAAAATGAGATTAGTTCGGCTATCGTGATTAGATTCCGAACCTTGAAATGAGCACCGATCCTAATCTATAGGTTACTTTTTGAGTGTTTTGTGTGTCATTTCAAACCTTCAGTGGTCTGAGTTTATTTTCATATTTTAAATGCGATTTAAAAGTTTGAACGCTAATATTTGCAGATTTTAATGCCCTTTGTGAAGGTGAAGTCAGATTTTTAAGGGGAAAAAACAAGATGACAATGACGGAAATTAGCTTCCATCACGTCAGCGGGATGCCGGAATTACTGAAAATCCTATTTCACCGTCTCAGTCAGCTGTAAAATCTTTTATACTTATAAAAAGATGTTATAACCGATATGTTAGTGTTTCGTTGACCGGAACAGCTGATTTGAAAGACGTGGTTCCGAGATGTCTCGGCTCAGCGCGGCCTTGAATAAACAGGTTGAAGTAGGCGAAATGACCGACCTTACTTTACCTTAGAGAAGTGTACGTACTTGTGCTGACTATATGCTTAAAGCGATTCTGCACATAGACCCTAACTTGTACATTATAGGCCGCATTATCGTGAACTAGATTGCTGGTCCATAACATACAGTTCAGTCTGCTCGAGATATTTTTGTATTTGAATTTTCGCAAAAACGCAGATGATTTTCGAAATAATTTATTATAACACTAAACTGTTATCCCGTTCAGTGTATTAGTGAATTTCCAAGAGCTGTTGTAGGCGAAGGTAAATACTACAGGAGCTGTTGGAACGGCTATCGTAGGAATAGGTCCCTTTCTACATTGGGACCTTGAAAGGAGCGCCGATCCGGATTTATAGGGGTCATTTGTGTGTGTGTGTGTGCGTGCGTGCGCGTGCGTTTGTGTGCCGGTTTTTTTGAAAACTGAATTTCTTTATCGTAATCAGCGTTTAAAAACAGCATCAATTAGCACTTTTAAATTTCCCAAATTCATGTGTAAAAAAAAATTAACAATCCCTCACGAAGTAATCTAGAAGATCGGTGGTAATTTAAGGTGCCGGATCTGGGCCTAAGTATATGGGTGCTCCACTAGTTCAATTTCCAATGGAAATTCGCGAAACATCTAAAAACAAACTTTCTCGATCGTATTTTCTTTCAAATGTTCTACACTGACTGGACCAAAATTTGAGAAAATGTGGTGACCCGATTATAAGAAAATAGAGTTCCGATATTTTCGAAAAATAATCGATTGCGAGAAAGCTTGTGCGAAATTTTTACAATATGTATTTTATTAATTTTCGACTTGTAAAGAAAACGAGAGCCTACGTTAAGCAAAGGTGCCTTGTAACGGTTTTTCAATTTGATTTGTACTTGCATAAAGACGTTATATCAAGGAATAAGAAACAGCTGTCTCCCCTCCTAGTTCCCCTTCATGCAAACATCTGCTGCCACAAGGCACTGTACCTAGGCCTACAGGGAAGGGAGTGAGTAACCGTCAAGTCTACCTTAGTATCTTGATAAGGAACCGTGCATTTTAATACAAATACAGTAGAGTCTCGATTAACCGTCAAGTTAATTCTTCCACTGTAAATAATTTCTAATAAATAATAAAAAGGAACCTTCTAAACAAAACAAAACACTGTAACTGTATACGACTTATTTACAGCATAGGCGACGGCAGCTGACACTAACTGCTACCAGCCGCCTCGGTGGCCTAGTTGGTAGTAGTAGGATTCCGGCCACTATATCCCAAAAAATGGCGGCCACTGATGTGTGCGCGCAGCGGTGTCGCTGACATGATGGTCCGGCCACTATATCCCAAAAAATGGCGGCCACTGATGTGTGCGCGCAGCGGTGTCGCTGACATGATGGAAGCTATATACGCGCACGCAGCTGTGATGGAGGCGCACACAGGTGTCTCGCTGACGTGATGGAAGCGAAATTCACATGTTTTGTGCGTGTTGACCTCACGATGTCGTCATGGAACAGCCCCTGCCCGTAATCACGGTAGTGAGCAGCTGATGGGCTTAGCGACCCCACCATACCTCTAGCTCATTCTACTCTCACTCATTTACTCAACATACACACAACACACAACATCCACAAACACACTCCCTCACACAAACACATACACACCCGCAGGGGGGTGCAGACTAGCTGCACCTAATGAGAGGACCTAGACGAACCTCGCGGCACCCGAGTGTAACACACACTTACACTTACAGAACTACACTTACGATTTAAACACTTTACATACACACATACATTTAGGGGATTTGCTGTACTTGTTCCGTTACGTCTGGGAGTGGCGATGCTTCTTGGTTTCCTTTGGCGGGACCAAGTATGTGGAACCTGATGTGTGCCTAGCACTGCCGAGGACCTCTGATGGGACAGGTTCTGGAACCGAGCAGCCTATAGGCGCTTGGCAAGCGCATGAATGTTGAGTTATGGGTGTCGGAGCCCATAGCTGGGTCTATCGAAACAAATGGTTGCATTCTGTGAGTACATAGAGAGCGGCTGCCAGTGGTACTTGGGTTTGGGAACCGTAACGATGTACCGGAACCCATTCCTAAAATATTCTGGAGTGCTGACAGACCATGTATTTCGGCTCCAGGATATCTGGAGGTCCCCCCATTTTTTTCATTTTCATTTTTTTTTTTTTTTTTTTTTTTTTTTTTTTTTTTTTTTTTTTTTTTTTTTTTATTGGGGTCTCGCTTTAGTTCGAGTATCCTGGGCTGCTGGTGGTCGTTTGGGTGCACCCTGTGCCAGTTGTTCGAAAAATCTGCATTCATGAATCGCTCGGCAAACTAACTATGGAGAACAACAAACAAAACGCCAAAATGAGTTTAAAGAGGCATCGTTTGACCTTGTCAAACGAGTCTGTAAAAGTGATGTTAGTGCAGCAATAGCAAAAGAGACTAAACCAAATGTTCAAGGAGATGGTAACTTTACGTTACCTTCTCCGAGATTCTTAATTGTAAAAAATGCAACGGAAGGAGCGGATTTGTCCAAAGTCTCGCCGTTTTTAATTAATAAAGCCATTGTTGGTAGGGCAGGCCCCGTAGTTTCTATCAAAAAACTACAAAACGGGACTTTACTTGTACAAACAAATAGCGACAAACAGACCCAGTCGCTATTAAAAATGACTTCCTTCTTTGAAACAGTCAAGGTATGTGTAGAACCCCACAGAACCTTAAATTTTGCAAAAGGTGTCATAAGTTGCCGAGATCTTTTACATGTGGATCTAAGTGAAATTAAGACGGAGTTGACTTCAGAAGCTGTAGTTGATGTCTGCAGGATAATGCGAATGGAAAAGGGACAAAAAATCCCCACAACCTCCTTGATCTTGACATTTGGAAAACCTAAAATACCTGATTATATCTATGCTGGTTATCAAAGGCTGTCGGTGAGGCCATATGTTCCGAATCAAGGCGTTGTTTTAAATGTCAAGGCTTCGGTCATATGAGTTCGTCGTGCACGAAGCCTGAGGTTTGCGGAAATTGCGGTAATCAAGGTCATTCTGGTGAAGGTTGTCAAGTTAGCCCACAATGTGTGAATTGTGGCGGTGATCATCCCGCTCGATCTTCGATCTGTCCCAAGTTTCTTGAAGAAAAATCCATTCTTACCATAATGGCCAAAGATAAGGTATCCTTTTCTGAAGCCAAGAAGATCCATAAAAGCTCCAAGCCTCTTATAAGTGGAAAATCGTTTGCTTCTGCTACAGCCAATCAAAAAATGTCTTGTGTGAATTGTGATGAGCTAACCAAAACTGTAAAAGTTTTGACTGATCAAGTTGCTCAGTTGTTAGCTATGTTAACGTCAATGTCGCACAAATTTCAGTTCCGATTGTGAAGGAAGGCCCTACTTTGCTTTCTCCTGTAAAAGTAACTCCTGAGCCTACATTTAAAAAAGATATTAAATTTCCAGTGACCAAGCCACGAATGACAACGTCGCAAGTGTTGAAGCCTGTGGACAAAAAAACCACTCCAGGACTGGAATACTTTTTAAAAAAAAATCAAACACTTGTCCACCGACTGTTGGACCTAAAAATAAAAATTCGACTATAGGGAAAAACCTTGTTAAAAAAAATGAAAAAACTTCTAAAGGAGGTTCTAGTACTAAACCTCTTGTAAACAAAACCAAAAAATCATCAGAGTCTGACATTAGTTGTGACTCTGTGTCTGTTGATTCTGACCAATCTAAAGCATGCTCTATTGAAAATATGAATCCTATCATAAACTAAAGTATTAATTTTCAATGTCAACGCCTTCCATTTACAACAATGTGATACAGTGGAACATTAACGGAGCCAAAAGTCATATTGAAGATTTAAAACTTCTTGTACGCGATACGTCTCCATTATTCATTTGCCTTCAAGAGACGCACCTTCACCAATCGCACACTTTCAATTTAAGAGGGTATTCTGTTGTCAGGGCCGACTTCATAACGGAAGAACGAGCGAAGGGTGGGGTAGCCATACTAGCTCGTGACTCTATTGATGCCGTCCCTGTAGACATAGTAACTCCTTTACAAGCTGTCGCAGTTCAGACTACCGTACCATTTAAACTTACCATATGTTGCATTTATTTACCACCTAGCTATGCCTTCCAAGACAACGACTTAGTTAACTTATTAATTCAGTTACCTGTCCCTTTCTATTGATGGGTGATTTTAATGCTCACCACACATCGTGGGGCTCTACTACATGTAACTCACGAGGAAATCGAATTGACAATATAAGGACTACATTAGATCTATGTCTTTTAAATAATGGTTCCCCAACACACTTATCGTCTTCTACAGGTGGTTGGACAGTCGTTGATTTGACCTTTTGCAGTCCAATTTTGGCAACGAAGTTCGAATGGTCGGCGATATCTGATCTGTACGGCAGCGATCATACTCCGATTAATGTTTCACTTTGTACATTCCACCGTCCGAATCAACGCCCTCCGCGGTGGATTCTACAAAGGCACAATGGGTGGATTTCACAGAACAATTTGTATCACCTGACATTGAAGATATTAACTCTATTAATGAAATAGTACAAACTTTAACTGAAAATATTTTAGACGTAGCACATAAAACTATTCCTCAAACCTCGACTCATCAATCTCGTCCCCCCGTTCCTTGGTGGACTGAGGACTGTAAGAATGCCTTGCTTTTACGTAGACGAGCTCTAAGAAGGTTCAACAGACGACCAACGAGTGAAAATCTTGAGAGGTATAAAATTCTCCGAGCTAGAGCTCGTAGAATATTTAGACAAAGTAGAAAAAATTCTTGGACCCAGTATATTAACACAATATCAAGAACAACACCAGTATCAACTGTTTGGAAGAAACTCCGTTCCGTTTCTGGTTCATCTCCATCAACTTCCTTGATGGGCATCAAACAACGGAACGGAATAATAAGTTTTGATCCTCGAGATATTGTTAATACATTGGGTTTATATTTTGCGGATTATTCTTCGTCTACTTCCTATAGCAATGGTTTTTGTCGTTTCAAAAATACTCAAGAAGCAATGCCATTCGTCGTTGGTACGTCTGTTTCTCCTTTGAACGCGCCCTTCTCAATAGAAGAGCTGGAATCTGCACTGTCATCCTCTTCAGATTCAGCACCAGGCCCTGATAACCTTGTATATTCCATGATTAAAAATCTTCCAGCATCGGGGAGGATTTCCCTCCTGAAGATATACAATCGTATGTTTGAGGAACACTCTTTCCTGATGTTTGGTTGGAAGCTACAGTGATTCCTATTCTTAAGCCAGGCAAAGATAAAACTGATCCAAACAGCTACCGCCCTATTTCTCTTACTAGTGTGCTATGCAAGCTAGTGGAGAAAATGGTAAATCGCCGTCTTGTTTGGTACTTAGAAAATAATAATTTACTCTCTAAGGACCAGTGTGGTTTTAGGCAAGGGCGATCTTCCATCGATCAGGTAGTTTTATTAGAATCTGCAATCCAAAATGCCTTTCTGTTACGTCAAACACTTGTTGCAATATTCTTTGACCTAGAGAAGGCATATGATATGGCTTGGAGAAGAGGAATACTAAATACATTAAAATCATGGGGTATACAAGGTAATATACTAGGTTTTATCAAAAATTTTCTCTCTAACAGATATTTCAGAGTACGCCTTGGATCTACATTGTCAGATCGTTTTCGGTTAGAGAATGGCGTCCCGCAGGGAAGTGTACTAGTGTGACTTTGTTTGCCGTTGCTATCAATAATATAACTACTAATGTGCGGTCTCCTGTTCGCTGTTCTCTATTTGTGGATGACTTTGCAATTTATGTTGGTGCTAGAAGTTTGGCCACAGCTGAAAGAACACTTCAGCTTACAGTAAATAGATTGCAGTCATGGACGAATTCAACTGGGTTTAAATTTTCTGCCGCCAAAACTCAATGTATTGCCTTCAGTCGCCGTCGACAGATCCGAACTCCTTCAATATTTCTCGATGGTACAGAAATTAGGACCATTCCATCTGTTCGATTTTTGGGGTTAATATTTGACCAAAGACTATCATGGAACCCTCATTTGCGTGATTTAAAGTTACGATGTAACAAAATTCTCGATATGTTGAGGGTGCTTAGTGGTTCTCGATGGGGCGCTGATAGGACCTGTATGCTGATGTTTTACCGTGCGGTGATTCGTTCGCGGATTGATTATGGCAGCATTGTATATTCGTCTGCACGACCATCCGTATTAAAAAAAATAGACCCAGTCCATCACTCTGCAATAAGACTCGTCTCTGGAGCCTTCCGTTCTAGTCCTGTTGTAAGCATTCTAGCCGAGACTGGGGAACCTTCACTCTTTCGACGGAGACAGAAACTACAGCTAACTTATGTAAGCAATTTATCATCTAAACCTTGGCACCCTGCTTTTAATACAGTTTTCAAAAATCAATTGGTGCGACAGTATGAAACTCGACCGAATGCTACTGCTCCTCTTGGTATTAGAACTTCCCGTATTTTTGATGACTTACGTATTGAACTACCCCCAATGTTTGAAAGGTCCTTTTGTCTTGTCCCTCCATGGAAAATCAATATGCCGACATTTGATTTCTCCTTATGTGCATACCAGAAAGACAACACTCCTAACATTGTGTATCAACGTGAATTTTTTCGACTGACTAGTTCATATCCATCTGCTAAATTTATTTTCACAGATGGCTCTAAGATGAATAACAATGTTGGGTGTGCATTTTACTCATTGGACGAAACGTATAAGTATGGATTACCCTCAACTTGCAGTGTCTTTACAGCCGAACTCTTTGCCATCTTAAAGGCTCTAATCACTTTTGAATTCGATAGTTTGCATTACGTAGTTTGTTCCGATTCAAAAAGTGCACTCCAGGCAATGCAGGATATGTATTCGGTAAACCCTCTGGTTCAAGATGTTCTGTGTTCTGTCCATAGACTTGAACTACGAGGTGCAAGAGTATCATTTATCTGGATTCCTGGCCACTGTGGAATATCTGGAAACACTATAGCGGATAATGCGGCAAAGGAAGCAACTTTTCTTCCACCATGCACTCAACGTGTAATCGTGTCTGACTTCCTTTGTCACGTAAAACATTTAATTCATCTACAGTGGGAAAATGAATGGGCAGCTACAAGCTGTAATAAATTGAGGGTAATCAAAAGTACAGTTCGTCCTTGGGGGTCGTCAATACGTGCAAGTCGCAGAGAAGAGGTGGTGATCACCCGCCTTCGCATCGGTCACTCCATGTTAACGCATGGATTTCTGATGGAACGCGGGGACCCACCTAAATGCGAGTTCTGTAGGGAAACCATCACAATAAGACATATATTACTCGATTGTGATGGTTTCCAAAATGTGCGTTTTATGTGTGGTCTGAGCAACTGTTTGCAGACGATGTTGGGAGATAGTGCCTCGGCCGTTGACCGGGTTCTAGACTTCCTTCATCGTCTGAATGTTTTAAATAAAATTTAATTTATTGTATTTGTAATTTCTTGTGTTATTTTATTTATTTATTTTATTTAAAAACTTTATTTCTGTTATGTTTTGCATTATTTTACGAATTGTTATTAAATTTTATTCATTATTTATTGTTATTTAGTTCTTAAGTCTAATATATCTATACCTGTTATCTAAATTTTTAATTTATTTTTACTGTTATAGTTTGTTGTTGTTGTTTTTGTTGTTGTTTTTTTTCTTAAGTTAAATTTTGGTTAATTAAATTTTTTTTTATATACTTTAATCCTTCGTGACGGCGATGATAACCTAAACGGTTTTTCGCCGAAAAAAAAAAAAAAAAAAAAAAAAAAAAAAACGTAATCACGGTACTCGCCCGGTCCATCGTTGCCTACATCGTCGGTACGTACCCGCCGCCATCGTGTTAAGTGCCTAGCCCGACCCGAGCCGGCGGATAGTGTGTTATATAAACATGTAAAGTACTTCATTCTATGGCCGCCGCCGCCATCGTGTTACGTACCCGAGCCGCCTTTGGATATTAATTAATCGAATAAAAAGTTGTGCGTTTCTGGCTGGACTCGAACCGGGGACTTTGCGCGTGTGAGGCGCACGCTATGACCACTGTACCACGCGGGAGCGTCTTGGGAAATTAGTGCGATTCGAGATATATGAAACGTAACGATTTTGCCCGATCGAATCGCCATCGTGTTACGTGCCTAGCCCGCCCTGAGACGGTGGATAGTGCGTTATATAAACATATAAAGTACTTCATTCTACGACCACCTCTTTCTCCCTCTCTCTCTCTCTCTCTCTCTCTCTCTCTCTCTCTCTAGCCGCCGCCATCGTGTTACGTGCCTAGCCCCAGGTTGGTCATGGTACGTACCCAACCCGTCGCCATCATGTTCGCTGTCTAGCCTCTCTCTCTCTCTCTCTCTCTCTCTCTCTCTAGTGTCATCATGTACCTTGTCAATCCTTTGGTGCTATCATGGTACGTGACCAGCCCATTACCATTATGTACCGTGCACGGCCATTTCCGTCATCACGGTACGTACCCAACCTGTTAGATAATGTTCGCTGTCTAATCACATCATCATCATGGTACAAGCCCTATCTGTGGTCGCAACATTCCCAGCAATCGTGGTACGTGCCCAACCCGTCGCCATCATGGTACGTGCACAGCCCGTCGCCATTACGTATCATGCTCGGTCATTTCCGTCATCATGGTACGTACCCAACCCGTCGCCATCGTATACCCTGCCCAGCTTTGGTGCCATCATGGTACGTACTCAGCCCTAAGTGACATTATAGTAGTACCCAGCCCGTAGCCATCATGTACCCTTCCCAACCAGCTGCCGACGTGATGGAAGCGAATTCGGCCCGCAGCTGGCCCGTTGTAACGGTACTCGCCGTTGCTGACGTCGTCGGTGCGTGCCCACTGCCATCGTGTTACGTGCCAAGTCCAGGACTAGGGTCTGTGGATAGTGTGTTATATAAACATATAAAGTATATCTATGACCGCCTCTCTCTCCCTCGTGGATGGTGTATGATATATGTACGTGCCTAGCAGGCTGTCGCCATCGTGTTACGTGCCCAGCCCAGGAATAAGGCCTGTGGATAGTGTGTTATATAAACATATAAAGTAAGTCTATCTATGACCGCCTCTCTCTCCTCGTGGATTGTGTATGGTAGTGCCTAGCCGGCTATCGCCATCGTGTTACGTGCCTAGCCCACTCCGAGCAGGCGGATAGTGCGTTATATAAACAAATAAAGTACGTCAATCTATGACCGCCTTTCTCTCCCTCGTGGATGGTGTATGATATATGTAGGTGCCTAGCCGGCTGTCGCCATCGTGTTACGTGCTCAGCCCAGGACTAGGGCCTGTGGATAGTGTGTTATATAAACATATAAAGTAAGTCTATCTATGACCGCCTCTCTCTCCTCGTGGATGGTGTATGATATATGTAGGTGCCTAGCCAGCTGTCGCCATCGTGTTACATGCCCTGCCCGTCGCCATTACGTTTCAGGCTCGGTCATTTTCGTCATCATGGAACGTACCCAACCCACCGCTATTACGTACATGCTCGGTCATTTCCGTCATCATGGTACGTACCCAATCCGTCGTCATCGTGTATCCTGCCCAGCTTTGGTGCCATCATTTTACTTACTCAGCCCTAGGTAACATTATAGTATGTACCCAGCCCGTCGCCATCATATACCCTTCTCGGCCACTATTGCCATTACGGTACGTACCCAACCCTTCGCCATCATGTAACTTGCCTAGCATCTGATGCCATAATGGAACGTACTCAGCCCTTGGTGACAATATAGTATGTACCCCACACGTCGCCATCATGTACTCTTCCAGGTCATTTCTTGCCATTATGGTACGTACCCAAACCGTCGCCATCGTGTACCCTTCCCAGCCATTTTTGTCATTATGGTACGTACCCAACCCTAGGTGACATTATCGTAAGTACCCAGCCTGTCGCCATCATGTACCTTTCTTAGCCATTTTTGTCATTATGGTACGTACCCAACCCGTCGTCTTCGTGTACCCTGTTCAGCTTTATATCAATCATTACAAAGGCTCAGATCTAGGTGACTGTATAGTAAGTACCCAGCCTGTCGCTATTACGTACTCTTCCCAGGCATTTTTGTCATTGTGGTACGTACCCGACCCGTCGTCTTCGTGTACCCTGCCCAGCTTTATTTAAATCTTTACAAAGGCTAAGAACTAGGTGACATAGTAACTACCTAACCCGTCGCCATTATGTACCCTTCTTAACCATTTTTGTCATTATGGTACGTACCCAACCCTAGGTGACATTATCGTAGGTACCCAGCCTACGCCATCATGTACCTTTCTTAGCCATTTTGTCATTATGGTACGTACCCAACCCGTTGCCATCGTGTACCCTGCTCAACTTTGTATCAATCATTGCAAAGGCTCAGAACTAGGTGACAATATAGTAACTACCCAGCCCGTCACCATTATGTACCCTTCCCAGGCATTTTTTTGTCATTATGGTACGTACCCAACTCGTTGCCATCGTGTACCCTGCTCAGCTTTATATCAATAATTGCAAAGGCTCAGAACTAGGTGACATTATAGTATCTACCCAGCCCGTCGCCATTATGTACTCTTCATAGGCATTTTTGTCATTGTGGTACGTACCCGACCCGTCGTCTTCGTGTACCCTGCCCAGCTTAATTTCAATCTTTACAAAGGCTAAGAACTAGGTGACATTATAGTAACTACCTAACCCGTCGCCATTATGTACCTTTCTTAACCATTTTTGTCTTTATGGTACGTACCCAACCCGTTGCCATCGTGTACCCTGCTCAGCTTTATATCAATCATTGCAAAGGCTCAGAACTAGGTGACAATATAGTAACTACCCAGCCCGTCGCCATTATGTACTCTTCACAGGCATTTTTTTGTCATTATGGTACGTACCCAACCCGTTGCCATCGTATTCTCTGCTCAGCTTTATATCAATCATTGCAAAGGCTCAGAACTAGGTGACAGTACAGTAACTACCCAGCCCGTCGCCATTATGTACTCTTCTCAGCCTTTTTTGCCATAGTAACTACCCAGCCCGTCGCCATTATGTACTCTTCACAGGCATTTTTTTTTGTCATTATGGTACGTACCCAACCCGTTGCCATCGTATACTCTGCTCAGCTTTATATCAATCATTGCAAAGGCTCAGAACTAGGTGACAGTACAGTAACTACCCAGCCCGTCGCCATTATGTACTCTTCTCAGCCTTTTTTGCCATTATGATACGTACCCAACCCGTCTCCATCATGTACTATCTCCAGCCATTTTCGCCATTATGATAGTACCCAACCCGTCGCCAACGTGTACCCTGCCCTCGTTTGATTCTAACATTGTAAGGACACAGCTCTAGGTGACATTATAGTATCTACCCAGCCAGTCGCTATCATATACTCTTCCCAGCAATTTTTGCCATTATGGTACGTACCCGACCCGTCGCCATCGTGTACCCTGTCCAGCTTTGGTTCCATTATGGCAAGGGCTGAAGTGGATCGTTGCCATTTACCCACCGCCACTACCTCCAAAAAGTGGGCGCCATTATAGTAGGTGCCTAGCCCTGTCGCCATTATGTATCCTCCCACTCGAACTTTGGTGCCGTTATAGTATTATACGCAACCCGTTTTCGAACGCCATCATGTACCCTGCCCAGAACGTGAAGCGGGTACATCGTTTCCTGCAGCAGGCGTAATCGTCGACTCCTATCTTGTACACAGGCAGTCTGGCAAAATTCAATTTCATTTGTACGGTTCTGCAACGGCAATGGCAGAAGGAAAAACACTGGCAGATTTTGCACGCTAGCCCGTCTACTTGGCATTCGGGCGCGACGAAGCATTTCAGTTCGCAGCAATATTGAGTTTTGTCTGTAAAAATATAGAAAAATCAAGCTAATACACTGGTGCACATGCTGGCAACACGCACTGTTGCACATGCTGGCAACATGCGTTTTGCGGTCGACAAGTAGCCGCAGGACTGCATTATCGCGTAGGCCAGTTGCAGCCGTGTCGTGGAGAAGGAAAGAAGCGTTGAAACAATACAAGGCGGACATAATACAAGCGTTCACGAGGTAAAACGAATTATGTTTTTTTCACTCTCGGCCCTAGGTGACATTACAGTACGTACCCAATCCGTCGCCATTATGTACCCTGCCTAGCATCTAGTGCTATCATGACACGTGCCCAGCCCGTCGCCATCATGTACCCTTCCCAGGCCATTTTCACCATTATAGTACGTACCCAAACCTTCGCCATCGTGTATCCTGCCCAGCTTTGGTGCCATCATTTTACTTACTTAGCCCTAGGTGACATGTCGCCATCATGTACTCTTCCCGGCTATTTTGCCAATATGGTAAGTACCCAACCCGTCGCCATCGTGTGCTTTGTCTAGCATCTGGTGCCATCATGGTACGTACTCCGCCCTAAGCGACATTATAGTATGTACCCAGCCAGTCTCTATCATGTACTCTTCCCAACCATTTTGCCATTATGGTACGCACCCAACCCGTCGCCATCGTATATCCTGCCCAGCTTTGGTTCCATTATTGCAAGGGCTCACCCCTAGGTGACATTATAGTGTGTAGCCAACCTGTTGCCAACATGTATCTTTCCCGACCATTTTGCCATTATGGTACGTACCCAACTCGTCTCCATCGTGTACCCTGCTCAACTTTAGTCCATCATAGTACGTACTCAGACCTAAATGAAATTATAGTATATACCCAGCCCGTCGCCATCATGTACCCTTCCCAACCATTTTTTTTTTTTTTTTTTTTTTGTCATTATGGTACGTATTCAGTCCGTCGCCATCATGTACCTTGCCTATCATTTGGTGCCATCACGGTACATACTCAGCCCTAGGTGACATTATAGTATATACCCAGTCCTTCGCCATCATCACAGCTTTCCCAACCATTTTTTTTTTGCAATTATGGTAAGTACCCAAACCGTCTCCATCATGTACTCTACCCAACCATTTTTGCCATTATGATACCCAAAAAGTCTCCATCATGTACTCTTCCCAGCCATTTTTGCCATTATGATAAGTACCCAAACCGTCTCCATCATGTACTCTTCTCAGCCATTTTTGCCATTATGATAAGTACCTAAACCGTCTCCATCATGTACTCTTTCCAACCATTTTCCATTATGGTACGTACCCAACCCGTTGCCATCGTGTACCCTGGCCAGCCTTGGTTCCATCGTGACATATGTTCATCAATAGGTGACATTATAGTAAGTACCCAACCAGTCGCCATCGTGTAGCCTGCCCAGCTTTGGTTCCATCATGGCATGGGCTCTGCCCTAGAGATGTGTAAGATTATTCCCCATTTACTTATGCTACAATATGGCAGCCTCTGGTTTAACGAGACGAGTGTACGCAGCTTTGGTCAAACGCAATGATCGATTATTTTAAAATTCAGTTGGAGGATATCTTGTATAAAGTCCAAATGTATGTTTAATACTTCTTTTACATCGGTTTCAAGATGGCGGCTTTTATTTTAACGATGTCGAATGTACGAATTTTTAATCAAAGGCATTGGCCGATTTTTTTTTGCAATTTGGTACGAAGAAAACTTGGTAAAAAGCCTGAAAGATGTATGGGCAATGTTATCCTCATTCACTTCCGTTTCAAGATGGCGGACTCTGACCATGTCTTGTATAAAGGCTAAATGTATGTTTAACACTTTTTCCTAAGAAACATTGGTATAAAACCTGAAAGACGTATGTATAAGGTTTTCCTCACTCACTCACTTCTGTTTCAAGACGGCTGGCTCTGATTCAAAGTTGAGAGTATACTGGCTGCACGGCAAAACCTATCATAATTTTGATCAACTCTTATTATAAATAATTTTAATTATATCGAATGCCATTATACTACACACCAGACCTATTAAGCACAAACATGTTTAATTGAGGTCACCCAAATGTAGGTGTGAGTGTCAAGTGTTAAAGTCTTGTAAGTGTAAGTGTGTGTGTTAGGGTACCCCGAGGGACGTCTAAGTCCTCTCAACAGGTGCAGTTAGTCTACACACCCATGTAGGGTGCTAAGATAGTAAAACAATGAAAAGCATAATGCAGGTAACATAGCTATTTACTGTGATATTTCATTTCAATGAATATGAAAGCATGCAATAAAATCAATAAATAACAACCGGCTTGTAGTCCAAATGTATGTTTAACACTTTTTCCTAAGAAACGTTGTACAAAGCCTGAAAGACTTATGTGTAAGGTTATCCTCACTCACTCACTTCTGTTTCAAGACACATATTAATTATATCGAATACCATTATACCGCACACCAAATCTATTAAGCACAAACATGTTTAATTGAGGCCATCCAAATGTAGGTGTGAGTGTAAAGTGTTAAAGTCTTGTAAGTGTAAGTGTGTGTGTGTGTGTGTGTGTGTGTTAGGGTACCCCGAGGGACGTCTAAGTCCTCCCAACAGGTGCAGTTAGTCTACACACACATGTAGGGGGCTAAGATAGTAAAACAATGAAAAGCATAATGCAGGTAACATAGCTAATTACTGTGATATTTCATTTCAATGAATATGAAAGCATGCAATCAAATCAATAAATAACAACCGGCTTGTAGGCCAAATGTATGTTTAACACTTTTTCCTAAGAAACCTTTTACAAAGCCTGAAAGACGTACGAGAAAGGTTGGTCATTTTTGGGTGCCATAAACATTGGAGTTCATCGTCGTCGCCCCCGTCCGCCGCCGTTACCTCCACCACCACCGCCGCCACCATCACCACAGACATACGTAGCCCTCGACTTTGACGTAACCTCTACTCTTGACGTTCTGGACACTGATATGTAGGATTCTACATTAGAGTCGTTATCCCTTGACATGTCCCTTAATACCCCTCCTTCTGCTCCTTGAATCCGAGGAGCAGCGTACAAATGGCCCTTTTCAGGGTCCGCATAAACGTATTCACGATTGTCCTCTGTGTTTGTACACGGGGTTGGAATCGTCGTACGAGGTGGTGAAGCCGCCATCGTAGCCCACATTACAATCCGGTGTTAAGCAGAAGGCTTAACCCCTTGAGGGAGTAGCCCCAAACCATCGCTACTCCCGGCGACTACCACTCCATGACAAAATTGTAGTCTCCCAAAAAGTTTTTATTGTTTTATATTTTTTAATTTTTTTTGTATTTTTACTTTTTAAGTTTATTACAATATAAGATTACACCGCCAGCGTAGCGTTCGCGCACGCGCGCACTACCGCGAAGGATGTCTAAATCCTCAACAGGTGTAGTTAGTCTGCACCCTGCAGGGTTGAACAGTATTGAAATATTGTGTATATAGTGTTGCATGGGTAATTAGGAGTATCAGGTTTACTGTTCCGAACCAAGAAAATAGTAGAAAGTCATCAAAAGGCAGGTACACACTCATTAAATAAAAACAAATTCACAAATCAGTGAAAGCTATCATTATGCAGGTGTTGCGGGTTGATCGGTTCTCTCTCTCTCTCTCTCTCTCTCTCTCTCTCTCACACACACACACACACACAATATGTCTATATAACCACAAGGGTGGAAGGGAAGTAATTCACCCAAGGACAAACGAAAGTGAGTGCATACTTTATTTGCATCAAAAATAATTATAGCTACTATAATTACATCGAATCCAATGTGGTGGTCACGTACGATCATCCACGTCTCAACGAACCGGAAGCGGAACCGTGGCTGGATCGGCTCACCGAGGTCGCTCCTTGCTGTTGCGATGGGTCGCGATGATTCCTGGCGGACACGTAGCTTGCAGGGAATGTCTGGAACAGCTTACCGAGTGCCCCTACTGTGAGAAAGAGATCAAACGCAGCATGCAAGTGTTCCTAGATTTTGAAATGAGCGACAATATACAAACTATTCCTTCTTGTTTACTTTGTTCGAACAAATCGCCGGATAACGCCATAACATGCGGTCACCCGTATTACGTTTGTACTTGGCCTCCGTATTTAATAGGGCAGACATAACTTAACTGTTTCGCCGCTACTGGTGAGGAGATAGTAGTACTAAGAGTGACGTCTATACGACATTTTGTCCACGACTGCAATCTATTTATTACCATGTGAATAGTTCTTTCAGATGTTGCCGTATATCTGTTGCTTACATAGATCGCCGTTGACGTTGTCGCCATTGCCGTCGTTGTCGTTGTCATTGATGTAGATGCCATCTTCGAAATCATCGTCGTTGCAGTTGTCCATGTCGTGTCGTCGTTATCCTGGTCATCGTTGTCTTCGTCGTCATCGTTGTCTTCGTCGTCGTCGTCGTCGTCGTCGTCGACGTCGTTGCAAACGTAACTACGTATTGCGTAGTTTCTGTTCCTTACCGTTAACTGCGGCAGAAGAACATTTAGTAAAATTAAAACGTGGCTGTGTGTTTTTTTCTAAGTACATAAATACTAAACTATGTTTTCAAACGATTTTATTAAATTTTCAAATATTATGGTAACTTCCGCTCATAACGTTTAAAATGCTAATAATAAATATTTACTGTTTAACTAAACTGGTTGTTATTTATTGATTTGATTGCATGCTTTCATATTCAGTGAAATGAAATATCACAGTAATTAGCTATGTTACCTGTATTATGCTTTTCATTGTTTTACTATCTTAGCCCCCTACTTGTATGTGTGTGTGTAGACTAACTGCACCTGTTGAGAGGACTTAGACGTCCCTCGAGGGTACCCTAACACACACACACTTACACTTACAAGACTTTAACACTTTACACTCACATCTACATTTGGATGGCCTCAATTAAACATGTTTGTGCTTAATAGGTCTGGTGTTCGGTATAATGGTATTCGATATAATTAAAAAGATTTATAATAAGAGGTGATCAAAATTACGTTAGGTTTTGCCGTGCAGCCAGTATACTCTCAACTTTGAATCAGAGCCAGCCGTCTTGAAACAGAAGTGAGTGAGTGAGGATAACCTTACACATACGTCTTTCAGGCTTTGTACAAGGTTTCTTAGGAAAAAGTGTTAAACATACATTTGGACTACAAGACGGTTGTTATTTATTGATTTGATTGCATGCTTTCATATTCATTGAAATGAAATATCACAGTAATTAGCTATGTTACCTGCATTATGCTTTTCATTGTTTTACTATCTTAGCCCACCTACATGTGTGTGTAGACTAACTGCACCTGTTGAGAGGACTTAGACATCCCTCGGGGTACCCTAACACACACACAAACACACTTTACACTTACACCTACATTTGGATGGCCTCAATTAAACATGTTTGTGCTTAATAGGTCTGGTGTGCGGTATAATTGTATTCGATATAATTAATATGTGTCTTGAAACAGAAGTGAGTGAGTGAGGATAACCTTACACATTTGTCTTTCAGGCTTTGTACAAGGTTTCTTAGGAAAAAGTGTTAAACATACATTTGGACTACAGGCCGGTTGTTATTTATTGATTTGATTGCATGCTTTCATATTCATTGAAATGAAATATCACAGTAATTAGCTATGTTACCTGCATTATGCTTTTCATTGTTTTACTATCTTAGCCCCCTACATGTGTGTGTAGACTAACTGCACCTGTTGAGAGGACTTAGACGTCCCTCGGGGTACCCTAACACACACACACTTACACTTACAAGACTTTAACACATTACACTCACACCTACATTTGGATGGCCTCAATTAAACATGTTTGTGCTTAATAGGTCTGGTGTGCGGTATAATGGTATTCGATATAATTAAAAAGATTTATAATAAGAGGTGATCAAAATTACGTTAGGTTTTGCCGTGCAGCCAGTATACTCTCAACTTTTAATCAGAGCCAGCCGTCTTGAAACAGAAGTGAGTGAGTGAGGATAACCTTACTCATACGTCTTTCAGGCTTTGTAAAAGGTTTCTTAGGAAAAAGTGTTAAACATACATTTGGCCTACAAGCCGGTTGTTATTTATTGATTTGATTGCATGCTTTCATATTCATTGAAATGAAATATCACAGTAATTAGCTATGTTACCTGCATTATGCTTTTCATTGTTTTACTATCTTAGCCCCCTACATGTGTGTGTAGACTAACTGCACCTGTTGGGAGGACTTAGACGTCCCTCGGGGTACCCTAACACACACACACACACACACACACACACACACACACACACACACTTACAAGACTTTAACACTTTACACTCACACCTACATTTGGATGGCCTCAATTAAACATGTTTGTGCTTAATAGATTTGGTGTGCGGTATAATGGTATTCGATATAATTAATATGTGTCTTGAAACAGAAGTGAGTGAGTGAGGATAACCTTACACATAAGTCTTTCAGGCTTTGTACAACGTTTCTTAGGAAAAAGTGTTAAACATACATTTGGACTACAAGCCGGTTGTTATTTATTGATTTTATTGCATGCTTTCATATTCATTGAAATGAAATATCACAGTAAATAGCTATGTTACCTGCATTATGCTTTTCATTGTTTTACTATCTTAGCCCCCTACATGGGTGTGTAGACTAACTGCACCTGTTGAGAGGACTTAGACGTCCTCGGGGTACCCTAACACACACACTTACACTTACAAGACTTTAACACTTGACACTCACACCTACATTTGGGTGACCTCAATTAAACATGTTTGTGCTTAATAGGTCTGGTGTTCGGTATAATGGTATTCGATATAATTAAAAAGATTTATAATAAGAGGTGATCAAAATTACGTTAGGTTTTGCCGTGCAGCCAGTATACTCTCAATTTTGAATCAGAGCCAGCCGTCTTGAAACAGAAGTGAGTGAGTGAGGAAAACCTTATACATACGTCTTTCAGGTTTTATACCAATGTTTCTTAGGAAAAAGTGTTAAACATACATTTAGCCTTTATACAAGACATGGTCAGAGTCCGCCATCTTGAAACGGAAGTGAATGAGGATAACATTGCCCATACATCTTTCAGGCTTTTACCAAGTTTTCTTCGTACCAAATTGCAAAAAAATCGGCCAATGCCTTTGATTAAAAATTCGTACATTCGACATCGTTAAAATAAAAGCCGCCATCTTGAAACCGATGTAAAAGAAGTATTAAACATACATTTGGACTTTATACAAGATATCCTCCAACTGAATTTTAAAATAATCGATCATTGCGTTTGACCAAAGCTGCGTACACTCGTCTCGTTAAACCAGAGGCTGCCATATTGTAGCATAAGTAAATGGGGAATAATCTTACACATCTCTAGGGCAGAGCCCATGCCATGATGGAACCAAAGCTGGGCAGGCTACACGATGGCGACTGGTTGGGTACTTACTATAATGTCACCTATTGATGAACATATGTCACGATGGAACCAAGGCTGGCCAGGGTACACGATGGCAACGGGTTGGGTACCATAATGGAAAATGGTTGGAAAGAGTACATGATGGAGACGGTTTAGGTACTTATCATAATGGCAAAAATGGCTGAGAAGAGTACATGATGGAGACGGTTTGGGTACTTATCATAATGGCAAAAATGGCTGGGAAGAGTACATGATGGAGACTTTTTGGGTATCATAATGGCAAAAATGGTTGGGTAGAGTACATGATGGAGACGGTTTGGGTACTTACCATAATTGCAAAAAAAAATGGTTGGGAAAGCTGTGATGATGGCGAAGGACTGGGTATATACTATAATGTCACCTAGGGCTGAGTATGTACCGTGATGGCACCAAATGATAGGCAAGGTACATGATGGCGACGGACTGAATACGTACCATAATGACAAAAAAAAAAAAAAAAATGGTTGGGAAGGGTACATGATGGCGACGGGCTGGGTATATACTATAATTTCATTTAGGTCTGAGTACGTACTATGATGGACTAAAGTTGAGCAGGGTACACGATGGAGACGAGTTGGGTACGTACCATAATGGCAAAATGGTCGGGAAAGATACATGTTGGCAACAGGTTGGCTACACACTATAATGTCACCTAGGGGTGAGCCCTTGCAATAATGGAACCAAAGCTGGGCAGGATATACGATGGCGACGGGTTGGGTGCGTACCATAATGGCAAAATGGTTGGGAAGAGTACATGATAGAGACTGGCTGGGTACATACTATAATGTCGCTTAGGGCGGAGTACGTACCATGATGGCACCAGATGCTAGACAAAGCACACGATGGCGACGGGTTGGGTACTTACCATATTGGCAAAATAGCCGGGAAGAGTACATGATGGCGACATGTCACCTAGGGCTAAGTAAGTAAAATGATGGCACCAAAGCTGGGCAGGATACACGATGGCGAAGGTTTGGGTACGTACTATAATGGTGAAAATGGCCTGGGAAGGGTACATGATGGCGACGGGCTGGGCACGTGTCATGATAGCACTAGATGCTAGGCAGGGTACATAATGGCGACGGATTGGGTACGTACTGTAATGTCACCTAGGGCCGAGAGTGAAAAAAACATAATTCGTTTTACCTCGTGAACGCTTGTATTATGTCCGCCTTGTATTGTTTCAACGCTTCTTTCCTTCTCCACGACACGGCTGCAACTGGCCTACGCGATAATGCAGTCCTGCGGCTACTTGTCGACCGCAAAACGCATGTTGCCAGCATGTGCAACAGTGCGTGTTGCCAGCATGTGCACCAGTGTATTAGCTTGATTTTTCTATATTTTTACAGACAAAACTCAATATTGCTGCGAACTGAAATGCTTCGTCGCGCCCGAATGCCAAGTAGACGGGCTAGCGTGCAAAATCTGCCAGTGTTTTTCCTTCTGCCATTGCCGTTGCAGAACCGTACAAATGAAATTGAATTTTGCCAGACTGCCTGTGTACAAGATAGAGTCGACGATTACGCCTGCTGCAGGAAACGATGTACCCGCTTCACGTTCTGGGCAGGGTACATGATGGCGTTCGAAAACGGGTTGCGTATAATACTATAACGGCACCAAAGTTCGAGTGGGGAGGATACATAATGGCGACAGGGCTAGGCACCTACTATAATGGCGCCCACTTTTTGGAGGTAGTGGCGGTGGGTAAATGGCAACGATCCACTTCAGCCCTTGCCATAATGGAACCAAAGCTGGACAGGGTACACGATGGCGACGGGTCGGGTACGTACCATAATGGCAAAAATTGCTGGGAAGAGTATATGATAGCGACTGGCTGGGTAGATACTATAATGTCACCTAGAGCTGTGTCCTTACAATGTTAGAATCAAACGAGGGCAGGGTACACGTTGGCGACGGGTTGGGTACTATCATAATGGCGAAAATGGCTGGAGATAGTACATGATGGAGACGGTTTGGGTACGTATCATAATGGCAAAAAGGCTGAGAAGAGTACATAATGGCGACGGGCTGGGTAGTTACTGTACTGTCACCTAGTTCTGAGCCTTTGCAATGATTGATATAAAGCTGAGCAGAGTATACGATGGCAACGGGTTGGGTACGTACCATAATGACAAAAAAAAATGCCTGTGAAGAGTACATAATGGCGACGGGCTGGGTAGTTACTATGGCAAAAAAGGCTGAGAAGAGTACATAATGGCGACGGGCTGGGTAGTTACTGTACTGTCACCTAGTTCTGAGCCTTTGCAATGATTGATATAAAGCTGAGCAGAGAATACGATGGCAACGGGTTGGGTACGTACCATAATGACAAAAAAATGCCTGTGAAGAGTACATAATGGCGACGGGCTGGGTAGTTACTATATTGTCACCTAGTTCTGAGCCTTTGCAATGATTGATATAAAGCTGAGCAGGGTACACGATGGCAACGGGTTGGGTACGTACCATAAAGACAAAAATGGTTAAGAAAGGTACATAATGGCGACGGGTTAGGTAGTTACTATAATGTCACCTAGTTCTTAGCCTTTGTAAAGATTGAAATTAAGCTGGGCAGGGTACACGAAGACGACGGGTCGGGTACGTACCACAATGACAAAAATGCCTATGAAGAGTACATAATGGCGACGGGCTGGGTAGATACTATAATGTCACCTAGTTCTGAGCCTTTGCAATTATTGATATAAAGCTGAGCAGGGTACACGATGGCAACGAGTTGGGTACGTACCATAATGACAAAAAAATGCCTGGGAAGGGTACATAATGGTGACGGGCTGGGTAGTTACTATATTGTCACCTAGTTCTGAGCCTTTGCAATGATTGATACAAAGTTGAGCAGGGTACACGATGGCAACGGGTTGGGTACGTACCATAATGACAAAATGGCTAAGAAAGGTACATGATGGCGTAGGCTGGGTACCTACGATAATGTCACCTAGGGTTGGGTACGTACCATAATGACAAAAATGGTTAAGAAGGGTACATAATGGCGACGGGTTAGGTAGTTACTATAATGTCACCTAGTTCTTAGCCTTTGTAAAGATTTAAATAAAGCTGGGCAGGGTACACGAAGACGACGGGTCGGGTACGTACCACAATGACAAAAATGCCTGGGAAGAGTACGTAATAGCGACAGGCTGGGTACTTACTATACAGTCACCTAGATCTGAGCCTTTGTAATGATTGATATAAAGCTGAACAGGGTACACGAAGACGACGGGTTGGGTACGTACCATAATGACAAAAATGGCTAAGAAAGGTACATGATGGCGACAGGCTGGGTACTTACGATAATGTCACCTAGGGTTGGGTACGTACCATAATGACAAAAATGGCTGGGAAGGGTACACGATGGCGACGGTTTGGGTACGTACCATAATGGCAAGAAATGACCTGGAAGAGTACATGATGGCGACGTGTGGGGTACATACTATATTGTCACCAAGGGCTGAGTACGTTCCATTATGGCATCAGATGCTAGGCAAGTTACATGATGGCGAAGGGTTGGGTACGTACCGTAATGGCAATAGTGGCCGAGAAGGGTATATGATGGCGACGGGCTGGGTACATACTATAATGTTACCTAGGGCTGAGTAAGTAAAATGATGGCACCAAAGCTGGGCAGGATACACGATGACGACGGATTGGGTACGTACCATGATGACGGAAATGACCGAGCATGTACGTAATAGCGGTGGGTTGGGTACGTTCCATGATGACGAAAATGACCGAGCCTGAAACGTAATGGCGACGGGCAGGGCATGTAACACGATGGCGACAGCTGGCTAGGCACCTACATATATCATACACCATCCACGAGGGAGAGAGAGAGGCGGTCATAGATAGACTTACTTTATATGTTTATATAACACACTATCCACAGGCCCTAGTCCTGGGCTGAGCACGTAACACGATGGCGACAGCCGGCTAGGCACCTACATATATCATACACCATCCACGAGGGAGAGAAAGGCGGTCATAGATTGACGTACTTTATTTGTTTATATAACGCACTATCCGCCTGCTCGGAGTGGGCTAGGCACGTAACACGATGGCGATAGCCGGCTAGGCACTACCATACACAATCCACGAGGAGAGAGAGGCGGTCATAGATAGACTTACTTTATATGTTTATATAACACACTATCCACAGGCCTTATTCCTGGGCTGGGCACGTAACACGATGGCGACAGCCTGCTAGGCACGTACATATATCATACACCATCCACGAGGGAGAGAGAGAGGCGGTCATAGATATACTTTATATGTTTATATAACACACTATCCACAGACCCTAGTCCTGGACTTGGCACGTAACACGATGGCAGTGGGCACGCACCGACGACGTCAGCAACGGCGAGTACCGTTACAACGGGCCAGCTGCGGGCCGAATTCGCTTCCATCACGTCGGCAGCTGGTTGGGAAGGGTACATGATGGCTACGGGCTGGGTACTACTATAATGTCACTTAGGGCTGAGTACGTACCATGATGGCACCAAAGCTGGGCAGGGTATACGATGGCGACGGGTTGGGTACGTACCATGATGACGGAAATGACCGAGCATGATACGTAATGGCGACGGGCTGTGCACGTACCATGATGGCGACGGGTTGGGCACGTACCACGATTGCTGGGAATGTTGCGACCACAGATAGGGCTTGTACCATGATGATGATGTGATTAGACAGCGAACATTATCTAACAGGTTGGGTACGTACCATGATAGCACCAAAGGATTGACAAGGTACATGATGACACTAGAGAGAGAGAGAGAGAGAGAGAGAGAGAGAGGCTAGACAGCGAACATGATGGCGACGGGTTGGGTACGTACCATGACCAACCTGGGGCTAGGCACGTAACACGATGGCGGCGGCTAGAGAGAGAGAGAGAGAGAGAGAGAGAGAGAGAGAGAGAAAGAGGTGGTCGTAGAATGAAGTACTTTATATGTTTATATAACGCACTATCCACCGTCTCAGGGCGGGCTAGGCACGTAACACGATGGCGATTCGATCGGGCAAAATCGTTACGTTTCATATATCTCGAATCGCACTAATTTCCCAAGACGCTCCCGCGTGGTACAGTGGTCATAGCGTGCGCCTCACACGCGCAAAGTCCCCGGTTCGAGTCCAGCCAGAAACGCACAACTTTTTATTCGATTAATTAATATCCAAAGGCGGCTCGGGTACGTAACACGATGGCGGCGGCGGCCATAGAATGAAGTACTTTACATGTTTATATAACACACTATCCGCCGGCTCGGGTCGGGCTAGGCACTTAACACGATGGCGGCGGGTACGTACCGACGATGTAGGCAACGATGGACCGGGCGAGTACCGTGATTACGGGCAGGGGCTGTTCCATGACGACATCGTGAGGTCAACACGCACAAAACATGTGAATTTCGCTTCCATCACGTCAGCGAGACACCTGTGCTTGTAAAATGGTTAAGTACGGATTATTTATTGTATTAAAGACCTGTACATGTAAAATTTGTGTAATACATAATTATACCGGGCGGTCATCAAATGCGGAGAGGGGTTGTGCTGAGTGTAACGGACTACGCATTCAAAACTTAACTTATTGTTTTTAATGTAAGTGCGACCACTGAAAGTGTAACGGAGCTGAGCGGAGTCATTAGTGGGTCACCGGCTCCGTGCAGCTTTGACTTTGTCTTGGTTCGGTTTTCAAGCTGACTCCGCTTTCCCCACTACGTTGACTACGCCTCCAAACTTACTATTATTGTTACCTAGGTTATAGTTTCTAGAATCCGTTAAAGTAAGCCTAAATAATGTAGATTTAAAAGATACAAATGCGTTCTTTAAACTGACTGAACGTGTGTGTGTGTGTGTGAGAGAGAGAGAGAGAGAGAGAGAGAGAGAGAGAGAGAGAGAGAGAGAGAGATCTAGAGGTCAAGGTCGACGCTCATTTCAAGTTATCAATTCTCCAGACTTTGATGTGGTGAGCGTTAATTTCCCTTTAAAAAAGTTCACTAAAAATATTCGTGAATTATTTTAGCAATATTAGGTACGGTTGTGTAGGAAATAAATTGTACACGTAATTGGATTTCCCGCCCACCCTGTAACTTACCTTGCCTAATACAATACCGTGTTACTCCTTATTAAATTATTCATACATTGACATGCAACGAGCATTAACTGTCCTAAGTCATGCACGGCTTTAGTCTGCTTACTGTTGCCAAGTTGTATGTTTTAGGAGCATTGTAAAAATATCAGTTTTTAAGTTGCTTTAAAAATCGTAGGTAAACCAACTCATAGCTTATTTTATTAGTGAATTTCCATTGGCGAAATTAGCGATTGGAGCTGCCATCATGGTAAGACCCAGGCCCGAGACCTTGAAATGAGCACTGATCCTGACATGTAAATTACTTTTTAAGGGATCGTTAAAATTGATGCGCGCGCGCGCGTGTGTGTGTGTGTGTGTAGACAATTGAACTAGTAAAATTCGCTCAACAGTTTCAAAATGGCGGTCATTTTATATCTTAAAACATTTATAACCTTTTTGTATTAAACTGTTTTTTAAAAATCTGATTTCACCATCGTAATCTGCGTTGAAAATGCATAAATTTTTTTTAGATTGTTTTCATTTGTGTGTGTGTGTGTGTGTGTGTGTGTGTGTTAGCACGTTCAAGTTCACAATTTTAATCCTATTTGATTCAAACAAGTAGACTAGTAATTGTAATACTACTGTAATAATTGGACTAGTTCGTGAACCAGAAGTAATACGTTCAAAGTTTCAAAATGGCGGTTATTTCAAATCTTAAAAACTTCGTAACTTTTTTGTCCTAAATGTTTCTGAAAATCCGATTTCGACATCGTATTTAGTTTTAGAAAACGCAAAAATTAGAGTTTTGAATTTTCAAAATAGGGCCTACTTTGAAACTAAGACATGTTTTTTGTCGACGGTCAGGTTTATTTTCGTATTTTTTATGTAATCCGATAGTTTAAAACGCTAATGTACGGAGATTTAATGCCGACTATGACGGTGAAATCAAAATTTCAGAACAGTAAGACGAAAATATTTTTTGAAATTCGCTTCTATCACGTCATCAAGATAGCTGTGTACCGCGATTATTTATTTTTTTGCTTAACATGACACTTTGTGCTAGTAAGACTAATGAGGAATAGGGAACATAAAGAGTGAAGCTTACATTAGTAACTGCAGTCTCGAACCTATGACCTTGAGGCGCACCAGTTGAGGACGTGTCATACTGACAGATGACTTACACCTCGGACAACCCGGTTCTTATTTAAGCTGTCGGCCATGATTCTTTTACATTAAAATGTTTAAAGTGTTTCAGAATTGGGTTAATTGTTCAATAAGGGCTTGTTATACGTTATTGGCGTGTAGATTTGAATCGTATAGACTACGAGCCATATAAATCGTAAATCAAGCTGCTGTACACAATTTTAAATAGTGGCGCACGCAGCTGTCTCGCTAACTTGGATGAAATTCCGAACTTAAATATCTTACAGTTTTAAAGCGAAGCTTTGGTGAGAGGAGTGAATAGAAAAAAGTCTTCCGAACGAAAAAATGTAATGGAAATATGAAACGAACGAGCAAAATGAATTTCATCTCTATTTTTCTGCCTCTTTTTCTTCCTCCTTATCGATAACAGTACGCGCGTATTACATGAAAACTTTGTGTTGCTTTGGTTTCGGTATTTTTCCTTAGTTGAAGAACACGTGCTCGTTGTAATCGCTTATAATAGCCTACATTCGAAATTAATAAAAGCTTGTATGATAATTGTTGTTGATTTTGCTAGTTTTAAACAACATAACCTGAAACGTATTAGCCTATCAGCTGTTCAACGAAATCAGCTGATCGTTAGGAATTAATATGAAACAACTATAACTACAGTAAATAATATCTAAGCTAGGTTCACGTATTTATTTATTTAAACAAAACGAGATATCGGTAAACATATCTTCAAACTAATTATGTATTCAGCAAAGATATCGTTAACAAAAGCTTCGCTTCTGTCGGTAACTTCGTTCTGCACGTGTACTTTTTTTCAAAAATCTGACTCTGCAGTCGTTATTAGCACTAAAATCTTTATTAGTATTTAAAAATTTAATTTTGAAATCAGATACTGTATTTTGATAAAAAAAAGGTAGGATATGTCTTAAAATGACAACTCATTTACCTCTGAACATTTGCTGAAACAGTGTGTATCTTAATTAAGATACAATTAATTAATAGACAATTAACTAATTGTGTGTTTCATTGACTGTCATTCATTTTAAATAAAGTAGTTTTTTTAATATATGTATGTTATTGATATACCCAGACTTACGTAGATAGGCTATGTACATAGCCGGAAGTACTTTATAGGCTACCGCAGTCTGATAAGAAATGACGCGTGGAGACCGCACGTGATAACAAAGTTCATGGGAATTGTCGGGTGTGTAGTATGTTCGTTTTATTTAATAAGCCAGATGTCTCGGTGATTCCAGCCAGTGGGGTAAAAAAAATGCTTGCATACAATATGCAGGGCGTATCTCTCTCTCTCTCTCTCTCTCTCTCTCTCTCTCTCTCTCTCTCTCTCTCTCCCTCTCCCTCTCCCTCTCTCTCTTCCTCGTGTGTGTGTGTGTGTGTGTGTGTGTGTGTGTGTGTGTGTGTGTGTGTGTGTGTGTGTGTGTGTGTGTGTGTGTGTGTGGCATTTTCGAGTTCGTTCTCACTCCAAGTCTTAGGAAACATTCACCTGGCAGCTCCTTTTATAAACTCCAAGAAAGTGGGTTGAATTAGCTGATCGACCCACCATAACGCACATTACCCTGGTTGGTTAGGTCCAGTTAAATTGACAAAGACCTTAGCACTATTAGACCCAGTTAAAACAACTGATGGCAGTTCTCCAAACAGCTGATAAATTACGTTGATCTCCAATTTATTTCACCTTGTTCCTCTATTTCCGTAACCCCTCTAACAGTCCTTGTGCTGTTTGTAGGACTCTACTGTTGTGTTGGAACTGGGTGTAATCGTGTTAACGCCTTTGTCATTTCAACTGGGCTAAATCAGCCGGGCTAATGTGCGTTAATGGCTGAACGACCTAAGTTAGCTGATCAGCCCATTTTATATTAAAAGAAACAGCAGGTAAATGTTTCCTTCAGTTTGACGTCTGACTTTGAGCAATTATAACTTTAAACATGCCAAATACGATTTTGGTGAAACGTCCTTTTACAGTATTTATTCTAAAAACACTTGTGCGTCAAACGGATGTACACCGGTTTTGAGTGTAATTAAAAAATTACTATCCTTCAAGGAATAAGCGCGCGCGCACGCACACACACACACACACACACACACACACACACACACACACATATATATATATACACTTGTGTGTGTGTGTTTGTGTGTGTATGTATGTATGTGTGTGAATATATATATATATATATATATATATATATATATATATATATATATATATATATATATATATATATATATATATATATAGAGAGAGAGAAAAAGTGAGAGACTCATATCAAGATCCCAGATTCGCTTCTTACTACAATGATCGCTTCAGTGTTTCATGTTTCTGTGAAAATTCGTTAACAAATTCAGTTTTTTGCGGTGTAAAAATGAGAGAGCACAACAAAAAGCGGGACATTACGAACTGTCTCCTCGCCCCCCCGTTATAGCACGCACAGACGTTCCGCAATCAATATCTCACACAGTCCTTGCTTGCTTTATAAGTCTTCCTTCTTTCTGGCTCTACACGTGGTTAAATCGGGTAAACATGTATTTGGAATTCTTAATTAACCGAGCGCAGCGAGGTTTCTGTTTCAACTCGACCGTTCTGTTTGTGTTTGTCACGCAGTTTTGGTCAAGCACATTGATCAAGCGTTTGCAATTTCATACGAATTTACCTTGTGTAAAGCCCGAACGACGTATGTGTAAATTTGTTTCCCCATTCATTTCCGTTTCCAGATGGAGGGCTCTGATTTAACGATTAGAGGTTAGTTGCTAGTTGTTTCCAGTAATAATGGCTGAACAGCAAGATGTATTGTAATTTTAACTGAGTCATTACCAAAACTTACTCTAGAGCTCCGAAACGCGTCACCAAACAAAACAACGACAAAGGAAAATATTATTCTATATATTTTGTCACAGAGTTGTGAATAAAACATTTTAAAATCGCAATAACAGTTAAAAGGAAATAACTTTGGTGACAGACTTGAAAAAACTGCTAGTTTAGTTAAAACCCAAACTGTATGAGTTTTTATTTGATTTTTTTGGGGGTGGGTGAAGTATTAGAGTGGCTATCTTTGTAAGAATATTATTAGGGATTTTCCAAAGTAAAATTAGTTATTGGAACGACCGTCGTGGCCTTGAGTGAAGGCCTTGAAATGAGCTCCGATCCTGACCTATCTATGTAAGTTTCTATCTACGTAAGTAGGCCTATGTATGTATGTTCGTGTGTGTGTGTGTTCCGGCCATCTTCTGTCTACCTACGTTAAAATTTCAGATATGTCCATGACACACACACACACACACACACACACACACACACACACACACACACACACACAAAAATTCAGACCCCTCAAAAAGTGATGTAGACATCAGGATCAAAGCTTTTGTCAAGTTTCTGGGTGTGGGTTGTATCCTGACGTCTCTCCAACAGCTCATTTCCGAATGAAAATTAGCGAAAGAAACCTTACAGTAAGAGAATCGATATTTGTTAATGTTTAATAGGTAATGTAAACGCATTCAAGCGATAGTAAAATATATCTAAAGGAAAAGCAAAGCGACATCACATTAAATATTTACACTTGGAACACCGCAGATGTGTTTGTATCAAAGCTAAAGCGATTTTATTAGCGTCATGTTGGCACGCCTGCTACACTGCACACATTATCAGGGTTGCCAACCGGGAGGTAAATAGTCCTACTGGAAACTATACGCACCACGTATTTGTAATGCATTTTTAATACCATGTACTGTCTATAGCAAGTTCTTACTGTTAACTAATTTTCTGCAGCAAATGATGTGCTATTTGAGTTCCATCATGGTAAGACCCATGAAGTGAGAACCGATCCTGAACTCTAGATCACGTTTTGAGGTTTAGTTAACGATTTAATTCAAACTTGACAAAAAAATCGATTTTCGTAATATCGTGGACAAGCACGTTACCGTGCAAAATCATTTAAACGTTTTAAAATGGCGCCTATTCCAGTTCTTAAAGAACCCTTTTATCTTAAGATTACGAGTTCACCATCTTAAAATGCCAATTTATTCAGCTTTAACGCTGGTTAAGATGGTGGAGTAAAAAAAAAAAACAAAAACAAATATTGATTATTGGAAATTCGCTTGAACAATGTGATTATTCAGACATTCCTGGCCTCTGTGTAATACAAGTCAGTCGCTTAGAAAACGGCCTGCTAAGAACACCAGTGGGACACAGAGAAAAATGTACGAGTGAGAGGTCGAGTCCACACTCTGTCACCACAGCTCCCTCCCTTTTCTTCACTGTCTTTGAGTAGTAACAGTTTATAAACTCAGATTGGCAGGCGTCTGTGTTACTGGACTGTTGGAGGGGAATTCTCGCACAGGCGGTTTACTAAGTAGCTGGGAACATTAGAGTGAATATTAAGACATGGGAAGCAACTGCCACCTAGAACTTACTGAATGTATTTTCCGACTTCATAAGCCTTGCAAAACATTATCTATACTAATGGGAAAACAAATGGGAAGCAGTGGGCATTAGTAGATTACACAACCAGTCGTAGATTACAACTGTTTGTGGTTACCTGTAGATGATACCTACATCTACAACTGTAGATAATACCTGTGTTTTTGTTGCAGGGGCAAGGTATCGGGGGAGGAACTAAGCTCTTGGTTGCAGTTCAAATGGTTCACAACCAGTCGTACATTAGTAACAGCTGTGTTTTTTTTTTTTTTTTGCAGGGGCAAGGTATCAGGAGAAACTAAGCTGTTTGTTGCAGTTCAAATGGCTCTCAAACAATCGCAGATTACTAACACCTGTGCTTTTCGTTGCAGAGGCAAGGTACCAGGAGCAACTAAGCAGTTCGTTATAATTCAAATGGCTCTCAACCAGTCGTAGATTACTAACAGCTGTGTTTTTATTGCAGAGAAAAGCTATCAGGAGCAAAGAAACTTTTGAGCACGGTCCATACTTTCGACCAGTGGCCAAATGACACTCAATAAGTAGCCTAATGATTCACCTATTAATGTAGATTAGTAATAGCTGTGTTCTGCTTGCAGAGCAAGCTATCAACTTAAAGTAGTTTACTAACAGCTGTGTTCTTGTTGCAGGGACAAGCTGGCATCAGGAGCGACCAACCTGCTGGCCACGGGCCAAATAGCGCTCAACGAGTTGGAGGCGTGGATCATCTACCAATGCCTGCCTAAAGACAATATGCCCTGTAAGTAACGTTTATTGATAATTACATTTGGTATTGTAACCATCTTTGCCTAGTACTGAGGACCGGTGCCTACTGTCTATGTGCTTTTTGCCTTAAATAAAAAGATATTGAAACTCTGGTAAACAATTATAGTTTTAAAATCCATTATTACGCAGGTTTATAGGCGTTGGTTCTGTTTTATAGATTTGATTTGTAGTAGGACTAAGTCAGTTCTGTTTATCCTTTTTAGGTGTAAACACAAAGAATCTTTTCCTCTCCCATCGAATAACTCAAGAATTTTTTGTTCCCCCATAAAAAAAAGCTCAAGAATTTTTTCTTCTATTGCATAACGCAAAAATCTTGACTTCTTTCATCGAATAACTCAAGAATATTTTCTTTTCACATCGAAAAACAAGAATATTTTTCTTCTTCCAACGAATAGCTTTGTTGTGTGTTGGTGAAATCCGATTCGAACCTTACATAAAAATGATATACATTAATAGGGTTTGCCTTGTTGTTTCCAGATCAGCACGTTAAAATATTTGGGGTTTTTTATGAAACCGATTTGACTTTGGCACGATGTATGAAATTATCACTTAAATTTTCGTCCAATAGCGTTCAAAAAAACTAACCAAAGTTTTTAGTATAAATCCTTTATATTTGTGCAAATTGGTTATGTCAGTCATTGGCAAGTTGAGTAACGCATGCAAATTTCAGGATCTTGCGGGATTACCAGATTTTAACTGCAAATCAAATTTCGTTTCTGCTAAAGATATATCTACTGTATTAAGAATTTGTTGTAATGAAATAAATAACGTAGTTTTTGTTGTCTTTTATTATAATTATTGCGATAAGGAGGCCGTTTGTGCAGTCAAGCTGAATGTTTTGCCAAATAATTCATCAGCAATATCTAGAGCTAGCTTACCTCTTGTTTCCTGCGTAAAATATGTCACTTTGTTAAATTATAACCTCTTTTTGTTAAAAATTGCACATTTTTTTAAATTTCAGTCGATGTTAGCACACGTTCGATTAGTGAAATTGCTGAACGAGTAGCCCCGTTCGCTTCGCTCAGGTGTAAGGTTCAAATTTTGTTAATACGTAAAAACCGTTACACACTTATATGTAATGGAAAAGCAACGTCGTTTATCAATCTTGATAAAAGTGGTACATTGATACAATATGGTACAATTGGTAAAATTGATAAATATATTGGTAAATCTACACCAAGTTTCAGCTCGATCGGATGACTGAAAGAGGGGTTTAGTCCTCTACAGATTTTTGACCCTCGCGCACAAACAATGTCTAAACTAATGTAGGCCTAAATGATTTAAAAAGTGTGTACCGTCAGTTGATAAAAACTTTAAAAGGGGTGTGAGTGGAGACAGTCGTTCTAATTGTCTTAGTCTCAGATGCGCGTTTTGCTTCTTGTAATTGAAAACTACCCAACACAAGTCATCCCTCACGTCTTATTTATTTTGAATACCAGGAGTTGCACGGAAATCCCACGAGAACTGATAAAGCAGCTAAAAATAATTACGGCACTCAGATGTCTCGCTGACATGATGGAAGCGATTTGTTAACAGTAATTTTTCTTATTTTACGCTTTTTTGAAAAACAATTTTAAATAATATTGTGAATTCGAAAATGAACCTTGATCGCCGGCACGTTCATTTTCCTCTTCTCAATGTAATTTGAAAATTGTATGCTAATATATGCAGATCTCATAGCTATTTGCGTTAAAGTTTGTGCTAGCTCTCTCATTTTCGCAATTTTGTTTCGGTTCAATTCATTTCAATTTTCTAAAAAAATCCATATTTTTAAAAAAATCTGTGTAAAATTAGCGATTAAATTTTCAAAATCCGTTGAAATTAAAAATACGAATTTGCCGGTGATTGTAGTTTACTTTTGTGTTTCCAGTGTAATTTAAAAGTTTAAAATGCTAATATATGCAGAATATGATAGTAAAATCAGATTTTCAAATGATTGTTAAGTTAAAAAAGATAATGTGAGAAATTCGTTTCCATCACTTCAGGGAGATAGCTGTGTGCCGCTGTTATCTTATTTTTAGCTGTAGAATCAGGATGTAAAAAATTTCCGTAATTATGAATCACGCTGTATATCCAGGCTTCATTAAAGTTATCGCATTATTTACGTTCTGTTCTTTTTGCTTCGAGATCGCCCACTTCGCTTTCATAACATAGTAGTGATTATGAAGTTTTTCTGATCTCATAAATGTATTCACTTTCAACTAAATCGACTACATTGTTTTATATTTATGATGTCAAATTGTTGATGTCAGAACAGAATGTGGATCAACTCTTGACTTAAAACCTAAACATGCAACTGAAATTACAATTTAAAAAAGTACACGTGTGGAACTCGGGGAGTTGCCGACAGAAGCGAAGCGTTAGTTAACAATGTCTTTGCTGAATATATAATTAGTTTGAAAATATCTTGTCATGTTTAAATAAATAAATACGTGAACGTAGCTTGGATATTATGTATTGTAGTTGTAGTAAAAGATCAGTTGTTTTATATTAATTCGTAGCGATCAGCTGATTTAATTGAACAACTGATAGGCTTTTTTGTTTTTGTTTGAACAACTGATAGACAACGTAAGTTTTAGGTTATGTTGTTAAAAACGAGCAATATTAACAATTATTATAAACGTTTATATTAATTTTCGAATGTATTATAAACGGTTACAAAGTGCACGTGTTCTTCAACTAAGAAAAATTACCGAGAGCAAAGCAACACAACGTTTTTATATAATACACGTGTATTGTTATCGAAAAGGAGGAAGAAAAAGTGACAGAAATAGAAAGACATAATTCGTTTGCTCGTTCGTCGCTAACATTAATAGCTTCGCTTCAAAATAAACATAATTTAAATATAAAATGCCCGAAGTTTTAACGGTTTAAATAAATGGAGTCATTACGAAATCCCAGTCTATGAATTTCAGATTGTAGGAACGGCAGGTGTCAATACCCTAACTGGTAGGCTCCATCCATCCAGTGTTGGCATGAGCAGACATCAGTCAGTTATTTATTGTTGTCTTGTACAAATCCTTGTTCTGGTACGGTACTGGTCAGCTATTGTGTTGTTTTTTTTCGCGGTTTTGTTTTCTTGGTGTCTTTTTTTTAACATAGGCTTTGTTCTAGTTGCTTGTTTGTTTAAAGTTAGGTATTTGAGAACGAGAATTGATCCATATTCTCGAATTGTCGTATTTTATTTCACACAACGATTGTAACCGTTCGAATGAGCTGTAATCATAACATAAATTACATAATCGATTAAGAATTTTAAAAACAGAATCAACAAATAGGCCTATCGAAAAAGTGACACTGTAGTTTTTTATCAAGGATTTTAATAGATAAATTTATACAAAATTCTTATTAATTCATGACGATGCAAAATAGAAACAAACAAATAAATTATCTTCTTTACAGCAATTATGAAATAGTTGACATTGTAGCTGTATCATATCCTAGAGGCGGTGGCAATTAGCGTTTAACTATCTGCTAAGAATTCTGTTTTTGATAGTTTTGTTACTCATCAAGCGAATTGAGATATTCACTTCGTAGTTAATTATTTAGGATTTTGGGTGTAATTGTTGACATAGGCTGAACATTTTGTTGTTGAAACGTAAGTACCGTTACAATTTGTTGCAAATATTCGTACATAAACTGTTACTTTTACAGTTTAATAATAATTGCTCAAAGTTTAGTGTTTTTTCCTCTCAAATTCTTTGCGTTTCACCCAAAACGCTTATGTTAATTCACAACGTTTTATGCTTTATTTCCGATATGTTTTATTTCTTTAAGTTTGTGTTTTGTTATGATTTTCATTAGTTTTTTTATTTGTTCACTTCAGGATTCTCGCCAAATTTTCTATTTATTCCTCGAAGACTTATCTGCCAAAGATTTAGGCCGTCAATGAACCAAGGTGAGTTGAAATTTTTATTTTCTTTTTAATTTGTTATATTTTATTTGTGTTATGTATACCGTAAGCGTCTTCCTTTCTCTGCCTATGGCTGTGCAAATCGCGGCACGCAGCTGTCTCGCTGACGTGATGGAAGCAAAGTTCCAAAATTAATTTACCGTTTACTTTTGATCTTTTCGATCACCGAGCCAATTTAGACTAATTTTAAGAATTTAAGAATCCATAAAGTCATTTTTTCGGATAACAAACGTGTGTGTGTGTGTGTGTGTGTGTGTGTGTGTGTGTGTGTGTGTGTGTGTGTGTGTGTGTGTGTGTGTGTGTGTGTGTGTGTGTATTTGCGTATGTGAGTAATTTGTGTGTGTGTGTGTGTGTGTGTGTGTGTGTGTGTGTGTGTGTGTGCGCGCGCGCGCGCGTATGCGCTTGATGTTTAACATTTACTATATATCGTAACTCGAAAACGACGATTATTATTTTATTTATTATTATTTGGTAGAATAAGACAAAAACAAATAGAGTAAGGCAAAAATGAACAGATTAGAATAACGTAAAAACATATATATATAGATTAAGATAAAAGAGAACGTGCATACAGAATACGCACAAAAAACGGAACAGCTAGAATAAGTCAAAAACGGATATATATAATTAGCCAAAAACAAACAGATAGAATAATATAAAACTATAAGATAAAATGTATAATTTCTTGGTTTTTTATTATTCCTATTTGCATTGTACACGGTAAGCATCTTCCTTTCTTTGGTTGTGTTTTGTTTTAAATAAAATATTTCTTTTCCTGTACAAAATATATAGAAAATGTAAACGAACCTTCAAAAAAATATTAATCTAGAGGTCAGGATCGACGCTCACTTTAAATGGCCCAGGCGTGGGTTTTACCATGATGGCCGCTCCCATTAGAAATAAATAAATTTCGCGTTCGACGTCGGACTTCGTCAAGCGACAGTACTGGGAATCATTAATGGCGACTGGTAATTAGGAAGTGACACTTAAATAAATATTGCACATGTCATGCATTCATACTTCCGGCCTGTCTCGAGGCACAGCTGTTCCGTTTAGGTTACAGCTGTGCGTTATCGGCTACTTACACTTGCAGTAACTTTCTCACTTCTGGCCTTGTGTAAAGTGCCATTAAAACGGTCATATCAGTTGTCAGTTCAGTCTCAGTTTCCGTTCTCGTTTCAGTTCAGAAGAAGGTTTGTTTTTACACGATCAGTTCAGTTCCGTATTCGTTTCCGTTCAGAAGAAGGTTTGTTTTTACACGATCAGTTCAGTTTTTTATTCGTTTCAGTTCAGAAAAAGGTCTGTTTTTACACGATCAGTTTAGTTCTATATTCGTTTCAGTTCAGAAGAAGGTTTGTTTTTACACGATCAGTTCAGTTTTTTATTCGTTTCAGTTCAGAAGGTTTGTTTTTACACGATCAGTTCAGTTCTGTATTCGTTTCAGTTCAGAAGAAGGTTTGTTTTTACACGATTAGTTCAGTTCTTTATTCTTTTCAGTTCTCTGTACATACTTCTCCAGTTCCTGATCCACTTCTTTTTTAAGTTCTTTGTTATACGTTGAGTGTAAGCTATTAATTTTATTATCGCCTTTGTAGCCTTTTTATCTTATTCCTGGTAGTTCCGTAATAGCAGAGTGTAGGCAGCTTCCCTGATGTTTGCATTGTGATGGCGTGCGTCTGTTTTGTTCCACAAACACGATGAAGTTGTATGAATTTCAATTAACTCGACAACAGAATCGTGAGCCTCGGACATCGCGACAGTTGCACCGCGCACTGGGCAAGGTTTTCAAGAGAACTAACGTAAGCGAGCGGACTGAGGCATGACGTACTTGTTTACACTTAGGAATTGTTAGAACTGAAATGAAACAAGTAGGTCTGTCCGTCCCGTCAGTTCTCAGTCTCTGTTACAGTTCTCCTTTCATTGTTTAATTTTTACAAGCAAGAAAAACTGACAGTTTGACTGAAACTGATGTGACCGTCTAAAAGGACCTTTACACAAATAATAAAATGCAAGACTTTTAAAGGAACATCGGGTGAAATACAGTAGTGCCACGCCAAAACTGCTCTCGCTGACACAAGCGCATTTCAGAAAATGATTTTATCGTCTTGCACTTATTGAAACTCTTATAATAACCTTATAATAAGCATTGAAATTTGCGTGTAATTTAAACTTTCAAATTGCTGTGAGTTTAAAATGTTTAATGTTAATAACTATAGCTTTTAACGCTGATCAATCATGGAATCAGATTTTTAAAAAATGTAACAAAAAGGTTATGATTTAAAAAAAAAATTAATTGGCCTTCATTTTGTAATTGTTAAACGGATTTTGCCGTGTAAAGAAATTGTTGAAGCTATTGCCAGAATCAATTTTTGTGCCAAGTTTGAGTCGAATCGAACCAAAATCGCGAACGTCAGAGTAGAGTTCGCAATTATAAATATATATATATATATATATATATATATATATATATATATATATATATTAATTAATTAAAAAAAAACAAACGGATAGAATAACATAAAAACGAGCAGATAGAAGAAAAATAAAAACGAACAGCTAAAATGAGACGAAACGAACAGATAGAATAACGCAAAAACGAACAGGTAGAATAACATAAAAACGAATAGCTAGAGTAACATAAGAACGAAGCTACAGAATAAAACAAAAACGAATAGGTAGAATAACATTAAAACGAATAGCTAGAATAACGTAAAAACGAACAGATAGAATAAAACAAAAACGAACACATAGCTTATGATAAAAACGAGGAATATATTTTTGTTATTTGTTTAAATAGTTTAAGGTAAAATACTTAACTTTTTGCAATGATCGCTTATGCTCTGACGTCACGAGTGGCGAGGTCACGCAGACCTATTGTACACGCACCTGTTGTGTCTGACTCATACATAAAGTATTGCTTGAGTACTTGTATGCAGAGTTATTAGCCTATATTTAACTGTTACAAGTTGTTATATTCTGCAAAGCAGGGGACCGTTCTGACAGTAAAATCAGATAAACAGCAATATTATTGCTATATTTGCTGTATAATTGTTACATTTATTAACAAGCGAATTGTCATTGGAAAATGAGCTATTGGAGCTGCCATCGTAGTATAACTCAGACTTGGGACCATATATACATATATATAACCGATATATATATATATATATATATATATATATATATATATATGTGTGTGTGTGTGTGTGTGTGTGTGTGTGTGTGTGTGTGTAATGTGTTTTAGCACTGTAGCGTTTGAAATTTTCGTCAGATTTATCTAGACCCAAGAACCTATTCGATAAGAAATTGAAGAAGTTCGTTAACCGGAAAAATCCGCACACCGGTTTCAAAATGGCGATCATGCCAAATCTGAGTTATTCTTAACTACTTTTTACACTTTTTGAAAATCTGATTTAACGTTCATAAAACCGATTATCGGAGTAAATTAGCGTTTTTAATTTCAAATCCTAAACAATTACTGTAAGGCATATTTTTTAAATTTTGAAAATTCCCTTACATTATGTCGGCGTTACAGCTGCGTGCGGCGATTATTCGGGTGAACAAAAAACTGGTTCGATTTGTTTTCCCGAAAACATTTTCCCCACAAACCACAAACATTTCCCCGCAGTATCTGTTACATGTCGTTTTGAAAAGATGATATGAGAGCAACGGAGGTCACACAGCCTCAAGGTCACAAGAAGGTGACAACCGATCGGAATGCTGTTCCTACTTGTTGCCGTCTACTGGGGAGGAACGCTTCCTCGTTCCAATAAAAAATATCAAGGGTACACGATACATTACTTGTTTTATTTAGCATTGCTCGCTTGTGTCCTTAACAAAAGTAATTATAGCCAATTTGTTGCCAAAACTGGTTTTTATCAGTCGTATTGTACATGATTAATATAATAATTAATGATTACATTGCAAGATATACGTCATTAAATAATATTTCTTGGCTAATTTACGTTGGAAAGTGAACCGTTAGAGGTCATCGTGGTAAGACCCGGGATCTTGAAATTATCGTCTATTCTACTTATAAATCATTTTTGAGGGTCGTGTGTGTGTGTGTGTGTGTGTGTGTGTGTGTGTGTGTGTGTGTGTGTGTGTGCGCGCGTGTGCGTCGATTTTTAATGCATAAAACTTTAAATATAATACATTATGCAAAAACATATTAACTGTAAACACTTTGAACAATTTTGTGCTAGATGGCTCGGGTATGTAGCATAATCGTATTAATTATAATTAGAATATTTGTTATTGAACTTACTTATTGTTCGTAATTTTAAACAAATAAATGTTTAATTGAAAACATATCGCGTAACTGTGAATGTAAAACCTTACGTGTCAGCTCGATTTATCCCCTTCATAACAGACTGCGTAACCGTGACGGAAAAAACCTTACATGTCATTATCCCCATCACAACAGAAACCGCATAACCTCAAAATTGTTACCGCGCGAAAGTAGGTAACGTGTTTTTGATCGCTAAAACGATACAAAAATTTTGTTTTAAAAAAGTACTCAATAACTAAATGACACATTGTCGGGTGATAAAAACACCTTTATTTATTTTCTTTAAATTACTCAATAACCTTTCGGCCATCTTTCACCCCGAGGACCCGGGTTCGATTCCCGGGCTTGGCATTTTCATACGCTATAAATCATCCTATCGTCTGCATTAGCCCAAGTGTGCACAATAGTCGGACGTTAAATACCAAAACAAAAAAAACCTTTAACAATGTTTTCGTTACTAGAACGAACCAACGAAAAAGCAATGAACCTTAACATTTAGTAATGGCTACCAGAATGTGTAACGCGCATGAGCAGTCGTACAAGTAGTTAATAATAACGCGCACGATCGGTAAGTCGGTGTTTGAAATTTAATTTGTTTAATGCAATGTGAACAGCAATGACTTCACAATATAGTTCCGTAAAAAAGGCCTAAAATCGTAAGTAGTCTTTAAAAAAATATTTTCGCGGGTGAATATGTGTTGATTAGATAATTAAGTATAGAATAAAACAAAAAAATATTCAAAAGTCACTATTTGAAAAAAACACTGCATAAATATCCTTAGTTTTATAAGGAGAAATCATAACACGAGCCAGAATGCACATAAATACATTAGCTCACTGGTAGACTTAAATTCACTTTAGGAATACTAATATGTGTATAAGGCAAGCTAAACGCTTTCATACGTGTTATTTGTGCTTTTACGAGTTTGTATTTTTTCTTGTACAAAAAGTGGTAGGCCCTATTGAAGTTTACATTTCGAAAAATGATTGATAGTGTGTCTTTTTTGGAAATGAAGACAGCTGAGCTTCTTTTATTTCTCCCTGATTTTGTTTGTTCATTTGTCGTGTTACACATTGTAATTATCGTCCAATTGTCGTCAATCTGTGCTTTATGGCAAGGTCGTCACATTTGATCCGTGATGTAATCAAACGGGAGCTGCCAATATTGTGTTTGGGCGGGCGAGTTCTTCGCGTTTTGCTGGTACGACACTTGTTAGATTGAGTGGCTCGCTGTTTCGGTGTCGTGATGGAAGCAAACTTCTGAGAGGTAATGTAACAGCACTTAGCATTTAATTTCGCGCAGTTTTAAATCAGATTTCGCTGTCTTAAATGACGTACAAATCGGATTTAAAATGTTCACATTTACTTTGAAAATGCGAAAGTGAACCCTCACCGCCGACAGATCAATTTTCTTATTTTTAATGTTATTTAAAAAGAAAATGAATTACGCAGTTTTCATTGTTTATTGCGATGGATTTTTTTAAATTGTAAGGTAATTTTTTTAAGACGTTTAATTACCGCCATTTTGAAACGGTTGATCGGATTTTGCTGCGTGACGAACGTTTCCAATCTTTTACTAAAATTGAATTTTTGTGCCAATTTCGAATCAAACCGGATCAACACCGCGCGCGCGCGCACACACACACACACACACACACACACACACACACACACACACACACACACACACACACACACACACACACACACACACAGAGGAAACGTGACCTAGAGGTCTGTTTTACATTTTCCTTATCAACGTCCATATTTTATGCCAGTATAATAAAGGGGGTTGATACGTGTTAACGAACCACTAACGGCAGTAATTCCACTCTCGAACCTACGGCCTTGATGTGCACAAGTTCGTCGCAGCAGACTTACCACGAAGTAGTTTCCAATCGAAATAACGCTGACGTAGTCTTTATAAAAAACACTTTATTGCACAAGACAGCCAGCCCTTAAATTTAACAGCCCTTGTAAGGTAGCCTTGTGACAGTCTGACAACAGCTTCACTGGTTCAAATTAATTTACAAAAGCGTTCCTGGTTGCTAGGCAACGGAAGTATTAGTGCTTTGGTTGCCAGGCGACCATTACCTTTTGCCGTTTCTACCTTCATCTCCGAAATATAATTATATAACCTTATGCAGTCATAAGTGAATTAATTCCCACTGGCTACTTGATATGCGCATAGTACTGAATCATTAAGTCAAAGTACTGAAACATTAACTTAAAGTCAGACTTAAATTAATTAAAATCTGTTCGTGGTTAACTCGATACGTTGCATTTTCGCTACTTATCTCTCGAACTCTTAACGTTAAACATGTGGTTGCAGAGACTTTGAGAATTTGATATTTTGTAAAATTAGAATTATTGTCCAAGGATTCTACAACGCAAATGGCAAAAGTATTTTTTCCCCATGACGTCTGTAGTTGGATGAGAGATCGACGAATTCGGTAACTGTAGTCTCGACTCTACGACCTTGTTTAGAAGTGGGAGAAGTAGCTTTACACGTACCTATGAACAGTGAGTATAATTATTTTTCGTGTCATCTGAAACGTGATAATTTACATTGCTGATAGGGCTTGGTGTTCGATATAGCTGACACCAGTCAACCTGCCGCGTCTCGAAACTGCACACCTCAGTAGTGGATTCGAGAATAGCATTTTTTCCGTAGGGTTGTTACTGAATCTCTACCGTCCTCCGTCATGTTAGCTTTTTTCGTTCCCTTTATTCGTTCCCTTTTTTCGGGCACTTTAAACCGACTCCACCTTACACAGATGACTCCGGATGTGGCCGTGTCCGGTGATCATGATGACCACCTGTCTCAGCGACCTCCTGTTGAACTGAACAAGTGTCGTCTGGCCCTGAGAGAAGATATTTTCCTCGGTCAGCCACTTAGAAAACGGCCCGCTAAGAACACCAGTGGAACAGAGAGAAAACGTGTGCGAGTGAGAGGTCGAGTCCCCACTCTCTCACTATAACGTCCGCCTTTACATTCACTATCGCTGAATACTAACAGTTTTTAGGTTCAGATTGGCAGACTCTATGTCACTGGACTCTTGGAGGGAGGTGGAGGGAGAAATTTGTGGGACATAGAGAAAAATTGTGCGAGTAAGAGGTTGAGTCCCCATTCTTTCACTATAATGTCCGCCTTTACCTTAACTATCGCTGAATATTAACAGTTTTTAGGTTCAGATTGGCATAGTTTATGTCACTAAACTTTTGAAGGGAGGTGGAGGGAGAAATTCTCGCGCAGGCCGTTTACTAAATGGCTAGACTATGCTAGACTATAATTGTTGGCTGAGGAATTGTGCAACTGGTGTCGTACACGGGCTCCGGTCTCACAAATCGATCAGCAATTCTTTTTTTGGCCGTCAGATCAGCTCTCTTGTTCCCCTCAATCCTGCAATACCCAGGTACACATTCAAAGCGCACTATGTTAACATTTTACGGGACACAGGATGTGGATGGAATCCCATAACAAATTGGATGAGATTTCAGCATAGCCGAGAGCCTTTATTGTCTCTTGGCTATGTGAAAGTAACACAATGTCCTTATCTGTAAGCCTTTCTTCTAATGGTCGATGTACACATGCCGAGATTACACAAATCTCGGCTTGGAATAATGGGCAATACCTTTCTAGGCTAGCTTCAAACGTTGCCCCAGTGATTTCGCAGTATCTTCTATACCCAGAGTGCCGATCGTGCAATAAGTCGTCTGTATAACAGACAAGCTGACCTGGGTATACCGATAGGTTCCCATCTTTCCAGTCCTGTCGTGAATGGAGAAAAATTGTGAAATATCGACTAAAAACGTACTAGATATGCATTCTATCATATAGAATGTCTTTTGGAACTTTTTTGACGATCTCGGAGTGTCCCACCTCAAGGATTCTCCTTCTCCATTAGCTATGGTTATGAAACCTATAGGCCTCCGACGTTATGAATATGTCCAGAGGCGGAAGGCTTAAGAACTGCAGAATTGCTTTTTCCTTTCCGTTAAAGTTGATTCCTCAGTAGTCTAACTGGTATAAAAATATGGGATCAGTAGTAATTTAATGTTCAGAAAATTCAGTGTCTTCATGTTTGTAAAAATGTCGGTTAACTGTATGAGAAATATGTAGTTTGTAATGCGACATCGACATTTGATGTTTACTGAGTGAATTTCCATTGGAACACGATCTATCAGAGAGGCCATCATAGTAAGCCCAAAACCGAGTGCTTGAAATAAACTCCGACTATGACCTCTTAGATTACTTTTTTACGAGTCCTAAAAATTCGTAAATATATATATTTGTGTGTGTGTGTGTGTGTGTGTGTGTGTGTGTGTGTGTGTGTGTGTGTGTGTGTGTGTGTGTGTGTGTGTTTAGCACTCTCGCGTTCACAATTTTGTTCCGATTTGACTCGAATTTAGCACAATCGATTTAAGGTGCGTTTGCATTGGGATATATGTATCAAACTGTACAAAACAAAATTTTAAAACAAATTAGCCTATTACAACTGATTTTGCCAACAAGTCAAAACCTGTCAGCTATGTAAACAAAAACTGCCATAACCTAAAAACCATGAAAATATACTCGTACATGTCAAAGTATATGGAATTTTTTGCTCATACAAAATGTATGATGAACTCTTTAAGCTAGTATAATTTGTGTGAGCCTTTATATGAGGTAATGTATCGTGATTTTTCAATCTGACAATTTCATACAAATCCTTATACTTGTATCCTAATGTAAACACGCCATTAATAAAATCTTAAACAAGTTCGTTATTTAATAGTTTCAAAAATTCAACTGTTTTAAATCTTTAAAGAAATCAGCTTTTTGAAAATCGATTTTATTATCGTAATCTGGTTATTTGAACTTTATACGATCATAAAACTCGTATGTGACTCCATATTTTTGTATAAATGGCCCTTTAAAAGACGCACCTAAATCAAGTCTGTTTTTCTATAAGACTCGACTTTGCATCGCCTGTTTACCAGACACCTGCCCTACATAACGTTTCACTACCAAGAATGTGTTTAATGTTTAGAATATATAATATACGTCATAATGTTACAGTCAGCGACTTATTCTAGTGTCAGGCTTGCGTGTTTATGTGTTAAGTTACAATTATCTCCAGCAGGGAGTGTTAGTGTACACATCGTTACACTTCGTCGCCTCTTCTGCTTTTTGTGTTACCTTTTGTTACAGTAATAATAGTGACCACAGAGGCGGATCTAGGGATTTTTTGAGGGGACGCAAGATAAAAATCACAAGAAGAAGAATAACAATATGAGAACTAAGATAAATTGTTATTTATTAAATAAAATTAAACTTATAATTTTAAACAATAAAAAATAATATTATTTATAGTTGTAAACATTTATGTTGGTGTAGAAAATTAACCTTTATATTATTACAAAAGTAGTTTTTAAACGAGAAAATACTTATTTTATATATGCAGTACTTTATAAAATAAAATAGTTTTTTTCCGTATTATCTGCAAATCGATTTATATTAATTTTGAATGTATTATAAAAGGTTACAAACGTGCACGTCTTTTCAGCTAAGGAAAATACCGAAATCAAAGCAACACAATGTTTTCATATAATACGCATGTACTGGTTCAAGAAGGAGGAAGAAAGAGACAGAAATAGAGACGAAATTCGTTTGGTCGTTCGTTCCGCACTTCCGTTCGGCAGACTTTTTTCTATTCACTTCTTTCGCCAAAGCTAACATTAAAAGCTTCGTTTCAAAACCATTTTTAATATGTATTTTTTTTAGGGTTTATTGTGATGCTGGATTTTTGGCATCGCGTGATGCGAGTGCACAAATTGTTAGTTATAGTAAAAGATCAGTTGTTTTATATTAATTCGTAACGATCAGCTGATTTCATTGAACAGCTGATAGGCTGTAATAAGTTTTAGGTTACGTTGTTAAAAACTAGCTATGTTGTGGTAAAATATCGGTTGTTTTATATTAATTCGTAACGATCAGCTGATTTCATTGAACAGCTGATAGGCTGTAATAAGTTTTAGATTGTTGCTGTAAACTAGCTATATTAATTTGTCGTGTTTTCGAACAGGTTATTGCAATTAAAATAAAAAAGGAAGAGAAAACAAGATACATGATTTTTATTTTTGGTTGAGTAGCAATTAGTTTTTTGCTTTTTAAAAATCTCGTGATCGATTTATTCCACGTTCACCAATTTATTTTAGACTTCGTAAAAATACATTCGAGTGACAGAATTAAAGCAGTCTGGTTTTTAGTTCTGAATTTCACAGCTAATGTGTTGACCCATTAAACACGCGGCATTATCAGTGTAATGTTAGATCTATGACAGTAAGCCGCCACACAAACACTCAAAACAGTGTTGTAAATCTTTGGCTCCATTAACCCTATCTCTATCACGGGTCCATAAAACGTCAGTTTATTCTGCCGACATCTGCTTTATTGATCTGAATACAGTAGGCAGTGCTCTGTCAGTACCTACTCAGGCAGCGGAAGTAACCCAGCCCGCACTCTGTGTACTTCCGGCTCCGCTTTTTCTGTTATCTAAAGTCTTTGATGTCTGTACATAGGAAGCCATGCAGTGCTTTCGTACTGATTTTTCTTTAGTGACTTTCCGGTGGGAAAATAAACTGTTTGAACGACCATCATGGTACGACCTGGCCCTGAACATTGAAGTGAGTGCTACTTTTTGAGGGGTCATTACACATTATATATATAACTTATTATATATATATATATAACTTTTATTTGTAGGTCTATATACTAGTCGTCCCTTATTTCTAAGCCATTTTATAAAATTTTACACACTTTTTAATAAAGTTATCAAAAATGAGTAAAAATTAAACACATCGGTGTTTATAGATACAAAGTAGCAGAAAAACGCGTATTGTTGTTTGGCATAGGTGTGTGCGTGTGTGTGTGTGTATCCTTAGTGCATATATGTATATATATATATATATATATATATATATATATATATGTGTGTGTGTGTGTGTGTGTGTGTGTGTGTGTGTGCGTGTGTGTAGTTTCCTCAGGCTAGTCGACTTTCTACAAAATGTTATTGTAAATAAACATTAACTGTGATTATTACAACACTCTCATGTTGTTGATAAAAATTTCATAAAAGGAATTACTTTCTAGGCGGCCGTGATTTGGTAATTGCTTGCGGTGTTGACATTTCAGATATCACCGCGACTGGAAAGCAGTACGAATAAGTTTTTTAATCAACAAATTCAGTTTACGTTCCGGAAATTGGCCAAGTTATTTTTTTTTTTTAAGTTGGAACTTCGCCCAACTTCAAAAATTCATTCAAACAATTACTGATATTTATGCATTGTAGGTTGTTTTTTTTTTCAAATAGTGATTTTCGAATTATTTTTTTGTTATATTTTATACCTTATTATCTAATTAACACGTATTCAGCCGCAGAAAATGTATTTTTTAAAGATTACTTACGATTTTGGGCAGTTTTTACGGAACTATATTGTGACGTCATTGCTGTTTACATTGCATTAAACATTTTAAATTCCATACACGGATCACCGGTTATGTGCATTATTATTAACTACATGTACTTACTGCTCATGCGCATCACACATTTTGACAGCCATTACTAAATGTTAAGGTTTATACCTTTTTTTCGTTGGTTCGTTCTTGTAATGAAAACATTGTTAAAATGGCGTCCGTTATTTGTGAATTTCGCGATTTGTCTCTTTTTGTGTTAGATTCACCACCTATTAACAGTGCCAGGTCCTTGAGTATTAAAGAAGTAATACAGATTTTTTTATCGTTTTCGCGATTAAAAACGCGCTACCTACAGAATAACCACTAGTTCAGTTAAGTAGCTTTTTCATCCAAGGCCGTCTCAGTTAGATTATCGAGTATTATTATTATTTTTTTTTAATAAAAGTGTTTTCATCACTATGCTTTGTGTTAATTAGGTTCATCACCCCAAAACTGTGTCAAATTATTAAGTACTTTTTTTTAAAAAAATAATAAACTTTTTTTATCTATTGTTTTAGCGATCAAAAACACGTTATCGACTTTTGCGCGGTAGCAATTTTGAGGTTATGCTGGTCACTTCTATTTTCAATTTTTAACGTTTTATTTTCGATTTTAAGGTACTTCCCGTGCTTTCCGCACTTTTATATTTTGGATTATTGCTTTTTGGCATATAATAAATCTTTTTCGCGAAAAAAACCCGAGAAATCGAAAACAGCCTACACTACACACACACACACACACACACACACACACACACACACACACACACACACACACACACACACACACACACACACACACACACACACACACACACACACACACACACACACACACACACACACACACACACACACACACACACACACACACACACACACACACACACACACACACACACACACACACACACACACACACACACACACACACACACACACACACACACACACACACACACACACACACACACACACACACACACACACACACACACACACACACACACGTATTGCAATATTTAGTATTTACCGAATTACTAAATAACATCTTCAAGGGTGTTCAGTTGTTCGTGGAAATCAGTTTTTATATTGGCCACCCCAGTCTCCTGGTTCAACTCTATATGCGACTTTTTCTTAAGGAGCTATTTAAAGGTGTATGAGGAATGTAGAATCTTTCCTAAATGGGATTCTTTAAAGAATCAACCCTCAGTTGTCCAAAAAACGACTTTAATACCAATACCTATATTACAATATTCTTATATTGTTTCGGCTACTTCCCAGTCCGTTCGCTTGATAACAACCCAAGAATTAAAACGAATTACCCAAATTACCCAATTTCGCTGTGTTACCCAATTCTAATGGTTTTCCCGAAATAATGTTCTAAAATCCTTTATGGAAACTCATGCCCCAATGTAGCCTATTTCAGACAAAAAGAGAAAGACGTGTTTGCACAAAATTGTCTATTTACGTCATGGATTGTCCATCCGTTTCTCTCTAGCACTACTTGGCTGGAATGCCTTCCCCCCCCCCAGAATCAACTGATCTAGTCCCTCCAAAATCAACTTACCCTCAGGTCTCTCCAGAATCGACTGACCGCGACCTACTTCTTCCCTAAGCTTTTATCTAAACTACTGTTCTACATACCTTGTTTATAACAGGCAGTATGTTAGCAGTTTCATAATTTTTTTTTTTTTGTCAATAATGTTTACTCTTTGGCTGTCCCCTTTTTAAAATCTTTAAAACTAATAATTAAAATTATAATTTCAATTACTAACAATACTGGGCCTTCATTGGAACAATACTGGGTCTTCAACATCAGGAACTCTTACTAAATAACATATGTTACAAATAACAATAACATATGTTACGTATATGGAAAAACCACTAAAAAAAACACATATATTACAAAAAATGTCTGAAGGGATGATTGAAATGGTTGCAGACCATGGGCTGTATATGGATTGGGATGGGAATTTTAAACAGATCCCCAGTTTGCCAGGTTGGGTGTCTTGCCATTAGAAATGAAGTGAAAAATTGCTGTGCAGACTGCTACTTCCTGTGCACTGTTCTGTTATTTCCCTAATATATTTTAACTAATATTTTTTCTGATTATGTTTTAACTAATAGTTAAAATTTTAACATTATTAACGCTATATAACTTTAATTCCTAACACAAGAAAAAGTCAAGTGGTGATAAATCAGGAGACCGAGAAAGGTACAACATTTTTGTCTTAATTCCCAATAAGGTTGCATCACTTTTTGAACTCTGTATTATATTAATTACTGTATATACTAATGTGTGTTTAGTTTAGTATACTTATATTTCAGTATATGATTTATTCGTGATATAATTGCTATTAATTTTTGTATATGTACGACTAAAAAAACAAATAATAAAATACAAAAATTCATTTAATTTATTTAAAATTGGTACAGTCCAGTGCAGAAATTTGCTAGCCAAAAAGTATAACCAATTATGTGATAAGAAGTCAACAGATTTTATTGCCTAAACAAAAGTTTTTTTATCAAATTGTATTGCAGCTCAAAAAAAGGAAGATTTTTTTTGTTTTATTGTCTGTCTAAAAACATCTCTATGAACAAACATTACTTTTGTTCTTATGGTTGGATTGCTATAAAATATTTATGGTTAGTGTGGTTGCAGTTTTGTGTAAGAAAAGTTCCACAAATTAAACATAACCAGCCAAAGGTAGATGAAGAAAATTGCCAAATTTTGTCTATGCAACAAAACTAAAATCTAATTGTACTTACTGTACTTTGATGTTTTGTCTTAAATGTTCAAATAATTGACCTGTAATTCTAAAATATTACGGTTACAGTCATGTCGGAAGGGTTCAAGGCGCAGGATATTGGGTTGCGTGCGCAAAAGAAGATCTTGGGGCGCATGGCTGCCAACAAGAATACCAGGAAAATATTCATAGATGACAATACTGCCAGCATGTTGGACAACCTGTACAAGATCATTAAAAAATACGTAAGTACATTTAGTGAAAAATTGTACAAAATGTAAAATTTGAAATGTCCACTTGTAATGTTTTTTGGAAGTATTTACTGAATCAATCAATCAGTTTGTAGGATTATTATTACACTGTGATCTTTGTAGATTTATTGTGCACCCTTTCTGTATTCCTGAGATGCTCAGTTACACCTCCAATATTCTCCAGTCTGTTCATAACATCTTATGATTTGTAAGGGATTCAAGGTAAATAGCTGCTCCATTTTTAATTGGTAACATCCCAGTTCCTTATTGAGATGCTTTTCGATGCCTGCTCTGCTAATTCCTTTTCAATTTTTTTCCTCTTGACCTATATTATGGAGTATCTACTCTTATTTGATCAAACTTTTTGTTGTGCAGTCAGATCCCACTCATTCTGTTTTACATTCATACTTATGGGAACATCCCCCAAAGCAGCTAAAAAAATGAGATCCGCCATACAAAGCCCTGCACGCATGGGTAAGGCTAAGGTACACCGGGAGGTCGTCAGTTATCCCAGGACTCTGCTTAATATACCATTAGGTCGATGTCATTTACTCCATCAGCACAGGTTGCTTTACAACCAACAATCTCTTTTCAAGTCTCTAAAAATGATAAAGTGTGGGTGCCAATCTGTAAAGTACTATAGAAACTGATGCCAATATAATTCACAACTGCTACAGGTTGTTGTTTCATATCACTGAAAAACTGTGACAGCAATTAGATTTTTACAGCAACTATTTCTTTGCTTATATATATTCTAAGATTGTGAACAATAAATAAATAAAAATATTGATATTTTTTTTAGATTTTTACTACAAGCAATAATAACTGTCCTTCATAGCGCTTTTTAAAATTCTGTAGCTATTTAAACAAAATTGTGACTCAAAAACAAAGAAAGTTTCAGTGATGAAATTTTAACCACTTATTCAAACAATAAAAATTTTGAATTTTTCAAGAATATGCTTTCTGAAATGTTTCAATTTGAAAATACACGATTTTAGTACAATCGCAATATGTGCAAACCCCTATAATAAAAGAATTGTGGCTTCCTAGCCTGAATCATTTTTGCGAAGTAGTGGATAAAGACTATATCCAGAAAAAAGATGCCTTAGTTTTGTCTTTAAAGTTTTTAAATTCAAAAAAGAAGATTCTTATTTTGAAAACCTTAACTTTACTTACTTTTTTATTTATTTACAATCAAATATGCCTACTTAGGTATACTTACACACTCAAAATAAAATGTTGTACATTTACGCTCTTTAATATGGTTTTTGTTTGAATTCAATATCTTGAATTGAAAATATAAATTTTTTTAATATCTTTATATATTGTAAAAATAGGTAAAAAATTAATAAATTTTGTCAGCAACCATTATTGGTTGGTTTCCTATGGATTGATGTGCACACTACAAATTTTGTTTTTTTTTTCAGACAAATAACAAAAAAGAAGCGGAGAAGATAGTGAAGAACATAATAAAGACAGTGATCAAGGTCGGAGTGTTATACAGGAATGGAGAGTTCAGTCAGGAAGACATGCTGTCCGCCGAGAGGTTCAAGAAGAAGTTCCATGCGGCAGCTATGGCGGTGCTCAGCTTCCATGAGGTGGACTTCAGTTACGACAGGCTCTACCTGTTGTGTGCACTTCAGGAGGCACATGCCAATCTGCGCCAGTTAGTCAAGAATCACTTGAAGGACAAGTCGATAGCTCGCATAGATCATGTCTTCAACTTCTTTGCGAATCCCAACTTTCTTGATACGATATTCAGAAGGGATTCAGAATACAAGCCCATGCTGGACAAGATGGTGGCAGACATAAACAGTGCGATGGATGAGAAACGTTTGTAAATAGTCAGTGAGCACTGAGGCACTGCCCGTCACCGCCTTCTTGTGAATAGTATTTTACACGGAAACTAGCGCACCCAGAAGTTGTCACTATAATACCAGGTTCAGCCTATACTTGTATGGCACTATGTAAATACTAACTTACCCCTTAGCTGCTGTGTGAATCAGTCATTTTGAGTTTTGCATTAAGTTGTGGTTTCTTGTGGTTATCCTGGTCCATCAATTTTCTGGCATCCCAATACAGTTATGTGCCCCTTGACGTGCCACAAAGGGTAAGTTGTTACTCATTTTGGAGTCTGGCTTGTGACACAGGGTACATTCTTCAGATTTGTGTACTCTTGAGGTAGACAGCAAAGCAATCGTGATCCATATTGAGGTGGAAAATAGCATCTGCGTTTTGGTTTTTTATTTGACCTTTTATTGGCCTTTTACATTCCTTTTCTTATTGTTCTCTTGAGTATAGCTTTTGCTGTTATGGCATTAGGCTTATTTCTTTTTGCTGAAGTTAATTTCAACCTCTCTTAGCTAATTTTCTGTTTTTTTTATTTCCGAGGACCCCCCACATGTGAAGGGATTTATTTTAGTACAGTCTCTTTTTAGTTGAATCAGCAACGAAAGATGTAAATCCTTCATTATCCTGTTTATGAAACCAGGACAGCTCTTGTAAGTAAAAACCAAGATTTTTCAAATTTACAAGATTCTAAGTTAACCTCCACTTTTTAATCAAATCATTTGACTAATCCATTTTCAAAATGTTTGTAATTTTTTAAATTATACAAATATACCTCTTGAATTTGCACAAACTTCTTCAGATTCCTTCAAGAGTCAGATCTTCAAGATAATGGAGTAAGAAACTACACAAGTTTAAATCTAGTTAATACTGTTGGCTTTTTTAGTGTGTTACACTGCTTCGCTGTCTTCATTAGTCTAATTAGAATAAAATAAAAACATTACAGTACACAAAAAAGTCAAATTGATTGCTCTTACCAACACCCACAGATAACTGCTGCAATTCCCTTCTTGCCACTATTCTCCTCAATGTATGCCATGTCTTGCAGTCGTGTATTTAAGAGAACGTCATGCTACAGCGATCAAACTCATAGAAGCGACCTGCTGGAAGCTCTGGTGCGAGAGAGAATGCTTTACAGTCTAAGTAAGACAAAGCATTTTGTCTTCTCCCACTACCACCAATAATTTAAAATCCTCTGCGACCTTAAGGCCAATATGACTCGGCCTTATCAATTATGTTGCTCACAGCTAATTTAGGACAGAGTGGGGAAACGTTACCTCACCACTTCTGCTTTCTGTCCGAGTGTGAATAATTCTTGCACAGGTCAGCTGAATATAACTGAATATGATTAGTATATAACTAATTCTTGTGCATTCTGCAACAGTAGACATCTTTAAGATAAGTTCCTGTATACATTTGACTCTTGGTTTAGTTCATATTTAAAAGTGTGCCAGCTTTGCACTTATTTAGTTTGAAACTCTTTGTCAGCTGTTCTTAAATTATAACCTTACTGTTATTAAAAAACATTCTCTTTGTATAAATTGGCTGTTCACAAAAACTCAGTAAGTTTAGGTGAACCTCTCGGAGCATAGCAGCTATGGGGTTAAACAATTAATATTCTGTAGTAGATTTTTTGATACAAATTATAGTTGTGTTAGTTTACTGACAGCTTATTGGTTTCCGTATGAGCTCTGATCATGAACAAGAGGAATGAGTTGTCTCAAGCCCACTTAGTTCATTATGTATTCTCAAATCGTAGCTGATATGGCAACCAATTAGTTGTAAGTCAAAACAGTGTACCTGTATGTATCATTGTTAAGGAAGTATTTACAAGTTAACAGCGTGCGTACATCTAGGCCTACACTGAATGCCTTTTTAATGTGTTTTTGCTGTATTAGATCAAAGTATATGTACTATTATGGTAAAACTACTGATCTGATTCACCAAGGAAATTTCACCCTATTTCTTGCCTATATAACTATTTAAATATTAGAAGTTAATTTTTAGTTAAATGCCTCAAAAAGGCATAAAAGCTTTTAACCTGTTTCCATTTGTTGACAGTTTGTTTTACTTTATAAATGCAAATTTAGAAATGTGTTGACCAAAGTATTTTCGTAATTATTAGGCTCATGCACAATTAAAATCTACAAAAGGAAAAGAATATTGTTAAAAAAGACATTGAGCTTACATTTAACTTCTTACTTGAACATGAATTGCATCCATCTTGTTTTTGAGAAGAATCTCCTGTTATGGACATTTTGTAAAAACATCAAAAGTTTGCCTTGACATTTTGCAAACTTGAAAATCGATGGTTTTAAGGTGAAGGTCACTCAAAAACTATAAGTGATATTTAAAATGTGAAAACACCGTATGAAAATTTGGACTTTCGACTATAATCTTGGTACTATTTAAAATTTCTAATTATATAGATAAGGTGCGAAAGAAGCGTTTGAAAAAGGCTTGCAAGCTGCCAACTGAGAATTCTTAAAATTAAGCAGTTTTTCTAGCATTTAACAGTCTCTTTGAGCCTACCCATTCTGAACTGTTAAAAGTTTGTATTCAGATGTTAATAAACCAAAAATAATTTTGTTTTAACTTTACAAAATTCACTTAACTGGGCAGTGGGTACTGCACTGAAAATTTACAAATGTGCAACCATATACATGCTGGTTTAAGGTTGCTTTAGTCAAAAGTTGCCATAGCTGATAGTGATGGATTCATCCTGTAAACATTATATAGTTAGAGTGAGAGTGGAAGTAGTAAATAGAGATGTGGGGATCGGAAAACAGGCTCAGATCATGTGTTATGGTAAATCCATCCAAATAATAATATTTATTCTTGTTTCGAGCAAATTATAAATATTGTTTGACTGATTAGTTCTTACATTATAAAAATAAAAGACAGATTTTCAATAATTTTTTTATTTATTATTGAGTCATGGAACCAGAAGCATTGCCACTATGAAAAAAAAATTTCTTGAAACTTAATATTTTAATGCAAGAAAGGCGTTACTGAGAACTGGTAAATCAGTTACTAAAACAGATTCAGAAGGCATTCACTGTTATATATGTGCTGTGTAAATTTTTGTGTACCAAATGTATTCAATGTTTGTGATAAAATAGTTGTTAACTGTGTTGCATTATACCTAAGTTCATGTCGATGACAACAGTCGTTCTGTTTGAACTTGAGAGCGATGCACAACGCACAACCACGTGCCTCTCAAAGTCGCATTCCATTGCCATTTAATGGTCGTCATTTATACTGACACGTATATATATTGTTTAGCGGTCGTAGAGAAATCTCATTAAAATATATTTATTTGTATCGAGGCGCTGAGTTTGTGATATAATTTATTTTGTAAAAATTACAAAATTAATGGACTTTAATTTTTCTTGCCTCTGTGTAGTCAATATTTTAATTAGTTCAAGGAGATAATTTTATAAGTTTGTGTTAGTAAATTGAGTTGAAGGGTCTGATGTTTTAGCGCATAATTATTTATCAAGATTTGTTTACAGTGAAACCGTTCACTTTAACTATTAAATTAATGTTTTTTATTAGTATGTGAACACTTTTGTATTTAAAAACAGTGCTTTCAAATATTGTTTTGATTTCAGTTTGAATATCTAAATCTTCAAATTTTTGTTCATGTTTTGGTAAGAATCAGTAGTAATCAAAAAACGTGTTAGAAGACTTAATGCAATATATATATATATATATATATATATATATATATATATATATATATATATATATATATATATTTGTGTATGTATAATGTCAAAAATCTTGATTTTGATTTTTAATGTGCACTGTTTAAGAAAAATTTGCTGACCCTTCAACTGCTGAATGCAAGAAGACATTTAACATATCTTTACTTTAAGGTTTATATAATAGCCCTACCCTGAATATTTACTGAAAACCCTTTGATGAGTGATTATTGATTATTCACACAAATTCTGTTAACCTTGTAGTACCAGTTAGTTTTCTAATTGTACTCTGTAATTTTATTTTTCATTACTCAATTCTTTATTATTATACAACACATTTTTGTAGATATTAGAAGAGGTACACAGCCTAAAAAAGAAAACATATTAATAAAAAAGCTGATTGTGCATGTGAAGTTTGTAGTTCTGATAATAAAGTTATTATTAAGCAGTCATAAATGTTCCATACATTTTTAAATGAAGGCTATTGTACTTTTTTTCACACATTCTTAAATGACAAGTGGAGAGTAAACAAATGTTTATATTAATCAATATTTTTTTGCTAATTTTATAAATACAGTCACTCAATAATTCACACCTTTGTTAATTTGTAAAACTTTAATTCTTACTGAGACTCTGAACCCTTGAAAAACTCTTGATAAATCATACAGAAATTCATACCTGGCCCAGTCTTTGCCTCTATCAATTGTACTAACTAGGTATATTTCTGTTTATACTGTGTAGGCACAATATGTTTATTTGTTGGATTATAAATATCTACTGTAGTTAACGACTGTATAACCCACAAATTTCAAACACATTTAATTACGGATTTAATATGGCTCATTTGTTATTATGGAATGGAAAAGCAATGTTTTAAAAATGTCAGGTGTCAGTACCACAGAGCTGGTGCACAAATAAACTGTACTGTTAAATAGAAATTACATTGTACTTGGCCACACAAACTAAATGGGAGTGAGACAGTCAATGTTTAGATGAACAATAATAGAGGCCTATTTATTGGACACTAATATTCATGTATTGTCAATCAGTTCTTGTAGGATCTATTCAAGTGCATTATCATTTATGCAGAGCTAATGTTACTTGTTATTCTTGATAATCAGTGTGTCTAAATGTACGTCTCATTTTCTCATGGACAAAAAATGTACATATCAACTATAGTGTAAATTGTTGTTGAATAAATGCACACTCAATTTTCCAAATTTTCCTTTTTATCAACCTCTATAATTTGAACTCGATATTGAGTGGCTACTGTCGTTTGGATAATCGATGCTCTGCTGTATGAGATTTTCCTTACACTAAGTTCATCAATAGATCTTTGATGACGACACTAAGTCCTCTTGGTTTGGTCAAAGTTATGATTTACTGTTACAGGCTCAATGGTAGTTATACATGTCATTGTTATCCAGTAGGGTTAAAACTCAAAAATATATCTATTGTTAATTTTAGACTACAAATAAAAGACATTAAAACAATATTCTTGCCTGTTCTAATGGTCTGTACTGTAGTTAAATTTAAGGAACTAAAAGACAACCAAATATACGCTGAATATTTCTTGCCTTTTACGGCTGTTAATATTTCATTGTAAGCAATTTTATACATTGGTTTTTGTAAGTTAGTTTTAAGTACTGTACTGTATTCATTTTACAAGTGTGTGTATACTGTAGGTTAGTATACTGTAGGTCACTGAACGCATATTCATGTTAACATTTGCACAAACAGTTGATGCTGTCATAAACGAAGTGTTTCGTTATCTGGCTCGAACACTTCTCAGTAAGATTTTGCTCAAATGTTCGAGTTTAATCCTAAACTTCTAGTTACAGTAAGTCAAACTGTGTTCGCTTTATTATTCACAATTTTACTTTACATTTGAAACCTATTTAATTACAAAAGTGACTTATTTATCTGCACTTAACTCTTACACTAATCTCCATACTATAACTGCGTATGTATGCTTTAGAGTGCAATTGTTACTTGACAACCGGAGTTTTTAATCTAGTTTTAATTCCTGTTCTTAACATTTAATAATTAAGTAAAAAGCATTTGTAGTAAGGTGTTATTGTTAGTGGATTGTCTAGAGCAACGTGCTCTGTAACAATCACATTCCAAGACCCACTGCTCTTCACATAAAACACATCTGTTAATTCAGTTTTTAAACACAAAAAGACACTAAGATTCCTAGTCTGATACTTAAATATAAGAAATTGTTTGTTAAAATTATAATTTAACTTTGTTATATTTTTTTAGACTAGCTAATATTTGTTGTTATTGTTTAAGGTAATGTTATATTTATTCTTTACCTACTCTGTACATTAATTACTATATTTATGAAAATCATAATCTTATTAATATATTTTAATTTACAGAAATACAAAGAAAACCTTTATTTTTCTGTTGTCTATACATGAGAAGGATGAACAATCTTGTTTTTTAAAATAATCTGAGTATACGATTCAACCTAGAATTGAATATTAAAACAATAATATTATTGAATATCCCTACAGTTTGTGTAACAAGCTCACATTGCCTCATTGATTTATTTTCTTAGCACAACTACAAGTCAAATCTTAACATCCTTGTTATTGACAGTCTTGGTTTGAAGGTAAAATTAATGAACTACAGCAATAGTCTATGATAAACATTAAAAGTTTTGAAATCCAAGGCTCATGGAAAATATGTGGAACATTAATAAAGTTCAAAAATTTAGTAAGAAATTTTGTTGTTTGTTATGAAACAGCTGTTGTAAGAATTCAATAATTTCATAAAAGAAGTTGCTACATATGTTTCAAGAAAATGCTTGCCAACATTACAGTAAGTAAAGGGAATAATTTAGTAGTTAGCAACCCTTCATCACCTGCCACACCCTGTCCAGACCAAATAATGTTTATACATATCTGATGTAATGTGTTTGTCTATTTATGTATTGGTATTATTTTGCAATAAAACAATTTCCATAAGAAAGTCTACATTTATTTTCCCATAGTGAAATAATTTGTATGGTACACAATTAATTTGTGTATGTTTGTTCTGTTACCTTAATTAGAGTATTCAATTAAAAATAAAATATATATTAAATGCTGTTGTCAAAAAATTAATGTTTTTTATAAATTTTATATTTGGTTTGCAGACAAATGCTAAAATCAACACATACTACCAAGTTTCTAAATGTCCTGAATTACAGTTTAGATGCTATGTGTGTTTTTACAGACACAAGTTGTGTAACATTACAATCTACAAACAGTTAAATAACTAGGGAAGTTCACAAAAATAAAAATACAGTAACAAGAAACAATAGTACTGTAATTAGTACATTGAAATAAGAGAGAACCAGTTGGGAATTTTATTTATATAATGTTTTTATTTGTCCCCATTATTTTGTAATTGGTAATCCTGTTTTAATTTCTTTTACAATAAATAACCTAGTGTATAGACTGTTAATAAAAATTATTGCTTTGGGCTCAATTTTGTCAGTATATAGTTTATTAAATTTCTAATAAATGTTATAATGTTTAGAACATATTCTACTATTAATTTATTAAAATAGTACAAATTTAGAAACTAAAATATGAAAGTGATATTTTATCTTATAGTGTAGGCCCTAGGGTTAATCTAATTAATTATAAATTTAGTTTATATTCCTTACACTAATATAAAATTTGTCAGATATGGTCCTAATTTAGCAAAAGAAGTCTTAGCCCAGAAAAAACAGTAGAATTCTTCTCACAAAAAATATTGGAAGAAATTTCATGAAATTTATATTTTAGGTTAACCTCCATTTATAGTAGCCTACTTAGTCATGTTACAGCTGCTCTAGGTAGATTAATTTGCTAATTAGTTGATTATTCAAATAATAATTTTGAAGATATATATAGATATGTGGCTACCTTACTTTGAAATTTATATATATAAATATATATATATATATATATATATATATATATATATATATATATATATATATAATATATATAATAACATTTATGCCAGTTAGCCTAAACTGTTTCACTAGGCTCTATTCGTTATTAAATTTTAAAAGAATAGTTCTGACTTAGAATTTTATTTCTTCCACAATTCGCACCTACCTATAAAATATTTCTTCCCATGAATTCTATACGTTTTTCATTTATAAAATTTTATTTTTAGGTTAATCCTAACTTCTCAGGTATTTGTAATTGCTGTGTTCAATTAATTATTTTTATGCTATTAAATGTACAACCTTTATCTAAAAATGGTCTTCTTTATTATTTATAAAAGCTCAAAATCTGCGAAAGAAACCATAGATACTTTAAAAATAAAGAAATTAGGCATATTTCTGTAATTATAATTAAGTAACACTTGATACATGCATGAAGGTGGAAAAAAATTAAAATTATTCAGTTTCAGTGAATTTCCATTGAAAGATTAGCTATTGAAGCAGGTATTATGGTAAGATTCAGACCTGAAGCTATTAGATGGTAATAAATTCTGATTTGAAGATTATGACTTGTGGGCGTTCAGTGCTGTCATATTTAGGATACATTAGGCCACCAACAGATACCGAGTTTTTTATATGAGGTAAATTTCATCTCATTCATGTTTCACAATTTGTAATACAAAATTTTTAGGTTATTCCTTAATTATTAGGTATTATGAAAACTGTATCTGTTTTACCAGGAAGTAATCAGAGTTTAAAAAAATGTAGTAACATTATACAAATAACTATTCTAAATTTATAATAATTATGTTGTTTTTTTATTATGAAGTCAAGACAAATTACTTAATTTTAATACAATTATAAAACCTGCTGTTTTACTATGAAAATATGACAAGTTCTGTGTTAGCTAAAAATTTGTGTTAGTACATCAAAATGTCACTAGAAAGCAGACAGTGTCTGATTTTTAAATACAGTGAATGACAGTTTTTTACTTTGTCACTAAACAAAGTACAAACTGCGTAGAACTTTTGGTGATCCTGAAAAAAAAAATCTTGATATTTTGGTAGATCTATCCTTGTGTCTAAAAATTCAATTTTCTTAGATATCTGTCTGTCTCTACAGCACATAGCTAAAGACTAATTACATTGATTCCATTGCCAATGAATTAATTCACTGCCATTATTAGTACTCATGGTTAAATTATAATTACACCATGCAATTGTCTCTCTAATATATAATGGAAGCTATTTTTTTTAAAAAAAAGGTGAGAAAGTAATAACCTAATTGGGTTAAAAGGTCTTTAAGTGGGCATGATACATTTTTACACTTAAGCACAGAATACTAATTCTACCAGAGAGCGATGTGTTTCCTTGGCAGTCTTGGCTCAGAGGTATGATTTCTGTTTGCTGACATTATGATTTTATATTTAATATTTACTTGTTTAAAGTTATGTATGTAAATAACTTAAGTAATAAATATTTAAATTATAATTAAAATATTATACTACATTTCCGATCTATTTAGCAAATGTTAAAAAATATACATGCCCAGCCCAGAATTTATAATTATTAGAGCATTAACCTTTTATATACTGTACATGGTTGTGTAATAACAGTTGTGTATAATTTCAATATAGCAATAAGATCTATAATGTAACTAGTCCAATAGAAACCTGCAATGAACAAGTTTTAACACACACACACACACACACACACACACACACACACACACACACACACACACACACACACACACACACACACACACACACACACACACACACACACACACACACACACACACACACACACACACACACACACAAAGGTAGACTTCAGATGTATGGTCTGGGTCTTACCATGATAACTATTTCAATTGTTCATTTTCCAATTAAAATTCACTGACAAAAAATGACAGCCTAGATTTTCTTGTTATGTTGTCCTGTACATAATACTGCTAGAAGGGCAGCATCTCTCTCTTTGCAGGCGTTCTGACTTTCGCAAACTCGATTGATGGAAAATTACAAAATAAACCTAGAAACTAGTAGTTCAAAGAACAGTAGACCTCGCAGTATATTCTTAATTAATTCTACAACAGTTTTCTGAAGCTCTCGTAACATTTCCCGCCAATTTAACCGGTAACCGTACTATTTACGAAAAATGTTACTTGATTAACTCAATGAGAAACTTCACGATTTCTTCGTGAAATTATAAAAATTATTATAGGTCTTGCCGTTCAGCCACGATTACAGAAAATAACTACATTTTTATCGTTAAATTAAAGCCCGCCATCTTAAGATTTCAAAACGTAAGTAAATGGGAAAACATCTTACACATACGTCTTTTGAGCTTCTTACTAGCTCTTTTGAGCTTACTAGTTTTGTACCGAATTTCAAAACAGTCAATCTATGCGTTTTACCAGAAAACTGCTTAGATTCGTCATCCTTGAAGCAGAGTTCACCATCTTGCAACGAAATTGAATGGGAAAAAATCTTACACCTAGGGCTTTATACAAGGTATCTTCATAAAAAGTTTCAAAACAATCGGTCGATGCGTTTGGTCAAACTGAGTAATAAACACACACACCAAATGCCGAACGGTCGAGTTAAAACAGAGATCTTGCTTTGCTCGGTCAATAAAACTCTCGCAATTTTTTTACAGTTTATAGCGAACTCTCTCCCTCCCTCTTTCCTCCCCTCTCCCCTTTCTTCCCTGTCTTCCTCCTCTTTATCTCCATCTTCCTCCCTCCCCTCCCTTCACAACTCTCCCCTCCCTCTCACTCCCTTTCTTCCCCTCTCTCTCTCTCTCTCTCTCTCTCTCTCTCTCTCTCTCTCTCTCTCTCTCTCTCTCTCTCTCTCTCTCTCTCTCTCTCTCTCTCTCTCTCTCTCTCTCTCTCTCTCTCTCTCTCTCTCTCTCTCTCTCTCTCTCTCTCTCTCTCTCTCTCTCTCTCTTTCTTATATTAATACATAAAAATTTTTGACGATTTTTTTTTAAGTGAAAACTTTTATAGAAGCTTGATCCGTCAAAGAATTTAGTTGAAATATAAGGATTTGTCCGTCATGGTTACGCAGTGTTTTTTTACAGTAAATACTTATTCGTTTTATATACATACATATATATATATATATATATATATATATATATATATATATATATATATATATATATATATACTTTAATTTTAATTATAATTAACGCTATTTTGTACGTACCCGACTCATCCTTAGTACAAGACTGTTAATTAATATTGGGTACATAAATAATTTCATTAATTATTTAAATTAACGTAAGCTATTTAGCTACATGTCCAGCCTAGGCTTCCAAATTTTTAGATTATTAACAGTTTTAACCTATGTAATTACATTTGTTTTTCTCTTCTGTCGGCCTTCAAATGAGCACCGATCCTAACTTATAAATTACTTTTTGAGGGGTAATTAAATTATATATATATATATATATATATATATATATATATATATATATATATATATATATATATATGTGTGTGTGTGTGTGTGTGTGTGTGTGTGTTGTATGCTCATGTTCGCGATTGTGGTCCGATTTGATTCAAACTTGTCACAAAAATCGATTATGGCAGTAGCTTGGACAAGCTTGTTAACCAGCGAAATTCGTTTAACAGTTTCAAAATGGCGGTGATTTTAATTTTTTTAAGTTCTTAACTTTTTTGTCTTAAATGTTTTTGAAAATCTGATTTCACCTTTGTAATGGGCGTTAAAACCCGCATAAATCAGTACTTTGAATTTTTAAAATCCGCAAAATTAAGAATTATTTGACGGCGGTAGGGTTATTTTTCGTATTTTCAATGTACTTTGAAAAATTAAATTGCTAATAGATGCATATGTGTATAGATTTGGATCAGCGCCGATTTCAAAGGCGCGGGATAGGGTTTTACCATGATGACCGCTTCAATACGTCATTTTCCCAATGGAAATTCGCTAAAAATTCAAACGCACAATTTTCAGTCTAAGGTAGGCCTATTATTATACGCTTAAACACTTGAAACAAATAAAACTTTTAAAATGTCGGTTGGCCGTTAATATCAGCTGTTAATATTTATACAGTAATATTTGTTGTAGCGAAGATCTAATTGTAATGAAAACTTTATCTAGGCTACACAGCACAGGTGCGTGCTTCTGAGGGCTGGACGTACCACATAATAGCCTCTCAGTCATTTGATAACTGTCTTATCAAAGAATTTTTAGCGGAAAATAAGGAATAGGTGCGGCCATCATAGTAAGACACAAACCCAAATCTTTGAAATGGGCGACGATCCTGACCTCGTTAAAAAGTTATTTATGTATTTGACTTAGTATTCAATGTTAGTGCTAACATATTTATATATATATATATATATATATATATATATATATATATATATATATTTGTGTGTGTGTGTGTGTGTGTGTTTCAGCACACTCATGTTCGCAATTTCGATTCGATCTGATTCAAACTTAACACAAAAAAGCAGTTTCGATAATAGCTCGGACAAGTTCGTTACCCAGCTAACTCCGTTTAAAAGTTTCAAAATGGCTGTCATTTGAAATCTTTTAAAATTCTCGTTTTGCAAGTATTCATTTTATTTTTTGAAAATGCTATTTCACGTTCGTAATTAGCGTTAAACTACAGGAAGTAGCGTTTTCAATTTTCAAAACCCTTTGAAATAAAGAAATTTATTGACGGCGGTCAGGGTTCATTTTCGTATTTTCAGTGTAATTTGACAGTTTTAAACTAATACATGCAGATTTTAATGCTGATTACGATGGTAAATCAGAATTTCAAAAAGGGTTCTATAGACAAATATTTTTGGAAAGGCGCTTATATCACTTCAGCGAAACAGTTGCGTAAGATTATTGTAGTTTTCCTGACTCGGTAGATCGATTTTTTTTTCAAAATTCGTTCTAATTAAGAGTTCTAATTCGACGGCGGTCAGGGATCGTTATCGTATTTTCAAAACAATTTGAAAGTTGAAAATTATAGACTTTAACGCTAAATATCAGATTTTCAAAAAAGAGTATTAAAAGTAGTTTTTTTGAAAATCGCTCCTATCGCGTCAGCTAGACAGCCGCATGCAGGATTATCAGCTATCTGCCCCTAATACGGCCCCCACACGCGCGTTGTGGGACACCAACAGGGGATATTTACAGAAATTTGACGGCAACAGCTTCTCAATGCCAGCTGGTAGCTGCCAGTATGGGCACTGGGCAGTTATAGGATGGTCGTGGAAGTGCGCGGACCTGTGCGAGTGCGTGCCAGTATTTAGTTTACTTGGTTTTGTGAGGTAAATTATTGCTCTTCGAAAATACGTTATTGTTATTGAAAAAAATCAGTGGGAATATAATTCTAAATAATGTGGGCTGTTGAAAGACTTGTAATAATTAGACAACTTTAATATACGTTTTATAAATAAAAGTGAATAATATTAAACAAAAGATCAGTAAAATCGTTTTTTTATTTTTAAAACTTTAAAGCCAAACGAAGCTTTTTTTATTTTTAAAACTTTAAAGCTAAATGTAGATTTTTTTAAAAATTTTTGAACCGAAAAGCTAACCATAGACTTTTTTATTTTTAAATTTAAAAATTAAAAGTAAAATTTTAATTTTAAAAATTATAAGTTAAACGAACATTTTATTTTATTTTTAGACTTAAAACCCAAACGTAATTGTTTTTTATTTTAACTTGAAAGCTAAACGTAGAATTTTTTTTTTTTAAATTTAAAAGCTAAACATAGAATGTTTTTTTTATTTTTAAACTTTTAAAAGCTAAACGAAGATTTTTTTAAAATTATTTTTATTTTTTAAGCTTAAAAGCTAAATGTATGTTTTTTTAATTTTTAAACTTAAAAGTTAAACGTAGATATTTTTTATTAATAAATTTAAAAGTTAAACATCGATATTTTTTATTTTTAAACTTAAAAGCTAACTGTAGATTTTTTTAAATTGTATGATCGTTTTCTTCATTTTTGTTTTTTTTTTATACACTACAGTGTTTCTACAAATAAAGTACTCAGAGGGAAAATGAACAAAACGTTCAGATTTTACACAACGTAGATTTTGTTGTACGTTTTTATTGCACACATAAAATTTAAACATTTACTTCCTGGATGATGTTACGAGGCTGTGCTGAGTTAAGGGAGCAGTTTCAGGCTTAGTGTAAACATAAACTCAATAGGTTTACAAATAAAAGCAAAAACATTATAAAAAATTTCTCAAATTTAAATAAATGTCCAGACTTAAGAACCGGGAAATTGGACTAATTTATAGAAATCGTTTCATTAGATTTTCCTCAACGTCTTTGGTTAAATACTTAGAATTATAGTTTAAGTCAGTGTATCAAAGTTTGTCAGGTAATCGATAGGGCAAAAAAACGTTATCTAAGTCTGGTGTAATTTTTCGTCCCCCCCAGTTTGTTTCAAAACCGTTAGTTTTTTTTCTAATTTGATATCCTGACTTGTACTGATCCTTCATATATCACTAAAATTTTAGCGAAATGTGATAAAGAGATTTCTGTAATATACAGTAATCTGATAGATACTGTATGTAATACAGTATTATTGTATGTAATACAGTAATCGATTTCTTGCTATTACGACAGTTAGCAAACTCGATTTTTTTTAGGACATATATGTTTTGTTTCAGTATTTGTGGATTACATTTAAACAATCGTTAGAGTCAATTTTGAGAAATTTTGATTTTTAAAATGTTTTGGACAAAAAAGAAACTTTTTTTAATTAAATAACCGCTGTAACTCAGCTTCTCTCTGATGTGACAGAAGCAAGTTTCCTAAGTAATTTTTTGTATCTGAGCCATTTTTTAAAAAGAATTAAAATCCACATATGAACAATCGTTACGAAAGGAGAAAAACGTTAGGAAAAATAATAAGCCACTACAAATCGGAGTTTTTTACAAGAAGTCTATAGTAAGCTTGGCCTACACAAAAATAACATACAGGGCTTTATTATATACTCAAAAATCATATTCGAGAACTATTAAAAGAAAAAATTAATAGTTTTGGTTTTGAAATTATTTAAGATACTTAAGTCACTGTAGTATCTGTATTTCAAATAAATAAATTTACACGGTTTTGGAAGGAAATCGAATTAAACGAAAATAAATCCTGATCGTCGTTAGGTTTAGTTCTGTTCCTCTCCCCCCCCCCAGCGCTTTCTCTACTCATCTGACTGTTTACGCATTGATTATAAATGTACTTAAAGTACAGCCACTACTATAAAAAGCGTACTCGATATCAGATGCTAAAGTCCAAGTAAAGCGGCACTATTTGCCGCTACGATGCTGCAAGCTGCAAGAACAGAAAGGAAGACGTTTGAGAAAATAGAAAATACGATTGCCTATTTAACTGTATTTGAACCCTCTGCCGCAAGATGCCATGAAGCAGCGAGTACTTACAAATCTTTCATAAGGGTTCCTAAAACTGCGTACACACTTAATCTAGGTTTTAATAAACATTTCTATTAATCTCCTAATTCATTAATCGTTAATGATTACAATTTTTATGTAAAAATAATGTTTTATGCTGGACAGTAGGTGGCTTCAGTGAAGGATAGGACAAACAGTTAATGTTAATTCTTTATTGTACAGACTTTCCTGAAACTGTAGAAACATACTTAGTCTAGAACAGAATACAATATTCATTAATAAAATTTTCAATTAATCACTTAATTTATTAATTATCATCGACTAGTAGCTTGTAAGATAAAGAACAATTAACAATAATTATTAGTAAAGATTTAATAATAATTGTTTATAATTAATGAATTAATCATTAATTATAAACAATCCTTAAATTAAAGATTTAATTTATCCTTGATCCCCTTACAGTCACAAGTTAAAATTTTTTGAAAACTTTAATAAAATTAAAAAACAAAAAACATTTGCCAACTCTAATCCCAAAAAATATGAAGACTACATAAACAAAATTAATAATATAAACAAAATATAAAACAGCTGTTCAAAATGCTTATATTGAACACAGCTGATCGATACCATTCGTTTCTCATGGAAACTTCCGCCCTTTATAGCCCCTTTCTAAACACTATATAGTTTTCCCTCAAATTCGAAACTTTTAACTATCTTTCTACGACATAGTAGTTTTTCGAAAATATTGTTTTCAACTTTGATCTTAGGGTCTTATCTATATGAATTACAGTTTGTATATGGGAAGGATATTGTAGAAAGCTAGACAGCCACTTTTAATGCACTCCCAATGTTACTTGTAAATGTAATTTTACTTGAAAACTAGTAATTCTTTAATGAAATAATTTTAAAAGTAACGCAGTTATTTTTCATATTACATTAAATATTTTTGTAGTTGGGTACATTGAACACGTGTAACATTGATTTAAAACTTGGGGTAACACCAATCAGAAGAGACTATACAAATTTCTTGCAAAATTTCACTAGTAGTATATATTGCAAAAACGTTGGCTTTTTCAAACAATTTTCCAAAAAATATTCTTTTTCATCTTAAAATTTTTGAAATTATGATTTCACCATCGTAATCAGCATTAAAACCTGCATGTATTTATATTTTAAACATTTAAATTCATTGAAAATACAAAAATGAACCCTGTCCGCCGACAAAATAAACTTCATAATTTCAATGCATTTTTAAAATTCTAAATGCTAATTTATGCAGTTTTTAACGCTAATTACGATGGTGGAAAATGATTTTTTTTATAATTTAGAAAAAAAATGTATGAATTTTTAAATATTTGAAATATATGCCATTTTTAAACTTTTGAACGAATTTTGCTGGTTAACGAACTTGTCCAAGGTGTTATCAAATTGTATTTTTGTGCCCAAGTTTGAATTAAATCGGACCAAAATTGTGAACGTGAGCGTGAAATTCGTAAAAAAATTAAATATCCTTTAAAAAGTTATTTAGAGATTACGATCAGTGCTCGTTTCAAGATACCGAGTGTGAATCTTACCATAATAGCTGATACAATGGCTGATAGTCTAAAATACAAACATATCCTAATAAATGTTTAGTTAATGTCATTATTACTAAATCTTTACGTTGAGGCAACGGTACGATTCATTCTCTATGCACCGGGCATTGAAAATATTTATAGCACACATGTCACGGCAAAGTTGTACGCAAGATCGAAAGATTTATCCCGGTACAATTTTATGTTTTTGAAGGTGTTTCGCTGCAAACAGTGACGTAGGAGTCTACAGACCTGACAATAAAATAAATCAACAAGTAATATTAGGCACTAATTTCCTTTAGTTGCAGTAACACTGTTAGTTAGTTTTTGGTTGGCATTCTTGTTAAAACCAATTATACAGTCCATTTTTATGGTTTTGTATGATTTCATCAAGAGTTCAAAAAAATTGTTTTTTTACCTGTTTGATGTCCGTTTGTCCAATCGTGATGTGTGTAAAAGTGTGTGTTGTGTGTTGTGTGTGTGTGTGTGTGTGTGTGTGTGTGTGTGTGTGTGTGTGTGTGTGTGTGTGAGAGAGAGAGAGAGAGAGAGAGAGTGTGTGTGTGTGTGTGTGTGTGTTGATGTTTTGCGAAGCAAAATTTGTTTAACAATTTCAAAATGGCAGCCATTTCAAATTTTTACAAATTCGTAACTGTTTTGTCCTGAATAATTTTGAAAATCCGATTTCACCATTGCAATCTGCATTAACAACTGTATGGATTAGTGTTCCTGATTTTCAAAATCCGTTGAAATCGAGAAATGGTTTTTGACGGAGGTCACGGTTCACGTCCAGTGCAATTTGAAATAAAAAAAACATACAGACTAAAAATGTTTTTTGTTGTTGCAAAAAATGTTTTGAGAAAAGGATAATACTTTTCTGACATAAAATTACAAGTAAATCGAATAATTTTACATATTATTACATACATTTCTAAAGTGGAGTTTGCGAATGACTGAAAGTAAAAATAATTTATGTTAGTGAGTCAGTGAAACCACCCAATGACCAGTACTTATATTTTAAACATAAATAAATTCAATTATTGCGTGCAACTCAAATAAAGTAAACGGAATTAACAAATTGTGCAACGATTCTGATGAAACCAGACAAGAAAGTTTCGTCATACAATAATATAGGCCTAACGTAGCAAGAAAATGTCGGCTTGTTAGAGAATTTCAATTGGAAAATGATGAAAATGATCTGTAAAAGCGTCATCATGGTAAGTCCTAGACCCGGGATATTGAAATGAGAATTCTGTCCTCGAGATCATTTTTTGTGGGATCATTAAAATTTATATAAATACATGTTGGACGTTTGCAATTTCAGTCCGATTTGATTAAAATTTATAATAAAATGCGATTTTGGTAATAGCTCGTTAACCAGCAAAACTCTTTTAACAGTTTCAAAATGGCGGCCATTAAAAAAAATTTTTAATTCACTATTTTAACATGTATCATGTTTTAGGGCTGCTTATGATGTTGGATTTTGCGTGATACGAGTGTACAAATTTATATTGATATATATAATAGTATAATTTTCACGTTGCAAGTCTCATATTAAATTAATTATAATTAAAATTTCCTGTGTTTCCGCCCAGGATTGAACCGGGGTGCGTGAGGCGCACGTGATAATCATTACACTATGGAAACTACGAAGAAGTTTGACCGATGTAAATATATAAAATAAATCGTTAATTTAATTTTTACATTGGTAGTTATAGGAAAAGATCAGTTGTTTTATATTAATTCGTAAAGGTCAGCTGATTTCATTGAACAGCTGATAGGCTACAATAAGTTTTAGGTTATGTCGTGTTTTCAAACAAATTATCGTAATTAAAATAAAAAGAGAAAACATGATACATGATATTTATTTTTGGTTCAGTAACAGAAATTATTGTCTTAAATTTTTATAAAATTTGATATCGTAATCAGCGTTAGAAGCTGCATAAATTAGCGTTTTGATTTTTCAAAATCCTTTGAAATTAATAGATTCAATTTGACGGCGGTCAGGGTTTGTTTTTGTATTTTCAGTGCTCTGAAAGTTTTAAATGTTAGTTTACGTAAATTGTAATGTTGTCTGAGATGGTGAATTCAGAGTTTAAAAATGACTGTGAGGTTAAAAAATTCGCTCCCATCACGTTCTAGAAAATTCTTCCCATATAAAATTTGTAATCAAATATAATAAACGAATTGAGGATACAATGCGAAAGAGGAGAATAAATTTTTACTCTCAGATTGAACTCTAATAGATTAACTAAGCAAATATTTGATTTCTTCTATAACCGCAAAACAAAACCCAACTGGTTTAAGGAAGTTGAGAATGACTTTATGGAATTGAGAATTGCAGAAGATTCTTTGCTTGATGGAACGGCTAAGAAAATTACCAGAGGTGACAGTGTAAGGTTCCAAGATAAATCTACACCAAAATTAAAACCCCTCATCTCGGAGGAAGAGAAAAGAAGGAGATCCGACAGAATGAAGCGGTACTGGGAGTTGAGGTAACAACACATGAATATGTGACTGATTCCACGTACTCCAAAGAGGGTGGAACGTGCATAAGAAGAAAGCACTTTTTCAATTGAGTGCTTAATTGAAAAAGAAATTATTGAAAAGTACTGAATTGAGTGTGATGTAGGCAAAGTTTCAGGAAAATATATTTGGAAAAATAGTCATAATAATAATGGAGACGTTATGCGTGGAAACATTTAATATAAACGTACTATAATGACAACTCTTATAGAAAATATGTGAGCGCTCGCTGCTGGTGGCATCTTGCGGCAAAGCGTTCAACACTGTTAAATAGATAATACTATTTATTTCTCAAACGTCTTCCTCTCTGTTCTAGCAGCTTGCAGCATTCGTAGCGGCAAATATTGAAGTTACTTTGACTAAAGCCTCTGATATCGAACACGCTTTTTATAATGGTGGCTGTATTTCTATCTAGTACGTTTATAATGCGTAAATAGTCAAATGAGTGGAGAAAGCACTGGGGGGGGAGCAGAACTAAACCTAACGGCGATCAGGGTTTATTATCGTTTTCCTCGATTTCCTTCCAAAACCTTAAATTTATTTATATGAAATTTAATACAGTGACTTGAGTTATGTATCTTAAATAATTTCAAAACAAAAACCATCCATTTTTTTGTTTAATAGTTCTCGAACATGATTTTTGATCTGTATGTTTGTGTGTGTGTGTGTGTGTGTGTGCGCGCGCGCGCGCGCGCGTACGCTTACTATAGACTGCTTGTAAGAAACCCTGATTTTTAATGGCTTCATATTTTTCCTAACGTTTTTCTCCCCTCGTAACGTTTGTTGATACGCGTATTTTAATCCTTTTTCAAAAAGTGGTACTTTTTGATAAAGAAATACTTTAGGAAATTTGCTTCCATCATGTCAGCGAAACAGGTGTGTTGTAGCGGTTGCTCAATTAAAAAACAGTTTCTTTTTTGTTTCAAATCAAAAATTAAAACGTTTTTCATATCAAAATTTCAAAAATCGAATCTAACGATTGTTCAAATGTAGTTCACAAGTGCTGAACCAAACATATATGTCGCTATATTTTCAAAAAAATTCGAGTTTGCTAACTGTTGAAATAGCGATAAACCGAAAAAAAATTGTTGGTTCTAAAACAAATCGTACAAATATACAAATAATATTGTACATTTTCTCAAACGTCTCCACCCATGTTCTTGCAGCTTGTAGCGTTCACAGCGGCAGATAGTCGAATTACTTGAACTTTAGCATCTAATATCGAGCAAGCTTTTTATAATGGTGGCTGTAGAGATAAATGGGGAAAAGTTTTTGCCTCATTCAAACAATGCTCACTCGTTGAATCTACAGTAATACAATACACGTATAATATATTACATTCTTTTTAACCGACAAGACGTCGCCTCGCGTTCAAATATACTTAATTATTGGTGACTGGTTTTTGTTTTTGTGAGAAAGTCAGTGCCGCGGTTCTGGGAAGTGTACGTGAAAGTTCACGCTCTCGTGGACAAGAGCGCAAGCACGTAGCTGGGGACTACGCCCCCCCCCCACGCAATCACTCTAATTCAATTGCGGTACTAGTTTGCTTGCTCCGCGAGATAATTGCAAAAATTAAAAACAGCTGGCATTCAAGTACAGTCCGTTCTGTACACGAGTACACTCCCCCTAGCTCGTCTTTTACTGGGCGGTCAAGAAGTAATGTAGCGTATTGACAATATACTAGTAGTTCAAAGAACAGAGGACCTTAATTAATATAGAGAGCGTTTCACGACATAGTTCGAAATTTTTCCGCTAATTTAAACGATAATTGTAATATTTACGGAAAATATTAGTTACTGTAGCAATTTTTTTGGAAATATTATGTTCTTTCTCAGGAAGCGATCACAATTATGATAGGTCTTGCCGTTCAGCCAGTATTGCAGGAAATAACTAACAACTACTTTCTCATCGTTGAATCAGAGCCCGCCATCTTGAAACGAAAGTGAATTGGGAAAAATCTTGCACATATATCTTTCGGGCTTTATATAAGGTATCTTCGCACCAAATTTGAAAGCAATCGGCCATTGGATTTTTTTAAAACTAAGTAAATTAAAACTGAGTAAAACAGAGGCCGCCATCTTGAAATGGAAGTAAGTAGGAAAAAGTGGTACATATACATAATTTGGGCTTTGTACAAAATTTCGGAAACAATCGCTTAATTTGTTGGGCTAAAATAGCGTGCAGACGTCGTTGTTAAATCAAATCAGAGACCGCCATCTTGAAACAGAAGTAAATATGAGGGAATCTTACACATACGTCTTTTGGGCTTTATACAAGATCCCTTCGTATCAAATTTCAAAACAATCGGTCAGTGCGTTTGGCTAAAACTGCGTAACAAACAAACAAAAAACACATACGAAATGTTGAACTGTCAAGTTGAAGCAGAGACCTGGCTTATTATCAGTTGTGTTCCGTATAGTGATGGCAAACAAACATCTATATTTCATTCGGAAGACGATGTTTTGACATCGATTTTTTCATGCTGATGTTTTTCAACATCGATTTTTTTTTGTCCTGATATTTCAATATTTTAATTAAAAAAGCCGGTGGTGTACCGTCTCACTGATCTATCGGAGCACATTTTGCTTCTGTTATCAGCAGTTCAGCTTATCACTTCAGAAGGTGACGACAGTTGCACCTTGGCTGTCTGGAGCTCGATTCCCGATATAAAATTGCCAATCCTTCATTTTCTATTGTCTACGACTGTTGCCTACATGTGCCCGGACTGTCTTGGCTGGTGGAATGAGTATTGGATTTTCCTATGGAGGAATTTTTCGAGTGATACTTTTGTTTTAATTCTTATCTTTGTGTTTATCTACACATGTTATCATTAAGTTAATTCGTTAATATTCTGAATCAATAAAAAACCCTTTTAGTTTTTAATATAAAGTATTTAATATAATGTCTCGATTTCTATACAGTACGTCCCACGAAGAGGTTTGATCCTCCATTATTTTCTCATTCCTCCATTGATCATTTTGAAACTATACATACTTTTTAAAGAATGTACAAAAAATAGTATGCGAGAATTGCATCTGGCTGATGTTTGTAGAAACAAAATGGCGGCCAAAATAAATAAATTCTATCCCTCTTAAATATCTTACTGTATTAAATCAGATTGTTTAATCATTCAGGCTTTGTTTTAGTATGTAGCTGTGGATGGTTTCCAGTTTGAATAGGTCTAATTTATGAAAAATGTTCATTGCTATTTAGTTTTTCTATTTACAGTTGCTAATTAGTTTGTATCTACTTAATTTTTTTTAAAACAATAATTAAAAAATAAAATTTTCTTTGAAAAAAATAATAAAATCAGCCCTGTACTTTATTTAAACGTTATTTTAAATAAATAAATCTTTCCGGCTTTATACAAAGTACCTTGGTATAAAATTTCAAAACAATTGGTAAATACGTTTGACCAAAACAGCCTAACAAAACAAATACCGGTTTGAAATAGAGACCTCGTTTTTTCGATCAATTATCCACCGAAATGGGTAAATTATTCCTTCCGTCAAATTTTTAACAAGAGAGTCGATTAGTGTAGCGATGTACCCTAAACACAAACGCGAACGCGCGTGCACACACGCACATAAATTGTTTAAAAAATACTGTATCGTTTCTGAAAGCTGATAGAATTTATATCCGTTAAAATTTAGACAGAAATCACGATTTTTCCGTACACTGTACATTGTAAGAAAATAAAAAGGTTTTCAAAGAATAAGTCCGTTGTAACAATTTGACTTGAGGAGAGCGCGAATGGAAAGTTTATTTGATCTGATGAGTCATCAGTCTGTCTATGCGTCAATCAGGCACCGCGCTAAATAGTAGTTGACATGTCAATAAGCGATTCAGGCTTAAAGGTCTGCTGTTTAGCTGTTTGCTATTGTGTGTCGATCAATCATTTCGACAGCGCACGTGGTCCCAACTGGAGCGAAATGCATAACGTTTTCAGATAGTTCGCGTCCTTCTTATGTACAAACTATACATTTAAAGGCTTTATAATAAAATAAAACTGACTTAAAACCGATAAAAGCTCTGTAAACAAAATTTCAGGAGCAGTATAAAGTGTTCCCCGTTAGAGTGCAGCACAATACAGGCGATTGTGTGTGTACCAAAACAGCTGATTGCTAAAAAAAACTGTTAAAAGTTATATTTAAATTTTAGTGTATACAAGACTTAGATAATTATTGACCGAATCAGTTTTGAAAATATAATCGGTAAGACAATCTAGGCCAGTTTTCATATGTAAATATTGTATAGAAGAATACGCTTTTAGTAAACAGTAAATGCTGTAGCCTAATTTAAGTATGTAATGTATAATACAATGTTATAATTCAGTCATTAATTTTATAGTTTATAGTTGTTATACGAAAGTAGAACAAAGTAAGACTTATTGCATTAATAACCTAAATATAATGAATGACATTGCTTTATTAACAGGTCATACAAGTATTAAATATAGCAATTATGTTTATTTTAACCAAAGTTTTCATATTGAGAAAAAGTAGTATCCCTACGTGGTTAAGTAATTAATTAATTCGAACGGACGTACACATAAAGGTGCATTTAATGAAGTGTAGGCTGCTGTATTTAAACGGCTAATCAATCATCCAAGCCTCAACAGAATTTTTGTGATCAATTTCAGTACATTAGTTATTCTAACGGTTAATCAATCATCCAAGCCTCAACAGAATTTTTGTGATCAATTTCAGTACATTAGTTATTCTAACGGTTAATCAATCATCCAAGCCTCAACAGAATTTTTGTGATCAATTTCAGTACATTAGTTATTCTAACGGTTAATCAATCATCCAAGCCTCAACAGAATTTTTGTGATCAATTTCAGTACATTAGTTATTCTAACGGTTAATCAATCATCCAAGCCTCAACAGAATTTTTGCGATCAATTTCAGTACATTAGTTATTCTAACGGTTAATCAATCATCAAAGCCTCAACAGAATTTTTGCGATCAATTTCAGTACATTAGTTATTCTAACGGTTAATCAATCATCAAAGCCTCAACTGAATTTTTGCGTCCAATTTCATTACATTAGTTATTCTAACGATTAATCAATCCTCAAAGTCTCAACAGAATTTTTGCGACCAATTTCATTACATTAGTTATTCTAACGATTAATCAATCCTCAAAGTCTCAACAGAATTTTTGCGACCAATTTCATTACATTAGTTATTCTAACGATTAATCAATCATCCAAGCCTCAACAGAATTTTTGAGGTCAATTTCAGTACATTAGTTATTCTAACGGTTAATCAATCATCCAAGCCTCAACAGAATTTTTGCGACCAATTTCATTACATTAGTTATTCTAACGATTAATCAATCATCCAAGCCTCAACAGAATTTTTGCGATCAATTTCAGTACATTAGTTATTCTAACGGTTAATCAATAATCACCAAAGCCTCAACAGATTTTTGCGATCAATTTCAGTGCATTAGTTATTCTAACGGTTAATCAATCATCAAAGCCTCAACTGAATTTTTGCGACCAATTTCATTACATTAGTTATTCTAACATTAATCAATCATCCAAACCTCAACAGAATTTTTGCGATCAATTTCAGTAAATAGTTATTTTAAAACTTGTGGAAAGTTTGTGAAAACACAGTGTACAACACCTAAAATTTACTTTCTTATACGTCTAAGTCTTTTAAGAGCAATAATTCCTGTCTCAAGAACCGAGTAAACAAAGAGGCATGCTTACAGAAAATGCCTGCTATTCAATAGCTCTATGAAGGAGTGAAGTAGATATATAGATTTAGTTCTTAAGTTGTGTCTGTGATATTTACTTATCTGTGATATTTTAACGTAAAACAATGAAAATAAACTTTGCTTGTGCGATCTGGTGTACAGCGGCGGTTACGTTGCTAGGGATATGGCCAGGACTATATTGTCATCAAGGTAAGTTTTTTCTGTACTATCAACAAATTTTGTATCGGAAAACAAGATTTTAAAGCTGTTTTCATGGTAAAATCTGATCTGAGACCTTGAAACGAGCACATATCTTGATTATTTTTTGTGGGGTCGTTAAAATTTGTTACACAGGGTGATTGGCACTTTTGTATCAAAAAATTTTGTGGTTTCATGTACACAATATACGAAAAATTAAATCACTCTGCCAATTTGCCTTTTGGAACAATGCATGTTTTTACTGATTTTCAAAAATACCGGATTTATTGACAAGAAGTTGAATTTTCTCAATTTTCCTACAACCGAGAAATTTCTTTACTTTTGGTATTTTATTTTCTGAAGGTGCATTTAATTTTATATAAATACAACCATTTTCATTTTTACAAGTAATGAAAATGTACAATTTGCACAAGTGTACTTGTACTACACTAATGTTAGTGTAGGCTATTTATTAGCTGATATCCATTGGAAAAATGAGCTATGTATGAGCGCGCGCGCGCGTGTGTTTTAGCATACTCACGTTCGCAATTTTAATAGCATGCTATTTTTAGATAGTGTTAATAGCAAAATTCGTTTAACAGTTTCAAAACGAATTTTTAAAAATGCATAACTCTTTTGGTCCTTATTTTTTAAAATCCCTTTTACCATCGTAATAATCGATTCCAAATTGTATAAATCAGCACAAACTAAAGAAATTTGTTGACGGCGGTCAGGGTTCATTTTCGTATTTTCAATTTACATAATTTAAAAATGCTAATATATGCAGATATTAACGCTGATTTTGACGGTGAATTCAGAATTTCAAAAAGAGTGAGATTAAGAGAAATAATTTGGGATATTTCCTTCATCACGTCAGCGAGACAGCTGTGTGCCGCGATCATCAGTTTATTATGCTTTGCGCTCCCCTAAAACTTTCTTCGCGTCCCCTGGTTTTAGAACCACTCTTCTACGTGTAGACACCCACTGCATTACTTCCGTCATGTAGTATAAACGCACTAAAAGTACAGCCACCATTATCAAAAGCGTGCTAGATATATGCGGCTGAAGTTCAAGTAATTGGACTACCTGCCGCTAGGAACGCTGCAAGCTGTAAGGACAGGGAGTGGGGGACATTTGAGAAAATACACAGTACTATTATCTGTTTAACTGTAGTTCAACACTTTACCGCAAGATGCCACCAGCAGCGAGTGCTCACAAAATTCTAGTAAGGGTTATCATTCTAATACGTTTATGATCAATAATGCCGTACAAATGTTATTTGCCATTGTTATGTAATTATATCCGATTGCCTGCATTGTGGCTTTTTATAATACAAAGTTATTTAGCAGTTTTTGAGGTCGTAGCGCGGATTATATAGTTAGCGTTCGTAACGGATATTCGTAACACAATACAGTCTGAATGTTAACCTTGTTCTGTTTTGTAGATAGATGTTCACTGACATCGGCTTATAGAAAGCGAAGGAGGGAATTATGCATGAATAAGAGAGGGGGAGGGAGAGGAGGGAGAAGTAAAAGGTTAATTCATAAAGTGGCGTGGTTTTAAAAACCAGTTGTCCGTACGTGTGGGCGTGGGAGAGATGTGACGTCCGTGATGTGACCGGCGGTAGGCGAAGTGTAACCTACACACGCGCGCGCGCACACACAAACGCACGCGCACGAGCGTACATACACACACACACAACCGCATGCGCGCGCACACACAAAACCACTGTTTTTTTGAGCTACATCAAAATTTTATCAAAATCGTTGAAGCAGATCGTTTAACAGTTTTTCGACCAAAAGCTTTTCCGTGAAAAATTAAAAAAAGTATTATAAAGACACAGGAAACGAGAACTATGTTATTTTGTCAAATTTCATTAAAATCGGTCAATCGGTTGTGTCCATCGTTGTACGCGCGAATGTGCTAGTACACACACGCACAACCAAGTTTTTTATGTTGGTGGTGTTAAAGGACAAGTTTTGAGCAAGTACGGAACAGAATAATAGAAACAGATTTTTAACGGTTTTTTGACAAAAAAGAACTTCAAAATAGGTTACTTTCTAGTGGAAAGTTACAAAAAAATGGTATATTTTTTGTTGTTATTTTAAAGCGAAAAGCACATTAAGGCTATTATCGCCTCTCTAAATGTAAGTGTGAGTGTAGAGTGTTAAAGTTGTAAGTGTAAGTGTGTGTTAGACTCGGGTACCGCGAGGGACGTCTAAATCCTCTCAATAGGTGCAGCTAATCTGCACCCCCCTGCGGGGGAAATTTTTTTATAAAGATATGGACAAAGAAGACTTTATTAGACCAATAAAATCAATCAATTAGTTTAGACTCCAGGTCCTTCTCTCTTTTGCACACACACACACGCGCGCACACACACACACACACACACATTCAGGTTATGACACATATCAATATTCAGTACACATTATCAATGATCGTAAACAATAATTGGAGAAGAATTTCTTATAAGTTTTTATCACATCTGGAAGTACGAAATGATTAGTGCCAGTGACTAGGTAGGCTACAATAATTGTGACAGCTCCTAAACTGCGTGTCGGCTAATTAATGACGACCCGAGGCGGCAGAAACCAGTCACGACCCGACAAACTGGCGGCACACCACATCCCATCCTCCGCGCATGTTTATTTGTTTATATAATGCGGACTTCGGGGATTTCCTGTGAGCAGAGTTTCGTGGAATAGTCAGTTGTCCGGGTAGATCGTTGTGTTTTTTTTAATTTAAGGAAGAGTTATATCCATTTCGAAGGTAGTTCTTTAGTGATGTTGGTATTCGGATAAAAGTATACGGAACGGTATGAATCGAATGACTTGGATGGACCGGAATCAGATGCGCAGAACCTTTCTGCGAAATTACCAAGTCAGATGTGGGATCCGAATAAGCGTGTTTGAAAAAACTCTCTAGTTTTATAAGTAAATTTAATGGTGAAATTAATGAAAAACTACATCAACGAGTGCATACAATGAAAGAGAATGCCTTTAAGTTTTTTTTTAATGTTAGTAAACTTCAATGTGGGATCCATTTGTTGTCCTACACATGTCGAGACGATATTCCACTTCCCGCCAGGTATTCACCAACATTTCAGATGTAACTGTCTCAACCGCCGCGATGATTCTTTCCCGTAAATGGTTACTGTCACGGGTCTTTTCAGCGTATACGTGTCCACCCCCCACCTAAAAATCAAGTAAGGTTAAGTGCGGGCTTCGTGGTGGCCAAGAGATTGGGCCTGCCTATCCACCTTCCCGGAAACCTAGTGTCAAGAACCACGCGCACACGGTTACTGAAATGAGGTGGAGCGCCATCTTGTTTTCATCATATTTTATCATATTACATATTTTGATTATTATTATTCAATAGTCAACTGTACCTTACTAAATAAACAACAATCTCTTTTTATGTTTTTACTTTGGGATACATGTATGATACTTGTATGAGATACATATATGAACATATAGAATTGAAATAATTAGGATTATGACCTATTTTGTTCCGTCTAGTGGTCTTTTTTACTCACCTCGTAAGGCTGTCGCGGTTTCGACACTACACTGTTCCATCTTCAGGCCACAATACAAAATGTCAAATCGCTCTGTCGAGTCACAAAGTAAAGAAAATATTGAAAATACACGTCACAAACACTAAATACAATACACGATTTTTATTAAAATGCACAGCGAAAACATTTGGTTTGACCAAACACTATGTGCATCTCGTATGTTGTTCCGTATGCAGTCTGATGTTCCGGAGACTGCAGAGTCAATGCTTTGTTATCTTTGTGACGATCTGGACAGAAAGAGTATGGTTTCGAAACTGCTGTAGCCTTTACGAGGTGAGTAAAAAAGACCACTACACGGAAGAAAATAGGTCATAATCCTAATTATTTAAATATGTGGACCAGTGGATATGTTACAATAATGAAATACAGAATTTTGTGAACATACAAGTCCTCATACATGTCAAATAGTTTGTAAAAACACACCCTGCATTTATATTTAGGCTATATAAATCATTTCATTTTCAATTGATGATTTCTGTTGGTCAGTGGCAATACCTTTAACTGTAAATATTCTAAATTTGTACAACAAAAACCATGTCTAGTAATGAGAAGTTTTTTATTTATCAACATGTGCACTGATGTAAATATAATCTTAAGAACTCATAGGTAGTGGCAATGGGAATTTTTAAGAAAAAGAAGAACTCATGTGCATAGGCCTATGTACCGTATTGGTTAATGAAGTAACTTTAAAAGATGGCTCAGGATTTAAAAACTGTACAGGAAATTGTTCAAACTAACCTATTAGTTTGAACAGCTAATTAATAACAAAAACTGCCATAACCTAAAAACACATGAAAATAAACTCAAATCAAAGTATACGCAATGTTTCTTAATACAAAATGTGTGAGGAAGTCTTGGAGTTCATACAATTTGTGTGAACATTTGCGTGAGGTCATGTATCGTGATGTCATAGATGTATCACAACGTGAATACACCATAAAAGGATTCAATTTTGATATTTAGGATTACTGTAACAGCTGATTGAACGCAGTAGTTATGTATCAGCTGATTGAGCAGTATTCATTCGTATTGGTTTTTATTGCTATAATTATATTTTTTTAAGTAAATACTCATATGACCTGTGTTAAACGCGTTTTTCAAATTAAAAAGAATTTTCATAAAGATGAAACCCATGTAGATGAAGTTTTCGAACCCGAAAACGGTATATTCCAACATTGTATGAAAATCGTTAGAGCACTTTCCAAGAGAAAAAAGTACATCCAAAATTTTGCTTGTTTAGTGTTATTATATTATCGCTATTTATGTGGGCGAAATTGGATTTTCGAAAACGTGAAGATAGACAAAATTACTGTTGAAAGTAGCTTCCGTTATTCAGCGAGACAGCTGCGTGCCGCGATTATATACTATCGTAGCCAGAATTGTATTTACAATTTACAAATTATATGAAGGGAAAGTGCGATTCCAGTTCAGTTCAAGGAGGATGTCCTTGCAGGAAAACCAAGCGCCGCAGCGATCCTTCATTCACTCTGTAAATGGGCAGGAATGCTAGGTACAGTCCCGCACAAAAACATACCTACCTTAAGGTACTCCAGTTTTGATATGCCTACTGTATATTCATTTCCGTTTATAGTTTTTTATGTTTATTAGTATTATAGAAATTTTTACAACTAGTAGTTCGATGAACAGTAGATCGATGCAGTAACATGTTCAGTACGGATTAGTAAAGAACATAAAGGCTCTTTGAGTCATGAATAATGTATCAAAAAGTCAGAAACCATGAACTATAAATTTTACTGACGAATATTTTAAGAACTGAACCCGTGACAGTAAAATGTCCAATGCAGATCCGAGAAGAACAAAAAGTCTTTTCGAATCACGAGTAACGTAACAATAAGTCAAAAACCATGAACTAAAAATCTTATTGACGAATCGTTCAAGAACTGAACTCGTAATAGTAAAATGTTCAATGCAGATTTGAGGAGGACAAAAAGACTTTTTGAATCACGAGTAACGTAACAAAATGCCAGAAACCAATAACTAAACAATCTTACTGATGAATTAAGAACTGAGCCCATGATAGTAAAAAATATTCAGTACAGATCCGAAACACAACAAAAAGCTATTTGAATCACGAGTAACGTAACAATAAGTCAAAAACCATGAACTAAAAATCTTATTGACGAATCGTTCAAGGACCGAACCCATAATAGTAAAAAAAGTTCAGGACAAATTCTAGAAGAGCAAAAAGGCTTTTTGAATCACGAGTAATGTAACAATAAGCCAGAAACAATGAACTAAAAATCTTACTGACGAGTCGTTTAAGGACCGAACCCATAATAGTAAAAAAAGTTCAGGACAAATTCTAGAAGAGCAAAAAGGCTTTTTGAATCACGAGTAACGTAACAATAAGCCAGAAACAATGAACTAAAAATCTTACTGACGAATCGTTTAAGGACTGAACCCATAATAGTAAAAAAGTTCAGCACAGATCCGTAAAGAACATGGAGGCTGTTTGAATCATGATTAGGCCTAGCTAGGACTTCACAAAGACCGGTATTTGTAAAGAACACAATAACGAGATCAGCCTAGCGAGATTTGTGGCTTCTATTCTACACTCGTGCCGAGACAGGCGCCACTAGCACTTGATCTAGACCTGAACCTAAACCTGTTTCTATAGAAGTGTACCGACCGTCTTGGCACACTGCACACTGCCCATATTTATAGAGACTATACAGACATACAGCGCTCACTACGGGCTCTGAAAAACCAGTGTGAAATGTACATTGGAAACGTAGGATGTAGTCAGAATAGATAAAAATAGTTATCGTATTCAAAAACTATCCTTAGAATAACCATAGAAAAAATGAAGGTTTGAACATCTAGGGTTATGTTGTAGTCGTTACGTTAGTGCTTTAAGTTAGCCACTTAAGAAAGAAATTTTATCCACACTCTCGAAACTTCGTGTTTTTTTCTGTATATACAAATGATAACAAAGGTCAGAATAAATAATAATAATAATATAAATATTCCATCGTTGAGCGAGCGAAACGAAGTCTGTTCAAACTAGACCGTTCGGCATTTGGTTTGTTACGCAGTTTTGGCCGAACGTATTGACCGATTGTTTTAAAATTTGGTACGAAGATACCATAAAGCCCGAAAGCAGTTTGTGCGAGATTTGTTTCCATTAATTTACGTTTCAAAATGGCGGCCATTGATGGAAGTCTAATATATTGCAACGCAATGTCTTTCAATTCAAAATGGGCTAATTTGATTGTACATCTATTCAAACTAAAACTTTTTCATGTTAGGTTTAAGGAGGTTTTTTTTAATACATCGTTTATTTAGTTCTGATTTTTTTTAAATGTATATTTAACTGGTGATTCAAAGGACATTATACCTCGCTATTCTTAATTGTCTGGCCACCGCTCCACGATACCGCTCTGTCTCCGTATATTTTCCCGCCAATTTTACCAGCAACCGTAATATTTAGAGAAAATAATGCTGGACCTATTGGAAATTTTATGCTCTTTCTTCGTGAATCGGTCAAAATTATGCTAGGTCTTGCCGTTCAGTCAGTATTACATGAAATATTCAGCGGCTATACTCGACATCGTTAAGTACTAGACATGAAGGCTGCCATTACGAAACGAAAGTGAATGAAAAACACATACTTTGTTCGGGCTTTACCTCAGCTGTTTACCCTATTACCTCAGGGTTTTTATTTCAGCTGTTAAGATAATGAATGAAGAATAAAGTAATGCAACAACAATATTATTTAAGCTATGTTTTCCTGCTTATCATGCTAAGAGCATTACGTTAGATGTCTAGAAAATTAGCAGTTGTATCTGTTATTTGTAACTGCTATTTCTAATTAGCATTAACAGATAGCATCTGCTAAATAAAATTAGCGCTTTTGCCCATCACTACCATACAGGCGAGCAAGGCGACTGCCTAGACGCCAAAATGCGAGGAAGAAAAAAATGTTGAACTTCTATAAAACTGAAAACATAGGTTTTAATTGAATATTTCACTATAATTTAATTTAAATGAAAATTATTTAATAATTGTTTGTTCAGATTTTATTAATGTATGTAAGCCGTCTCGGTAGCCTAGTTGATAGCTTACTGGGCTTTCACCCCGAGGACCCAGGTTCGATTCCCGGCCAGGGCTTGGCATTTTCATACGCTATAAATCATCCCATCGTCTGCATTAGCCCAAGTGTGCACAAAAAAAAATTATTAATGTAATTAGGCCTATAAATATTTTAATTTCCATTTCATTACATTAAACCGTATTTTCCTTCGAAAACCAGCATTTATTCTAGTTTGAACAAAATATGTAAATATTGTAAAAGAGAATACAATATTTTTCAAATGGGTAATATAATTACTGTAGCCCTAAGGTTTCCGATTGATCTAGTGGATATGATTCACTTCGCTTTTAACCAGCCTAGTGGTTGGTCATCTGTGTGTGGTTAAAGAGTTATAACTGTCGTTTTAATCAATTTTCGGGTGTCGGTTGTCGAAGTGGCTAAAGCACTTGCCAGTCTACTGCGTCACTCAACGGCACTTCTAAAGGTTCGAGCCGCAGTTGCTCCAGTTGCTTTTCCCTTACCGTTAACACTGATCCCTTGCCCTCATTAGTCTAACTGACATAAAGTATGGACGTTAAGCAAAATGCAGTTTAAGATTTGCCACCTTTGTTTTTCAATCGATCTTGTGTGTTTATGGTTTTTTGAGAATAAGGGTGCTTGATACTGACGAAAAACGCGTTTCGCGCCAAAGGCGTCGGCCGTGGAAAATTTTTTGGGATTTTTTTTATTTTGCCTAGAGCGCGGTCCCTGTCGATATTAGCTGCTAATAAGCGGCCTCGGTGGCCTAGTTGATAGCGTACTAAGCTTTCACCCCGAGGACCCGGGTTCGATTCCCGGCCAAGGCCATTTTCATACGCTATAAATCATCCCATCGTCTGCATTAGCCCAAGTGTGCACAATAGTCAGACGTTAAAAAAAAAAAATAGCTGCTAATGTCCAAGTGGTTGAGAAAATAGTAATATTATCTATTAAATTAACTGTAGTTGAACACTCTGCCGCAAGATACCACCAGCAGAGAGAGCTCGCATATCTCTCATAAGAGTTATCATGGTAGTACCTTTTTATTCAGTGTACCCGCTATCGAAACTTACAGTTTTACAAATGTAGCATAAACAACAATAATAAAACGATTATTTGATCAATAAATAATTATTTTTATATTACGTTCGACTATTACGGCATATGTCTATGTACATTTCAGTAGTAGCCTACGTTGTAAGTATGAAAGTTGCTTGGTGAATAAATATTGCGCATTTCATTGATAGAAGCGTGTACAACTTGTTGCCTCGCCCTTCCGCGCTTCCGGTGTTCCGAGAAATTTAAATTTGGAAACAGATAGACAGACAGACCTGTTGGAGTTAGGCCAAAACTCGAGGCTCAGTGCCGCTGTGGGGTGTGGTGTTTACTTGGAGTTCGTCGACTGCTATCAGCCTGTAGGCCCTCACGTAGAGATAAGTGGTGTGACGCGACATTCCGTTGAAACATGAGCTGCGATCATGGTAAACCCAGACCCGGGATCTAGAAATTATCCTGTACACTTTTTGAGGGTTTTTTAAATTTGTGTCTAAAAACACTCTTACGTAGAGGGTTTTGGTCCGATTTGATTCAAACGGCGTAAAAATTGATTTTAACACTAGTTTGGATACGTTCGTCCAACAGTTTCAAAATGGCTACTATTTCAAACTTACACAATATTTGTTCTCATATTTTCTTTAGACATTAAAAAATTAGAATTTTAAAAATTTTAGAAATTTCAAAATCTATTAATTAAAAAAATAATCGCGCACGCCTGTCTCGCTGACGTGATTGAAGCCAATTCCCAAAAGTATTTTTCCCCAAAAGTATTTTACCATTTTAGAAATTCAGATTTCACCGTCATAATGAACATATTAAATTCTGCATATTATGGTTTTAAGCTTTCGAGTTACGTTGAAAATACTAAAATGAACCCTGACCGATGTCAAACAAATTTTTCCTAAATTCACCAAATTTTTAGTATTAAAAATGCTGCCTTTATTAAGCTTTTAACGTCGGTTACGATGGTGCAAAGCGATTTTAAAAAAACACTTAAGGCAAAAAAGTTCCGTTTTTTAAGGTTTGTAATGACCGCCATTTCGAAACTGTTGAACGAATTTTGCTGGATAAAGAACATTTTCAAGCTATTACGAAAATCGATTTTTGTGCCCAGTTTGTATCAAATCGGACTAAAATTACAAACGTGTTCACACACACACACACACACACACACACACACACACACACACACACACACACACACACACACACACACACACACACACACACACACACACACACACACACACACACACACACACACACACACACACACACACACACACACACACACACACACACACACACACACACATACACACACTTCAAAAAGAAGTCTAGAGATCAGGATCAGTGCTCGCTCATTTCAAGGTCCTAGGTTTGGGTTTTATGACCTTAGCGGTCATTTTCCCAATGGAAATTGGCTAAAAATTAATTTGAGGATAGTCAGAGTTCATTTTTGCACTTCTTATGTAATTAAAAATTATATCTATGATTTAAAGATCAGGATCGGTGCTCATTTCATTCTTCCTGGTCTGGGTCTTACAGTGATGGCTGCTCCAATAGAAATTCGCTAAAAATGTAAAGGCTACGCTGTATTTTTCTGAAACTTGATACAATTAATTGCTTAACTTTATAATTCATTTAACCCGTTCTGTACGGGACACATTAAAAATACTTCACTTTTAGACCATGACACCATTTTCAATTAGAAAAAAACAAAATGGGCTACAGGTTTTAAAATATTTTCGAAGATATAAAATTTGACAAATAGGCGCCAAGTTGTAAACAACTCCCTACGCCCGCTGGAAACCTGCCCATTCCGTCGTCTCTTCACTTCCTTGTATCATTTATTTACTGCAATCTTCGGTCTTCATTCATAAGTGGAAGGCCCCTGCACACCTACACAACCACCCACCATAACAAGTGAAACACCTCTAGACCTACAGCAGGATTCGCAGTTTATACAAGCCTGACAAACGTGTTTCTGGCTCGTTTCCGAATTTCCATTCGAAAACGAACTGCTGGAGCCGCTATACTCAGTTAAATGACCTTGAAATGAACGCCGAACCTGATTTTTGAAAATAATTTAATATTATGGTAATAATTGAAGCGAAACTTTTAATGTTAGCTTTGGCGCTAAAGGTGAGTATTCCGAACATTTTTAATGTAACGGAAATATGAAACGGAAAAGAGCAAACGAATTTCGTCTCTATTTTTGTTTTTTTTTCTTCCTCCTTTTCTATAACAGTACAAGCGTTGAAAATGTTGTGTTGGTTAAGTTTCGGTATTTTTTTTTAATTGAAGAACACGTGCATGTTGTAACCGTTCATAATACATTCGAAATTAATATAATACTTGTTAATATTGCCAGTTTTCAACATAACCTAAAATTTATTATAGCCTATCAGCTGTTCAATGAAATTAGCTGATTGATACGAATTAATATAAACGACAAATTGACATAGCTAGTTTTTAACAATAGCTGTCTCTTTTTCTTCCTTTTTTCCTCTTTTGAATAAATAAAAAAAATCAACAGATCAAGAGTAAAACTAAAAATATCATAGTTAATATTAACCTGTACAATTAACTATTATTATTATTATATAATCCGTAAAACAAAGTCAATTTCAAAGTCCTGTCAATCGTTTAGTCAACCTTGTACACCTTCAATCAATCTTTTGGTCAGAACTCATTATCAGTTGAGTTTCCGACTCGGAAAGAGTGTCGTAAATGTCATCCGCCGATGTTCCAGACTTTTTCCTTCTCGATTCACTTTTGTTTTCGGTTGAAATTCGTTATTAAAATAAGTATTTATTTTTTTTAATTCATTAACTGAGAAGTCCGGTGGGCTTTTACCCCGAGGACCCGGGTTCGATTTCCGGCCAGGGCTTGGCATTTTCATACGCTATAAATCATCCCATCGTCTGCATTAGCCCAAGTGTGCACAATAGTCGGACGTTAAAAAAAAATCAACGCCTTTAAAGCCCCCGCTATATTTTCTAATGCTGTTGGCATTTTTTTATTTCGGTTAAAGTAGTCTTTGCTTTTTACTTTCTACAGCTCAGGGCAATCTCTGTATAACTCTATCATCAGGCTGATAAACTCACGCTTCAAAAACTTTCAGAATTACACTGATTTTTTGCAAATTTTCAAAACTTTGAAATTCAGTTTCCGCGTTTTGAGGGATCGACGTGATTAGCAGTGCGTGACTGATGCAATGCTTGATGAAAATTGGCCTGACGGTCAGGCATCCTCATCAACCATTTGAGTCATTCAAACTTTCTATCAATCTCCGTCAATGCTTCCTTCAACCGTCATTGCTTCCTAGACTCAGTCATGCTTGATTCAATCAATTGACGCTAGCTTTTGACCAAAATGATTGACTGTTTAGGACCTACTTAAACGCGATAGTTCAACGCGGAAAAAGTTATTAAAAAGCTAAACGAAACGACCTACGTCGTTTTGGAATTCCCTGTAGATACACGGACTGAAGTCTAAGCATTTCTAAATACACTGTAACAAATACATAACGTAACACAACCTCCCACTCAGTAGGTTATAATGCGCAATTAAAATAATAACGCATAAAGGCAGTTATTAATGTTACCTGCGCGCGCATGTTAAATCAGCTGAGTTTTTTTTTATTACTTTGGAACGGAACCAAACTATACTTTAGTGTTTAGAAATATGTTATGGCAGCTTTCAATATGTAGGGCAATGGACTGGAGTTTTAAAATTAGTAACACCATATTGATATTAATGTGGCGCATTAACTATGAATATAAAATAATAGCACGTAGTCAACGTAATGGAAGTTTATTTCCAAAAATAATTTGTTTATTCCTTTCTTCTTTAAACCTGATTTATCATAACCAACTATACACGCATATGTTAGCGTTTAAAACTTTCAAATTGCAGTAGAATCTCGATTAACCGTTACCTTTAAACCGTCATTTTCTGTTTACCGTCAGGGTAATTCTTTGTCTGACATTTTTAAACGGTCTTCCGTAGTAGATAATTTGTAATAAATAATAAAATAACCTTCTAGACAAAACGAAACACTGTAACTGGACACGACATATTTCTAGCATAGGCGAAAACAGCTGACACTAATTGCAAACCTAAGCAAACGTTGATAATCGAAAAGTAAACAACCCTATCATCTAGTGGAATGAGATAGAAACACTTCAAATATTGTCAACAAATTCCGTGAATGTTTCTATTGTAACATAAACACTCTAACACTATTTACGATAATACCATTCAGCGTATAAGTCGATTAAGTAACAGACACGCGCGGTGCTCTCGTGTATGCTTATGTGAATACTCGTCAAAAAGTTAAGTACGGATAACAAATTGTTTAATGATCTATGTTTGTAAAATTTGTATAATACGTACATAGTTAAGTAGGTGTTTTATTACATTTTCCAAAATAATAATAATAACACTTTCTATTTTTATCTATCGCCAAAAGTACGGGTGGTCTATGTCTGTTGTTTGTCTATTCTGTCATCCCTCACTCCCAAAAGTACCAAGATTGACGGTTAATAGAGACTTTACTGTACTTTGATAACGAACCCTGACAGCTGTAAAATTAAGATTTCTTAAATTTCAATGGACTTTGAAACGTGAAAACGCTAATTTACGAAGTTTTTAACGGTGATTACGAGGGTGAAATCAGATTGCCATAGGAGTTATGATTTTTCGAAGATTTTGAAATTACCGCCATTTTGAAAGTATTGAACGGATATCGTTGGGTAACGAACTTGTGCAGGCTATTACGAAAGTCGATTTTTATGCCGGATAAAAATTGTAAATATAAACGAGTTAATACACACACGCACGCGCACGCGCGCACACACACACACACACGCGCGCACACACACACACACACACACACACACACACACACACACAAGAAGCTTGAATGAGTGTCGATTTTTACCTCTAGAAAAAATTTAATTTTACATATTATATAACATTTTAAAAGTAGACTAGTATTCTATTAGTTCAGTATGAATGAGTGAATTTAAGCGAGTTACAAACACATTGAGATCTCCATTCACAGACCTATTGCACCTCTTCCTGCACTCCTGAGACTCTCAGTTATATCTTCATGAAGTTTAGGACTTGAAGAAGATTCAAAGTAGGTTCCCTCAGTTCTAATTTGTAACCTCCCAAAATTATAGCTCTTCTTGCTCCTATAGCCCATAGTCTACCAGTAGATTATGAGGAGTTTTCTTCTTACTTCCATCACGTCTGCGAGAGAGCTATGTTCCGCAACCATTTAATATTGAAATAATTCAGACCAGGGCGCCCGTGCGACATTTCGCACTACGAATGTTTTAAGTAAACACAGCCTTTTGAATAAGAGTAGTCGTTGGGGAGAGGACGATAGTTGGAAGAATCAGAAAACATGTTTAAAAAATAAATCTAAAAGCGATCGATTAACAATAGACAAATGCACTATGGAATGAGAAATCACAAATATATTTGTGTAAAAATAGTTGCCAAAACACTGTTTCATATTCCAAATGCTAGTCCCGGCTTGTACGTCGGGCAGGGATAGAGGACTGTCAGTAGAGCCACATAACCTGTAAGTTTAATGACTTTTAAGTAAATATTGAAATTGTTGAAAGCACGTTATGCAAAAAGGTGACATTTGTAATGGGACTGTCTATTCGTGAAGTTAGCTTCGTAAAATATACAAAATATTGTCCGATTTGTGATGCCGCGCATGCGCATCCATGACAGTTTTGCCTATGACAGTTAAAATTTTTTTTATGTTAAAATTTTCAACAGACAGTAAGTTTTAGCGCAAAATCGTTTTACAATGTCAGAAGCCGATTAAGAAATCTTTCTAAAGATACCTCATTTACGTCTGTACGAATAGTATGTGCTGAGAAAAAGGGATGTTGACTCGAGAAATAATACATGTGATACTCAGCCTACAGTACGTCATTACCTTACAGTGTTGCGTGTTACAGGCTTGTACTCGGAATATTTGAGCGACTATGAAGTGGTGGTACCACACAAAGTCACCCCCTCCGGGCATTACATAACCTCATCGCTGACACACCACCACGACAGGAGGAAGCGTGACACTATGTCCGAGTCGGTCCACTACCGGATCAGTATCGCCGGACGCGAGGAGATCCTGGATTTGGCGCCCAACGGGAACTTCATTTCTCCGAGCCTACGTGTGCAGAAACCTTCTGGCACTGCTCCGGTGTCAGGCCGTGCTACGAGGTGTCATTACAGGGGCAGGGTCAGAGGTCAGGAAGGGTCGTCGGTCGCGCTGTCGGCGTGCAACGGTTTGGTGAGTAGGCCTAAACACCAGTTTGGGACAAATTGCGTGATATTTCTTACATTTGAAACAAACACAAAGTTTAATAAGTAATTGTAAGTTTTATATTAATGTTTATTCAGATATCTGTCATATGTATATATTGTGTTATCGTCGTGTGTTATTTCTCCATACCGTACAAATGATGGTAAATGGTCCAATAAACAATAACAATAACATAAATATGCCATAATGAAGTAACAATTTTACAAACAAAATCGATGTTTTGCCAGCACAATAGTTTCTTCTTATATGTACAGAAACGACGAATAAAGTTGGCAGTGGTTTGCCAACTGATGAATACAGTTCTAAATGTTTTTTATTTGAATAGTACTCAATGGACCCACTTTTATTAGTGTTGATAGGTCGCTCTTTGCAAATGTTTGTTGTTTTCCGAATCCTAATATTTATCACTCTTTGTCGATGCTCTGGAAACACATGAACGAACATTAGACTAAATTTGTTTTACACCTTTAAAAAACGAACTGTTATCTTTAACTGTCAGTGTGACACTAGCGCTCTAAGCGGACAAAAGCAGAACTGTAGTATTACTTTGCATTAAAAGTTAAGCATTGTAAAACGTTTTCATTTGTAAAAAATATATGCTTAATGTAAGCGAATTTCAATTGGAAAATGAGCCATGAACGACCATCGACCCAGACCAGGAAACGAGCGCGATCCTAACCTCTAAATTACTTTGAGTGGTCGTTAAAAATTGTATACATGTGTAGCAGTTTTTCTCTTGATTTCAAATGTTTAACTTCGAACTTGACAACATCAAAAAATATATTTACTTTTTTTATGTTTTGTAATTTACACCCTTATTTTCACATTGTACTTATCAGTTATTGTGTAGATTTTTCAATTTCTTGGTGACTTGTGGTTATCTGATCACATGTAAGGCTAAGTTTTATAGTTGACCACTCAGTGTATCAGCCTAGAATGGTGTTTCTTATTGTTTAATACTTTATATATGTCTAGGCATCTAGCTGATTTTCTGGTTGCAAACTATATGTTTTAAGTTAGGAACTTGAAAACGTTATTTGATACATAATCTCGGAAAGTCTTGTATTGTTTTCATACACATAATTTATGACAAATGTTTGAATAAAGAATAAAAATAATACGCATATTCCATCATCAGGTAGCAGTTTTTAGAACGGAATAAATTCTGGATGCGTAGATCCAACGGAAATACACTATATTAACAAATTTCCATGAAAATGAGCTTTTCAAGCTGTCATCATGAATGAATGTATTTCTAGGGTTATTATTGCACTGCGATCTTTATAATTTATTGTGCCCTCTTTCTATATTCCTGAGATACTCGGTTACGGCACCTTCTTCAGTCCTACTCCTTCATAAAGTCTAGGATTTGGAGAGGATTCAAGGTGAGTAACCTACACCTGGTTTTCTAAATGATAACTTACCAGTTCATTATTGAGGAACTTGCAGATGCATACGGAGTTTGTGATCCATTTGACCAGGTTTTTGTTTTGTAATGAGATACCGCTTGTTATATTTTACATTTACTTAATGGGAACTCCCACTAGTAGCTAAGGAAAAGGGGTTCGCCCATACAAAGTTCTGCTTTCACGGGTAAGGCTAAGGTACACTGGGAAGTCGCCAGGTATCCCAGGGCTTCTTTTGGTACATCATAGGTCGATATCATTCACTCCATCAGCATGGGTCGGTTTACAGTATGTAGAGTTAGGTGTGTGTGTGTGTGTGTGTGTGTGTGTGTGTGTGTGTGTGTGTGTGTGTGTGTGTGTGCGCGCGCGCGTGCGTTTTTTTTTGTTTTAGCCCTCCTAATTTCGCAATTTTAGTCTGATTTGATTCAAACTTGGCACAAAAATCGACTTTGGTAATAGCTTGGACAAGTTCGTTAACCAGCAAAATTCGTTCAGCTATTCAAAATAGCAGCCATTTTTTAAAAAAATTCATAACGTATTTGTCTTAAACGTTTTTGAAAATCTGATTTCACCATGTAATTAAACTGAATAAATTATCGTTTTGACTTTTCAAAATTCGTTGAAGTTAAGAAATTTATTTTGACGGCGGTCAGGGTTTATTTTTGTATTTTTAAATGTAATTTGAAAGTTTAAAATGTTAACATATGCAGATTTTAATGCGTGTACTGTACATTATAATGTTATGTTGTGAGATCAATAAAAAACATTAAAAATTCTCTTCACAAATAATTGTAGCAGCTGGAAAGATTCAACTTTAAATTCTAAGTAAATTGAAGTTATATAAAGAAAACCTGATCATTATTCGAGTAGTAGTGCAGCCTATTGAAATCACTAAATGATATCATTGATTGACTAGAATAATTAATTGATAGGCTTTCATCGATAAACCCGTAATTTATACATAAAGAATTTCCTGTGATCCGGCAACAATGTGTACTTTGTAGTAGATTGAAGGCTGTGCTTGTGATTACTGATTGATTGATAGCAAGCAGTGGCATCGACATGATCATGTGGGCATTGAACACCGTCCTGCCTTACAACAGGCGTTTATCGAATAACTAATACGTTGTATAGAAAGCAAAGTAGGTGATGGATGTTTTTATTGTTGAGTCGGACACTGATACATTGTGCCAGTGCCAACAACAAAACGACTTCAATTACTGACTGCTTGTCACAGGCCATGAATGAGGCAGCCTGGTTATTGGGTATTTATGGTGTTTAACTTGTCGTAATAAAGTAGTGATTTTTAAATATAATTTGTTTTATTGCGTACTTCATTATTCAATTAAGAGATATTCACTCTCGGAAGATTAAATTTCTTACGACCAGTTACGATTTCATTCAATTTTTAACGCAGCTATGTTGTGACGTCATCGCTGTTTACATTGGTATATGTACTACCCCGTGGGAGATCATTGCTGTTTGTCACCCGGTAGTGTTCATGCGCGTTATGACAATCTCAATCGTTATATTGATATAAAAAAGTCCGCTTAGAAAACGGCCTGCTAAGAACACCAGTGGAACAGAAAGGAAAAATGTGCGAGTGAGATGTCAATTCCCCACTCTCTCACCACAGTTCCCTCCTTCTCCTTCACTATCGCTGAGTATATTACTGTCATTTAGCAAACGGCCTGCGAGAGAATTTCTCTCCAGCTCCCTCAAACAATTCAGTGACACGGAGTCTGCCAATCTTAATCTACAATCGTTACTACTGAACGAGAGTGAAGGAAAAGGAGGGATCTGAGGGGGGAGAGTGGAGACTCGACCTCTCACTCGCATATTTTTTCTCTCTGTCCCACTGCTGCTCTTAGCAGTTTTCTAAGCTGTTGATCTATAGTCACTCTCACTTGAAATGCAATTTGTGGTCTATTAGAATAAAGTTTGAGAATAGAAACGGACCCTTTCTTAGAATTTTGTTGCAGGATAAACAAACAATGTAAATTGTATCGCTCCCTTAAAAGCGTTCTCTCTCTCTCTCTCTCTCTCTCTCTCTCTCTCTCACACACACACACACACACTTTTTCTTTCTGTTCTATTGATGTTCTTAGCAGGCCGTTTTCTAAGCAGCTGACCAGTATGTAAGCGGCGGTAACAGTTTGTAAATTCAGATTGGTAGACGCCTGTGTCACTGGATTGCTGGGGGGGGATTCTCCTACATGCACGAGAAATTATCGCGCAGACCGTTTACTATGTGGATGGACTATAGTTTGATCATAGTATAATCACTGATTTATATAGAATTTTGTATAGAGCTTGTTTGTGAAACTTCTGGTCTGGTTGCTGAAGGCCAAAGAGTCTTTTGAAACAAATACATAGAAAAATGTCTTGAAGCTACAGAAATGGACTATTGGCGAAGAGCCGCGTATCGGTCCTATCGGGGAAAAAATAAAAATGTAAGAATCCGTGAAATCATGCATGCCCCATACCACTGTAGATATTCATTCGTTCATCAAGACAAAACGACTTCGATGGTTTGGTCATTTCCAAAAAATGGACGAAAATCCACTTTCCAAACAGATTTTAAAATGGAAACCACATAGTCGCAGAAAAAAGGAAGACCGAGACTTAGTTGGAAAGGAGGAATTGCTAAGGAAGTGAGAGAGGAGATTGGATCAAGATCTGTGGAATGAGAGCGAAAAATGGAAGCTAGGAATCGAAAGACGTCGGTGAACGTTTTAAGCCGAAAAGAAGTGATAGATGTACATCGGAAGGAAAGTAAAGATGGTGGTCCCGTATTTTGTATGTTGTCATCGCACGTTAAAGAACCTAATCTAGGGATAAAACAGAAGAAAAATTGTCAGCTCACAACTGGCATTGGCGAAATACACTGGTCAGTGAAAACTGATGTAAAATAAACAAAGATAACCATTAGGGAAGTAACAAACAAAATTAACGTTCTTTAAAAAATATATATATTTTCTTTCAATACAATTCTTTACAATACCACTCATTTTGAAACAAAAGTTGTACTGAAGAAAACATGTTTTTTTTACTTTCCCCTCTTCTCTTCTCTTTATTTGTTTCCCCCAACTTTGGGGTACACTAAATCAATCACTCTTTAATGTTATGTATTCTTTAATGTTGCGTAAGTAGTCAAATATTTTTTTGGTTAGTCAATATACATATCAATAATTTTTTATATATAGCCGCAGTTACTCCCGTTACTTTTTCCTTACCGATAACGCTGATCCCTCTTCCTTATTAATCTAACTGGCATAAACTGTGGACGTTAAGCAACAACAAAAAATCTTCGCTAAAGTGGTTATTGAATCGTCATGTGATTATTAGTCACAATCAATAAAAAAATATATTATTTTAGAATAGTTCAAGTTAAACGTGGGAAAGTTTGTGTTACTCGACGTAAGAACACAACTTCATTATAGTGTATCGTATCGTATCTATATCGCAGTTGGCAGGCATCGTGAAAGACAAATTGATTTGCAGAAGGTCGAGGTTCGACTTGATACGGAACGCGTGTTAACATTTGCATCTGTAAGTAGAACATAACAAGTACAACGACATATTTCTACGTAAATATAATTAATTAAATATTTCGAATTCCAGAGACATTATGCGTACTACAACTGGTAAGAGAGTTGTGGTACAGTTTGAAAATTATTGATTGAAGAATTTTAAATTTACGGTTATATAAGCAGTATCGAATTTTGGCCGCAGGAAACACCAAGAGGAGCGAGTTTTAGTGAATTTATATTGGGAAAATGAGCTTTTGGAGCGGCTATCATGGTAAGACCCAGACCCGGGACCTTGAAATGAGCCCGGTCCTAACTTCTAGATTACTTTTTGAGGGATCGTTAAAGTTTGTGTGTTGTGTGTGTGTGTGTGTGTGTGTGTTTTGGTGTTTGTATGTGTGTTTTGTTGTTGTTTTGTGTGTGTTAGTGTTCTGTTTGTGTGTGGGAGGTTGGTGTTGTGTGTGTGTGTGTGTGTGTGTGTTTTGGTGTTTGTATGTGTGTTTTGGTGTTTGTATGTGTGTTTTGTTGTTGTTTTGTGTGTGTTAGTGTTCTGTTTGTGTGTGGGAGGTTGGTGTTGTGTGTGTGTGTGTGTGTGTGTGTGTGCGCGCGCTGTGTGTGTGTTTTGTTGTTTTGTGTGTGTGCGCGCGTGCGCGTGTGCGCGTGCGCGTGCGTGTGTGCGCGTGCGCGCGCGCGCGCGTGTGTGTATGGCGGGGGTTGGTGTTGTGTTTGTGTGTGTTTGTGCTTTGTGTGCGTGTGTATGTGTATTGGTGTTGTGTGTATTTTGTTGTTGTGTGTGTATGTGTTTTGGTGTTTGTGTGTGTGTGTGTGTGTGTGTGTGTATGTGTGTATGTGTTTGTGTTGTGTTGTATTGTTTTTGTGTGTATGTTTTGGTGTGTGTGTGTGTGTGTGTATGTGTGCGTTAGTGTTGTGTATGTTTTGTTGGTTTGCGTGTGTTTGTTGTGTGTGTGTTTTGGTGTTTGTGTTTTGGTATTTGTGTATGTTTTGTGTGTGTGAGTTTTGGTGTTTGTGTGTGTGTTTTGTTGTTATTGTGTGTGTGTGTGTGTGTGTGTGTGTGTGTGTGTGTGTGTGTGTGTGTGTGTGTGTGTGTGTGTGTGTGTAAGCCCGATCAAGGCCGCCATTTTATTTATTTCGATTTGGTTCAGACATGGCACAAAAATCGATTTTGGTAATAGCTTAGACAACTACGTTAACTAGCAACGTATGTGTTAGATCAACTGCGCACCTAAAGGTTCTCAGTTCGAGCCGCAGTTGCTCCCGTTGCTTTTCCCTTACTGTTAATACTGATCCCCCGGCCTCATTAGTCTAACTGGCATCAAGTATGGACGTTATGAAAAAAAACTTTCCATTTAAAGACCGCTGCCTCTGATTTAAGGATGACGAGTGTAATTGCTGTCTTTCCTGTAATATAGGCAAGATCTTTTATAATTTCCACTGTTTTCTGGAGAATGAGCGTAAAATGTTCAATAAAGTCGGCCCGGTAACAGTTTTCCTAATTATTACGGTTATCGAATAAATTAGCGAAAAAGGTTACGAGCTCGTCAGAGCGCTGTAGAGAGGTGGTCAGACAATTGAATATACAGCGAGGACTACTGTTCTTTGAACCAATATAAAGATTTTAAAAACATAATTTCTTTCCCGGTAGTTTAAGCGATTGGAATAGACTATAATTTGCTGTGTCTACGGGTTGATACTCATGAAATGTTTACGCTGTTCAACAGAAGCAGATTGTGGTACCTTATCTTCTTCTCAAGTAGCAATATTTCTTACTAAGCACAGTAGCGGCGCATTACTATGAACAAACGTTTCACCGGGGTTACACAACGCTATAGTACCCAACACGTATCACGTAGGACTTGACAGATATTAATTACTCAAGGTGGGAACTATTCTAATGTATGCAGTATCACTATGTTTACAGTATCCGCTGGAACCTGTTTTAATGTATGCAAATTCCTTGTGAAGGGGACTGCGACTGTATTTTACAAGCAATTAATTTATTTAATTTAATTTGCTTAATGAAGATAAATTGTTCAATTGAAACGGATCAAACGACGAATCACGAAATGAAAATTTATGTCGGTTTCAATACTTAAAAAATAGTGAATGAAAATAACAAATGCAGATGTCGAATGATTGTCGTTGTTATCAGACAAGAACAATACACAAACAAGAACAATACAAGCAACAATACACGATGTTTCGACAATAACAATAACAAGAATATGCCAGTATCAAGTAACATTTTTTAAAATAAAATCGTTAAGTTTTGCAGCACAATAGTTTCTTCTTATCTGTACAGAAACGACGAATACAGTTGGCAGTGGTTTTGCCAACTGACGAATACAGTGCTAATGTTTTTTATTTGAATAGTACTCAATAGTACTTTTGGCAGTGTTGTTAGATCGTTCTTTGCAAATGTTTGGTCTTTGCCGAAACCAAATATTTATCACTCTTTGTCGATATTTGGGAACACATGAACAAAGATTAAATAGACCAAATTTGTTTTTTACACTATTGCTATCGTGTGGCACTAGTGCTCTAAGCGGACAAAAGGAAAACTATAGTATTATTTTGCATTAAAAGTTAAGCATTGTAAAACGTTTTCATTTGTAAAATAATATATGCTTAATGTAAGCGAATTTCAATCGGAAAATGAGCCATGAACGATCATCATGGTAAGACCCAGACTAGGATTTAGAAACGAGCACAGTTCCAAACCTTTTGATCACCTTTTTCAGTGTTCGTTAAAAATTATAGCTTACATATAGGCACGCTGTATTAATCTAGCGGTAGAAATTTTCGTCCAATTTGATTAAAATGTATAACAAAAATTGATTTTGAACCAGCATGAAAAGTTAAGAACCAGAAATTTCAAACGTCCAAATTTTCAAATAGTCATAACTTTTTTGTTACACTTTCTTGATTATGTGGTTACGCCATCTTAATTAGCGTTGAAATGTACATAAATTAGTTTCAAGCCTAAGATTTCAAATTTCATTGCGATTAGGAAATTTAATCTGAAGTGTTCAATGGTTAACTGGAAAAACTAAAGCAAATTTTCAAGAAACTGTAAGAAAAATAGTTTTTTTAACATATAGCCTAAATATTAGGATATGTATGAACGGAATCTGTCCAGTTATTTATACTACGTATACTAGAATGCGGGCATTATAAAGAAATACTTTCAGAAACTTGGAGAAAATAAAATGTCTATCATTCCCTGAAAGTGTAGGCTATCAGCTGTTTTATTATAAATTAAACCGGATGGCGAAATACACTGCGGACAGGGCGAGTACACTGACGGCTGCCAGCTTGAATGGACACTGCGTGGGCAGGTTGGGTTAGATAGCAGTTGAGTAGCTGTTGTGTTCACCTCATATAACCTGTTTGGGAGCACTTTAGATAAGACTTGTTTGTTTTGTTTGTGTCAGATACAGTTTCCGGTTCCTTTCTGTCTGGCGAGTGTGCCGTATCTACGTTGAACATATTTTCCAAGATTAATCAGGGACTTTTTTTAAATCGTTGAACTGAAGTCAACGTAATAAATCACAAACATTTAATTTAAAGAACAACGTATGTTTCTGTTTTCACACTAATCTCGAACATTCGAACTGTACTACTAATAATAAAATTACGTTGAACCGACTGAACTCCGCTTCCGGTTGTCGTTCATCTTCATTCCGCTCGGCTCATTTCAGCACAGCTCCGTTCCGCATTTATTGGCCACCCGGCCTAATAGTAACACTAATGTTGTAGCGTAGTTTTTTTACGAATTTCCAGTGGAAAATGAGCATTCGAGCGGTCATCATGACAAAACCCAGAAACGGGACCTTGAAATAAGCGCCAATCCTGACCTCTAAATCACTTTTTGATGAGCCTGGCAAAAAAAAAGATTTCGTAATTGCTTGGAAAATTTCGTTAATTAACCAGCAAAAATCGTTTATAGTTTCAGAACGGCGGCCATTTCAAATTAAAAAAATTCGTATAATTTTTGTCTTAAGTGTTTCCGAAAAATTAATTTTCAAAATTTAACGGCGGTCAGAGTTTATTTTCATATTTCCAGTGTAGTTTCGAAGCTTATAATGCAGATTTTAATGCTGGTTATGATGGTGAAATCAGAGTAAATACTTTTGGAAATTCTCTACCACGTCAGCGAGATAGCTGCATTCCGCTATTATTATTTGGGCCAGATTCTTCTGTGAAATAATTACTGAATGTAAGAAAGTTTGTGTAGGCACCTTATACGAGTGTTTCTGTAATAATTTGGACTATGCTGTGTTTGTTTCAGGCAGGAATGCTGCGCACCACTCTTGGAGAGTACTGGTTGGAGCCATCGAAGTTGCACAACTCCAGTGTCGGCCAGCCTCACCTGCTATACCGGCGCGCGGCGGCGGCCAGGCGCCACAGGAAACGCAAGAAGAAGAAAAGGAAGAAAAAACACGAGAAGAATTGCGGCACCCGAGGTGAGCACTACTCACTACTCACTACTCATTGCTCACTACTAGGAAGGAATAGGCGACGGCAGCTGACACAAATGCCACCCTAAGCGAACATTGATAATCGAAAGTTAAACGATCCTACCATGTAGTGGAATGAGATAGAAACACTTCAAAGAGTGAACAAATTCTGAAAGATTACGTAAATGTTTCTTTTGAAAGATCAACTATTTACGATAATACCATTCAGCGTATAAGTCGATCACGTAACAGTTACGTGAGTATTCTTTTGTGCGCGCGCGATTCTCACGCATATGTTACATGAATACTTGTGAAAAGGTCAACTTTACTGAATTAAAGAACTATGTATGTAAAATTTATATAAGTAATTATAGTTAAGTAAAACATTGGTAATCTAAAGTTGAACGATCCTATCATGTAGCGGAATGAGATAGAAACTCTTCAGTGTCAACCAATTCAGAAAGAGGGCATGAATGTTTCTGTTGAAAGATAAACACTCTCACAACATTTACGATAATACCATTCAGCGTGTAAGTCGATCACTGAATATATCAATAGAAAATATCGATACTTTTGCTACTGGTATCGGAAGAAGTACCGATACTTCAGGAAAATCGAAAAGAATTCACCGTTGTTAGTAGGTATCGAAAGAAATCATACACAAATATCAAAGAAATTTAATACATAATTTATATAATAGGTTTTACTTTATCTGTTTATTTCATATTAAAAGCAAAACATGAAATTAAAAAAAAAGTAGACGTGTGGAACTCGGAAAGTTACAGACAGAAGCGAAGCGTTTGTTAATAATATCTTTGCTGAATATGTAATTAATTTGAAGATATGTTTACAAATATATCTAAGAGAGAAATATGTCTTATTGACTACAAGATTAGTAAGTGCTTTGGAGAGCTGATTTAAAAAAAACTGTTTTTTTGTTTAGTTAACTGTAAAGTTTTATTAAACTTTCAGGTTTATTATTACCCAAATTTACCAAAACAATTACCAAAGTTACCCTTCATAAAGATCAAAATCCGATGACCCGATTTTCCTGTATTTTTCAACATTCATTACAAAATTACCTACAAAAAGTGAACTAAATGTTTAAAAAATATGATAATCCGATTTTCTTGTATTTTTCATCACTCATTACCAATTTACTAAAAATTGCCCTTCAAAAAGTGAACTAGATGTTAACAAATTCGGTTGACCCGATTTTCCTTTATTTTTTTCTCGGTAACACAGTGCTTTGTTCCATTATTAACGCTTGTATTAGAAAATGAAGTATTAGAAGTACCATCTTGGTAAAACCCAAACCCAGGAGCTTGAAATGAGCACCTATCCTGAACCATACGTACGTCACATTTTGTAAAATAGTTTAAAAAAATCGTCTATGTTTATTAGCACGTTTAAGTTTCTAACAAATTTGGTCCGATTTGTTTAAAACGTGGCATAAAAATCGATTCTAGCAGTAGTCCTACCTTAGACAAGTTCGTTACCCAGCAAAATACGTTCAACCGTTTCAAAATAGCGGCCATTTTAATTTATAAAAATTTATAGCTTTTTCTTATACTTTTTTTTAAAAATCTGATTTCAATCGTACTTAGCGTCAGATTCTGCATAAATTAGTATTTGGAATGTTTTAAATGCAATTTGACGGCGGTCAGGGTTCATTTTTTTAAATTTTCAACTTACTTAATTTCGAAAGATTTGGGAATATTAGTATACGCAGATTTTAATGCTGATTATGTATGGTGAAATTTGAATTTTAAAAAAGGGTGAATTAAATAAAAACAATTGGAAATTCGCTTCTATCACGTCAGCGAGACAGCTGTGTGCCGTGTTTATTAAAAGATAGGCTTAGATTAGTCAAAACGTACTAGTAGTAGTGTGAATTATTTGATTCTTACGATTTTAAAATGGAGATGTTTGACTTTTTGAAATTACCCTTAAAATAAAGTTACAGTATTTGTTTAAAAATTATAATATTCGTTAGTGAATTAACCTTGTCATTTCGTTAGCTCCTTTTATTTCTAAATACTGTAATGACGGATTTCGTTGTGTATGAGATTCATCTTTAGATCCAACACTGAATATGAATGTAGAACGTTTTGGTACGTTATTTTAGTTATGATTTCAACATTTTACGGTATTATTTATAAATAATCTAGGTTACAGAAATAGGTTCAAAGTAAACTTCTAAAAATAGTTTCAAAGAAAATTATTCAATAAATGAAATCATTTCACCATCTCAACTGGGTATTCCCATGTGTGCTGTTTTTAATGAATAAACAGTACGTCAATAAATGTCTGTTTCAGCTCCAATTGAGGTTTAATAGGCTATTATAGATTTAAAATTTAAAAATATATATCGTCCCTATCATTTGGGAGCTTCAATGCTTCATTGTTCACTATTTGGCAGTCAAAGAGAATTTTTTCTAATTGGAATATAATGTTTATTTTTGAATAACTTGACATGTTTAAAAATTTAGATCAAAACGAGAGTTACCAGAAAAGAACTACCGGAAGGCCTATAAACAGAAAGGATATCTCTCGGTCTTTTAGTTATCGGACCCGAGCCTAAACGGCTTTAACGATCTCTATCGTTGGCCGGGTGTGTTACAAGTAAGTAGATTATCAAGCAACACCAAACAAGTTGGCAACGTTCATGGGCAACCAAACCTCTTAAGTACTAATTCAACAGATTGGTGCTTTAGTAAGCTCCAACAATCCACTGACTAGCTTATCCGTCTGGAAGTCCTTACGGTTCTGGAAACCAAAAACCCTTTACTTAGATATTTTTTTTCTTAACGTCCATACTTTACGCCAGTTAGATTAATGAGAACGAGGAATCAGTGACTAACGGCAAAGGAAAAGCAACGGGAGCAACTACAGCTCGAACTAAGAACCTTCAGGTGCGCGGTTGAGTGACGCAGTAGACAGGACTTAGAGGGGCGACAGACGTCTTGTGCAGAGCCCAACTCAGGAAAATTACGGGGCTCGTTACTAGGCGCTGTGGTCTAAAGGTGCGTATGAAAAGGATAGGTGTGTACCACTGAGAAACCTTGTGTGGGTTGTGCAGCAAAGAAGAGGAAACTACAGAACACATAATTTATGATTGTGAGGCTCTTGTTAGCAGGAGGATAAGGGTTTTGGGTTTCCACGATCATAGGGACTTTCAGAAGGATAAGCTAGTCAGTGGAGTGCTGGAACTTACTAAGGACACCAATCTTCTGAATTAGTACTTAAGAGATTTAGTTGCACAAAAGGTCCGTCGATCGCAGTGCCTGGGGTTTTATAATACTTTCCTCTAGTATAAAATCCATTTGTAGGTCAGCAGCTTAGAAAACGGCCTCCTAAGAGCACCAGTGGGGGAGAGAGAGAGAGGGGAGGGAGGGAGGGAGGGAGCTGGAGGGGAGTTCTCCTACATAAGAGAAATTCTCGCGCAGGCCGTTTACTAAGTGGCTGGACTGTAGAGCTACCATTAGTAATGTAATTCCTTCACTGTTGTACACAAAGTCTTGTTATGTTGGATTGTTATTTTTATTGAACCAAAACAATGAGGTGTTGTTTTTTGTTAAGACGATGATAACGTCAGTCATTGCCTCTATAACTATGAGACGTTTATGTCGTAAGTAGGTCCTAAACGGTCAATCATTTTGATCTTGAAAGCTAACGTCAATCGATTGAATCAAACATGTTTGACCGTTTAGGAACCCGTTTGACGCTTGAAGGAAGAGTTGACGTAGACTGATAGAAAGTTTGAATGACTCAAGCGGTTGACGAGGATGCTTGACAGTCTAGGCCAATTTTCATCAAGGATGAGTTACTCGCGGGCAATCATGGATGCCGCATCGATCAATCAAAAAGCGGAAACTGAATTTCAAAGTTTTGAAAATTCGCAAAAAAAACAGTGTAATTCTGAAAGTTTTGGGCGTGAGTTTATCAGCCAGATTATAGAGTTATACAGAGATTGCCCTGAGCTGGAGAAAGTAAAGAGCAAAGACTACTTTAACCGAAATAAAAAAGTACGGTATTAGAAAATGTAGCGGGGGCTTTAAAGGCGTTGAAACCGAACTTCACAGTTAATGAATTAAAAAAATAATAAATATTCTAATAACGAATTTCAACCGAGAACACAAGACGATTGAGAAGAAAATAGTCTGGTGCGTCAGCGGACGACATTTACGACAATCTTTCCGAGTCGGAAACTCAACTGAAAATGAGTTTTGACCAAAAGGGTAGATTGAATGTGTACAAGGTTGACTGAAGCGTGCGCGATTGACAGGACAGAAACCGTTTGATCAAGCAGCTTGATCGTCTAGGGCAGGGGTTATCAACGGGGTCCAGGTGAGTCCACCTTGGGAGGGGGGTCTATTGAACTTTGAAGGGATCGATTGAATTTTGGGTTTATATTGGGGGGGTCAATGAAATAAATTCCATTTTTAATCTTTTAAGATATCAGAACCCCCCCCCCCCAGAAGATATCCCCCCTAGATATTAGATTTACCCAAAAGAAGGTATCAGATGATTTATCTTAACCCAGAATATATCAGATTTACGATTAATATTAACAAATATTTCTCCGTATATGATAATCGAAAAAAATTAACCGCAACCAACCATTAAAATTGTATGTATTTATGTGATTTATGTGTTTTATATTTTATTTAAATTTCCGATTCTATAAACATAATTAAATCTTTAATGTATAATCTAATAATACAAAATATAAATTATTTTAAAAAAATGTATTTCTGTATTGCTCCTAATAAAAGCTTCCTTTGCGGTGATATTTGTGCAACATATTGTAAACATATTTTGGTCTACGGAATAAAAAAAATATTATTTAGGGATTTGAAGTAGAAAAAAGGTTGAGAACCCCTTGGTCTAGGGCCTCCTTTAAAAACTATCTTTATTTCCTCTTTTACCAAAATCATTTTGGTGTTATCACTACGGAGCTTGAACTATTCCCTGAAAAACTTTATTGTGAATAAACCTCGTATTTGTTTCCCTAGTACAACTCCACATTCGAAAGCCATAGAGGCTTTAGCACTTGTTAAATTAAAATTTTATTATAGTCGGACAGTTAAAGAGTTTCGTTCTAGCAAACGGTAAAGCTTTTCGAACAAATTATCGTAATTAAAATAAAAAAGAAAGAGAAAACATGATTCGTGATTTTTATTTGTGATTCAATAGATGATTATTTTTGGGTTCGATGTTGGGTTGGTGGACGTCAAATGAAACCGACCATCATGTGGATGGTTTTACGGTACCTTGTTAACTACAACAAAAACATCAATTAGTGGGTTAGCTGGCTGAATTTATCATTTATATTTAGTTACTAACAACAGATTAACGTGTTTAAAAATCCGTTTATTTCCACGCATACCGTGTTAGTTAGGTTAGTATAGTGATGCGCAATTGCGAGATATTTTTACAATCGAGACAATCGACCATCATACAGCATATCAATCGTGTCAAACATCGAATCCCAGTCGAGTTGAACAATCGAGATTGTGTTAGGATTGCTGTCGTTATGGTGCCTGATTGCTGGCTTTTTTTTAGTGCAATGCTTCCTTTTCTTTGATTCGACATCACAAATCGACAAAAACAATTCGTTTTTTTTAGTTGATGTAAGTGCGAATTTATTAATACAGTATTAAAAAAAACATTGCTTTAATATTAACAAAAATACATAAAACAAAAATCAAACATCAAATTTCATAAAGTCATCACACAAAAAACTTCTTTTACATGCATTACTTAAGCGTGGTTCCAAGGGCCTATCATCTGGACTGAAAATAAATTTTTAGTTTTGTCCTATGCAAGTAATATTAGCACTAATAATATTAATAACCACTCATGCAGAATTAAATTAAGAAACTATTTTATAATTTAATTGCAATGTGTAATAAACTACTGTATATTTTTACATACCAAAAAAAGCCATGACTCGTAATTAATTCAACAAATTAATTTTTAAAGTTAATAAGAGTGGTCAAACCTAACTTGAAGGGTTTTGGCAACACCCTTTTCGATTGCAAGTTGACGATTCACTCGATTATTTTGTTGATGATTGAACTGAACAAGTAAACATGCAAGTGTAGGCAACAAGAGGACTCGGATGGAAAAACAATCGTCAAGTGACGACTGACGAGTCCAATATAATCGAGAAGCATCGAGATGTTTTCCAATCGAAACAATCGACAAAAACATCTCGTAATCGCGCATCACTTGGTTAGCAAGTCCTGGGCAGCAAAAATAAACAATACATTTCAAAAGTTACATGTGACTACCGAGTAGCGAACAGTTAACTTTGAATAGCTATAATTGAGTCGCTGCTATATGAATACATACTAATTGTGAGAAAGTTAGTGTAAAAAGTTCGCACCATTAAATGTATAGGCCTTAAATGGACACGACACACGGAGGCCTGAGGTCAGAAGGCGGTGTCTGAGGATAAGGCGGCCAATAACAAAGTACAAATTAATTCCGATAACTTGTTTAATATATGTAAAATGGCGGCTGAGCAAATTGATTCGTTTGTTTGTTTTGCAAAGGCATAACAAGGCCCGCAGGCTACTGTAGGCAGTAGCGTAGGGGCTTCAATATGCACGTGCATAAAGGAAATTGAAGAATTATCACTACACGTTTGGCAGGCCTAGAAATAACAACAGTTTTCATTGGAACTGTTACGAACACATATAATTATTATTCAGTTGAACAGATGTTTATATTAACTTATAATTATATTGGACAGGAAAACGTTTATGTTGGAAGTGTTGATTACTTTACATTTTATTTAAACATTTAATAAATACTGGTACATAACGAGAAGATTTCTGTAAAAAAAATGAACGATAATAGAAAGTAAAAAGAGATGATTATAACAACTTTTAGTTTTATAAATCTATTCAAAGAACGTCTATTATTTTTTCTGAATGTCCATATTTTATCTCAGCTAAACTATCTTGATATGGGTTAGTTCAAAGACGCAAGTTTTTGTTAAGCAAACACATGTAGTGTACAATTTTCGTACAACCAATTGACTCGCTGCCCTTCATTTCCGGTTTTCCGAGAAATTCAAATTGGGAATAGATTGCCAAACGGCCTATACAGAACTCTGTGGTTGTAAGTAGACATAGTCACACCACACACCACAGTGCTGCTCGTTGGTTTTAACTGTTCATACAGACGGCCCACTTGTTTTAAGTAGACATACAGACGGCCCACGCGTGATTCGGTGGTTTTACTAGTAATGTAGAGGGCCCACTTGCTACTCTATTTTTTTCAACAAGATATACTGACGCCCATGTGCGATTCGGTGGTTTTAATTAGACGTACAGATGGCCTACTTACGATTCGGTGGTTTTAACTAGACGTACAGAAGGCCAATGCGTGACTCGGTGGTTTTAATTAGACATACAGACGGCGTACTTATGATTTGGTCGTTGTAACTAGACGTACAGAAGGCCCATGCGTGACTCGGTGCTTTTAATCAAGATATACTTATAGCTCATATGCTACTCTGTGGTTTTCGCGAGACATACAGACGGCCTATTTACGATTTGGCGGTTGTAACTAGACGTACAGAACCATAAGTGACTCTGTGGTTTTACTAGATAGAGAGAGAGTTCACATGTGACTCGGTGGTTTTAATTAGATATACTGACAGCCTATGTGCAACTTTATGGTTTTAATTAGACGTACAGACGATCCATGCACGACTCTTTAACTTTGACATACAGATGTGTATGTGTTCTCGGTGGTTTTAACTAGATAGATAAGCGGTCCATTCACGACTCTGTTATTTTAACTAACCACGTGTAACTATGTGGTTTTCACTAAACAAATAAAAAAAACCTCTGTGGTTTTAACTACACAGACAGAGGGCTCACATGTGTCTCGGTAGTTTTAACTAGGGAGACAAGATATCCATGTGAGACTATGATTTTAGCTAGACAGACATGCACAACTGTGTGGTTTTAATTAAACAGACAGAGAACTCATGTGTGTCTTGGTGGTTTTAATTTAATAGATAGGATGTCTATGCGTGACTGTGATTTTAGCTAGACAGACAGAGGGCCCATGTACAACTGTGTGGTTTTAACCAGACAGACAGAGAGTTTATGTGTAACTCAGTGGTTTTAAATATTAGACAAACAAACGGCCCAGATATGACTTTGTGCTTTTAAATAGATAGGCTCATATATGATACTGGGGTGTTTGACAGACAGATAGCCTATTTAATATTCTGTGGTATTTGACAAACAAACAACCTTCATGTCTCTTTGTGGTTCTAAACAGAAGGCCCATTTGTGATTTTGTACTGTTTGATTAACAGTCCATTTCTGATTTTGTGGTTTTAAACAAACAAATGATTTATATGTGTATTATTTGTGGTTTTTCTTGAACTTAGGTTTCGAGATCTGTGAATCAAAATATTTAACGTATGTCTGCACTTCTTTATAAGATGTGTATCGTTTGTTGCAGAACCTCCTCGGTTAGTCTCACAGCTAAAGTGGTCTCAGGAAGAAGGCTTGGTTAAAGTTCAAGGCCGTGGTAAAAGGAAAGGCAAATTGAAGACAAAGAGGTCTGTCAGCGTAGCGAGACATGTGGAAACTCTGGTGGTAGCCGACTCTACTATGGTAGATTTCCATCAGGACCAAGACGCTAGTGTTGAGACATATATTCTCACTATCATGAATATGGTTAGTATGCATCTCAATTCTTAAGCCTATGCTGTCTGTACCAGCACGATTTAATTGTAAAAAAAAATTGAAATGGTGCATAGGTTTTTTACACACACACACACACACACACACACACACATATATATATATATATATATATATATATATATATATATATATATATATATATGGCATGATACTGTATATACATATATATATATAATGGCAAAAATTTGCCATACCGAATGTAAAAAGTATTCTAGAAATCTGAAAGGAGAATAAGCATTTATAAAATCTCTATGTGCACTGTGATTCAATAAATGATAGAAAAATACAGGGACAAGCACTTAACGGCTTTGAATGGCTCAAGAAATGTGATTTAAAGGAAATGATATGTTATCTTCTTGCATAACAGCATGGTCAGGACAGTGTCTTCATAGTGATGGATATAGTGCGGAAGAAAATTGACAACATAAGCTAGCTAGTGAGGCTTTTGACTGGCCAGGATGAGCACACCCCATTATGGATACTGCCATGGAACAGTGTATTCCATCTGTAATAATTAATTTATGATTAATAATAAAGAACAGTTAATAATGAACATTATTAATAAAGTGTAGTTTTGTAATATTGATTTTCTTAATTGAATGATAAAATCAATAGAAGAAATACATTAATGGGATTTGTAAGTGATCACAAAACATTCTGTTTTGATTGGTGTGTTTTATAGTCCCTTAAAATCATATCTTGTACTGTAGTCATATTATAACTTGAGGGTTTTAACACATTCTTGGGATTTATTTTTACAGGTGGCAGCAATGTACAAGGATCCCAGTATAGGCAACTTTATTAACATTGTAGTTGTGAAGATTATCATAATGGAAGGAGGAGATTATGAGGTAGAGTACCAATATAAGAGTTTGTTAGCATTTCTGGTTCAGTTGAGGAAAAAATAAAGCATATTAAACAAATTTTGAAAGAATTTAAGAGACTTAATTTCTGGAAAATAATTTGAAAGATTTTAAACATATCTGAACTTTTACCATCTAACCAATAATGTGAGTAATGTAAATTGCTGACTGTTCCTTGTTTTTTAAAAATTATGTGGTTTTTTCAAGTCCACAATTGTGGTGTAAATTGGTTATGGTTATTTTACACTTCATGTATTTTATATTGTAAAATTTCTATCTGAAAAACCCAAACAGTTTACAAAGGAGATTGAAAAAAGACCTCATTACTATGAAATATAAAAAAATTAATGTGATAATCAGAAATAATTTCAAAAAGCAAATTATTTTACCCTTATGTATTCTGGTTTCTGTTTTATGTTTGCATAACAGAACAAGTACAAAGGTACAAGATACAAAGGGGAAATTTCCACCTACTTACACAAACTTAAATATGTATATTAATAAAAAAACCTATAGTTCATGATACCATACTTCAAATAAAAAATAAAAAACATTTTAGTGAATAACTGAATGAAATCAGTCTATGTGTTCCTTCCTACATTAATAAAATACACGGTTTAGGCATTTTAATTAGTTAAATGTTTATTATTATTGAAATGTAAGTAAACTGTAGAACTAAACGATGAAATTTAGTTTTTTTACCTTAAAAACTTAGTTTTACTTTGACAAATTTCAACAAATCATGTGATTAAAATTCTCACTTTAAAATGTAGTTTATTAAAATATATTTATAATTTAAAAATTGGTAGTGTAGACTATTAAATAGTTTAATTAATTTTGATTAATTTCTTTAGTTCTGTTGTTTAATTAGACTTCTAAATTTTTAAAAATTGCTGATAAATATATTTTTGAAGGGATAAAAGTTATTAATTGCTAAGATTTTATTTAACATTAGGTTAAAGAGGTGTATGGGAGGGACAAACTTTAACATAAACTATTCTCGTAAACATTGTCTATTCTTTAACGCCTTACAAAATACTTAAAACAAATTCTTTCCTTTATGAATAGCGAACATTGATAAAAACTTGCATTGTATAGATTTAATTTAAAAAATACAAAACTTTTTTTAAAAAAATCACCCTACACAGTATAATAAATATATCATGTTTATTCTATGTTGCTTGGTGCAGGATCTGAATGTGACTGTGAACGCAGACAGGACCTTAGACAGTTTCTGCAAGTGGCAGAGAACAATCAATCCGCCAGACGAGGATGATCCCGAACATCATGACGTGGCCATTCTAATTACCAGGTAAATGTAGCAACTAACTGTGTTGTCTAGGTTATTATTACCTTTCCATCACCAGAAAAACGTTTTTCAATATTGGTTACAATAATAATGTATTTATTACCAAATTTCCATTGGAAAAAAGAGCTATTGGAGCAACCATCATGATAAGACTCAGACCGGTGACTTTGAAATGAGCACCAATTCACTTAGGTTTTTTTATATCACTTTTTGAGGAATAGTTAAATTATGTGTATTTGTGTGTGTGTGTGTGTGCACACACATGCACGTGTGTGATTTTGTTTTGATTTGATTAATACTTTGTACAAATGTCGGTTATGGTAATAGCTTGAAAAGTTTGTTAACCATCAAATTTTGTTGAACCGTTGCAAAGTAACGGCCATTTCAAATCTTTAAAAATTTATAAAATTTTTGTCTGAATTTTTTAAAATCTGATTTTATTGTCATAACCAGCATGAAAAACTGCTTAAATGAATATATTTTCAAAATTGTTGAAATTAAAAATTTTCTGACGGGGTCAATGTTTATTTTTGTATTTTCAGTTTTATTTGAAAATTTAAAATGCTAATATATGCAAGTTTTAATGCTTATCATGACAGTGGAACAGTGGAATTGGAATTTCAAAAAAGGGTGAGATAAAGAAAAATAGTTTCGATAATTCACTTCTGTCATGTCAGGGAGGCAACTGCAGCCTCGATTATTTATTTTTTTATCATGACCACTGATTTGTCTGTCTAATATAAACACATGTGCAGGCTGATATAATTCTTTAGCAGTAAAATATCCAAACATACATTACAAATAATTAGACTCTTAATGCTTAAGTGAGTTAGTAGGTTTTTGTTCTCTTCAGTCATATTGCGGCTACATCCAGAACAGCTTCCATTTGAGATTAATTTCAGCTGGAGTGTTGCTCTAGTCCTTTTCATATCATCAGAACAATATTCCATTTCTATGGCATACAAATGGCCCTAAAACAAAGACGGACACTGATGCTGAAATGTATTGTTTGAAGTAAGAGGTAAAGAGATTCATTACCCTGGAATTCCAGGCAGCGGTAATGACCATCAATGACTGTGTTCAGCAGAATTTGAGACAGGTCTTTAAGAACTTGAATTCATATTTATACTGATAGTCAGGAAGCAACTAATCCATCTACCGGTCTAATTCAGTATAAGTAGTTCTTAGAGTATCAAGAACTATGATACTCAACGATTCTAACTTCAATAATTTGTCCCTGGGAAAACACAGTTCAGAGATACAGCAGACTGACTGATGTTTCAGTCACATTAAACACTGAGTTCTCCACCTGATAACAAATTCTTCAGCACAGTACTTTTAAATTTAGAAATTAAATTCTACTTTGCATGCAATAATTGATTTCATTTTATGGTTTTCCTTTTTTATTATGAAGTTAACAATCATTATGCCTTCGTGTGTATTAAAGGAAGGACATATGCGCTCGTCATAATACCCCGTGCAGCACACTAGGGGTTGCGCACGTTGCAGGAATGTGTCAACCGGATATTAGCTGCAATGTGAATGAAGACAATGGCGTTACACTCGCTCATACTATTACACACGAAATGGGCCACAAGTAAGTATACGCTGAATAGATAAAACTAATTAATATTAATGTTATGGTGGAATTAGGAAAATGAAAGTCAAAATCCTAAAATTTATTGAGAAAATAATTAAATACGGTACAATAAGAACAATAGAAAACCTGTAAAAGTTAAGTATGTCTACAATTTTAAATATATTTAGTTTAAATAATTTTGTACTAATAGATAATGTAGTTTATTTGCACATTTACTGCATACATTGATGTACTGTATATGATTACGATGATGATGAGGTGAGTTCTACAAAATTTTTTGGTTTAGTCATTGACAATAAACTGAGCTGGGAATATCATGTTGGCAGTGTCTGCAAAAAATTTCGTGCAGGGATTTTTGTTATTAGAAATATTAAAAATTGCTGCAATTTTTCCATGATGTTAATGGTCTATTATGGGCTTACATATCCTCACCTGAACTATGTAATAATTCTGTGAAATTATACAACTGTTTGTATAAAAAAAGTACAACTTGTGGCTGACATAAACAAGTTCGAGACTTGGAGAAGTGCCTTTAGAAAACTAGGAGTATTGACACTACCTAGTTGGTGTATTATGGAAACATCTTGCATATCAAATATAAGTGTCATATTATTCTGAATATGGATGTACACGATTAAAGTACCTGATTTGGAGACTACTTATGATTAGGCCAAAACAGGTTTTGTAAGTTAAAAAAATTAAAAAAACTACCCTTCCAAGCCAGTGTGGTGTTATTGACCAAACTCTCAGTTAAAATATAAAAAATTCAAGAGTACAATGGTTTTAAAAAAGTTTAAAACAGTAATTATTGTCCATTTCATGCCATTCTGTGGAGGAGTTCATCGTCTGTAAATGGTGAATAATACCCTGTATTTATTGCTATAGTAATTTCTTGTTTGTATTGCAAGGTTGGTCATTTTAGGAAATGATATACATTTTTATTTATGTTAGTTGATAATGTTAGATATTGCCGATAATAATTAGTTGTTGTAGAAATAATATATACGGTATATTTAAAAAAGGTTTTATTTGTAGAATTCAATCATTTTGTACTTTTCCTATAATTATCAACTCATTAATATTTTTTTGCTTTTAATAATTGTTAGTGTAACGTTTGGGGTGGAATAATTATATTGTCTGAAGCAATAAATAAACAAAGCGATTAACTGTAATTCTCTTAATTGTATCTAGAATGTGTATAGAATAACTGTTTAAATGACAAACCTTTATCATACAAATAAAATGTTACAGTATTTTGTTCTTAAATTATGTAGTTAACAGAAAAAACAATTAAGTGTGCAATTAGTAAATGTTTGAGGTGCTGTTAAAGTATCAATTTGATGGTTATTCTTAGAAAATGGTTTTTGAATCAAAATAATCTACATATAAACAAAATTATGAAATCTAATAAAGATCAGTCCAGGTACTCTATCTGACTGATTTACTTTTTATTCAATGGTAGGTATTTATGTCCAGATATGGCATTAGATACTTCAACTCTAATTTTTCCCGTAGGATTTCACCCTGTGGGCTTTCAAAGTTCCCTATTAATAATATGGGAGAAGATTTTATTTGATAAGATGATTACTGAAACACATATTCATTATGCAAGTGATTGAAGTGGAAGGAACATGCAAAAAAGCAATTTTAAGTTCAAAAAAATGTATTGACTAATTAAAAGACAATCGAAACTTTCAATTCATAATAAGTTGTTAATACAGGGTGATTGAAAAAGAACTCCCTAGTTTTACATGTAAATTTAATTGTGAAATAAATGAAAAACTACATTGAATACATACAAGAAAAGAGAATACCTTTAAGTTTTTTTTTAATGTTAGTAAACTTCAACGTGGTAAACACTTATTGTCCTATACACGTTGAGATGATATTCCACTTCTTCCCAGGTATTCACCAACATAGCAGGTGTAACTATCTCAACCGCCGTGATGATTTTTCCCCATAAATGTTGCTGTCATGGATCTTTTCAGGGTACACAACATTTCTTATGGGTCCATAAAAAAAAAAGTTAAATGGAATTAAGTCCAGGCTTCGTGGTGGCCAAGAAATTGGGTCAGCCTTGCCTAACCATCTTCCCAGAAAGCAAGTGCATCAAGAGCTGAGTGCACACGGTTACTGTAATGAGGTGGGGCACAATCTTGTTGGAAAGCACAAGCCCTTTTTCCCCCTCAATATCTTCTACTTGGGGAAAGACATACTCTGTCAACATGTCAACTGCTGTTGGTGTCAACAGTATGCACAAGCCAAATGACACTGTGTCTTTTGTTGTGGAATAGCCACTGCACTGCACTGAATACCTGAACTGAATGCTGTCAGCATTATTCTCAAGGTCATGCAGGCCTACCAACTACAGGAACTGAATTCCCACATTTACGTCAGCAAAACTTGGACAGTTGATGAATTAAATGCCACAAATTAGAATAGTGTATGTCACTTTGTGTAGATTCTAAGGCACATTAAAACTAGGAAGTTATTTTCAAACACCCTGTATGTAAGCAGGTCTTAAAGCCAGTGTGAAACTACGGGATACAGTTGTGGGGCTGCACAAATAATGCAAATATTAACATAATTCAAGTTTTTCAAAATAAGGTATTTTGAAAAATTGTTGACACACCATGGTTAGTTGAAAAGATAATATACATAGGGATTTAAATGTAGAATTTGTCCGTGAAGAAATAAAAAATCAATCAGTGAAGCATGGACACAGCCTCTCACATCATGAGTGCTCCGAAGTTCGGGACCTGATGGTTGCTACTGTGGCAGGTAGAAGACTGCAAAGAGTTAAGATTGATGGACATAAATAGGGAATAACCATTGGGTTATATCTCCAGACTAAAGTATGTTCATTGTAGTGTAAATTACTAGATGGGTTTCTGGCTCAGTTGTAATAAAACATTAAAAAAATAAAATAAAAATTATGCGATGGTGTTCATTAGGTTCAACTTATAATCAATGTACAAGTTCCTTCCTCTATTGTTTGCTTTTATGCGTACACAGACTTTATGATAGCTATATTTTTATTAAAATACATTTGTTTACTCTAAGTGAGATTTACATAATATTCCAATCAAAAAAAGAACAAAATATGGACCTTGAAAAGTATTTTTTAAAGACCTCAACAAAACCTATTGCATCATTTATGAACTCAACTATTAATTAATAATTGTTGTGTGTTGTCTTTCGGTGGGTTCCAGTTTTGGAATGTACCATGACAACTCAAAAGGTGGCTGCCCATCCAGGGAAGGTGTAACACTGAATGTAATGACGCCAAGTTTTGAGGCAGACACTTTGAACATAGCGTGGTCCAGCTGCAGTCGCAGGGACATTACACATTTCCTTGAGTAAGTTTTTCTTGTGTCTAATTATGTACATATTTCTCTGCACAAAAAATAAAACTAGAAATATACATTCGGTGCAAATTTGAGATAAAAGCTTTTGGAAAGTAACATTATAGAGTCTTTAAATATTTCTTGAAATTGTTTGAGGTGTGTTTAATGAAGGTTTTGGAACTACAATTAGTCTCTACTGACTGAGAAGTATACTGAGAAATACTGACTGAACAGTACTCATAAAATATAAAATAACTTCTATATTTTTATGTGTTTATTAATAGATCAGTAGTTTCCAAACTGTCTCTGGTTTCAAGCCACTCATTCCTTCTAGAGGTCTACCAAGCAAATTAATTTATGCCCGTCCCACAATATTTCCAACCACAAATTTCCCTATTTAACCTGCAGGTTACTAAACATTTATATTTTTTTAAAATAATGAAAAGTATAATGAAGATAACAGAGTCACCTATTGTGATATTGGATTACAATTATAAATTGTATCAGTCATACATTATATATTATCACTTTTGCCATCCAATGAGCACGAAGTTTTTGAAAACGCAGTTTTACAGAAACAATTTAATGAAAGTGATCTTGAAATTTGTGGAAATCTATAGAAAGAACAGAAATTGTAAATTATGATTTTCCTTAACCTTCTCTTCTACTACACCAACCATTAACATTAATGAAAGATGTACACCCATTTTGTTCATCATCATGTACATCCTTCATTAAACTGTTATAACCACCTCCTTACCATTAAATCCTCTACATTTTTTTCCTGGCGAAAAACCAATGTGATTCTCATCGCCTATACTCAAAATAAAGATAAAAAAGAACTAATAAAATAAACAAAAAATTTAAGTTCAATAAAAAACAAACAACAAACTATAATAACAAAACCAAATAAATAAAACAAACAAAATAACACTTATAGATATATGACTAACACTAGTTAACAATAATATATCTAAAAACAACAACATACGCACAAATTATTGTAGGGCTGTAAATTGGCCCTACAACAATAACAAGAAAATAAAATAAATATAACGTACCTAAAACTAAATAACAAAATAAAAACAACTGAAAAATTAAATCAATAAAACAGAATAATAAACAATCTTTACAGGGCTGTAAAAAATATAAATTAAATTTTATTTACAAAATTCAGACGATGAAGGAAGTCTAGGACCCGGTCAACGGCCGAGGCACTATCTCCCAACATCGTCTGCATACAATTGCTCAGTCCACACATAACACGCAAATTTTGGAAACCATCACAATAGTGCAATATATGTTATATTGTGATGGTTTCCATACAGAACTCACATTCAGGTGGGTCCCCGCCTCCCATCAGAAATCCATGCGTTAGCAAGGAATGACCAATACGGAGACGAGTGATCACCACCTCTTCCCTACGACTTACACGTATTGACGACCTCCAAGGATGAACAGTATTTTTAATTACCCTCAGTTTGTTGTTATCCGTAAGTGTCCCCTCATTCTCCCTATCCATGAGAAGTAAATGTTTTGACAGACTTTGAAAATCTAATAGAATAACACGTTGAGTGGCTGGCGGCAGCAGATTTGCTTCCTTTGCCACTATATCGGCTCTAGTGTTCCCAACTATACCACAATGACCAGGTAACCAGCAAAATGATACACCAACACCTCATAGTTCAAGTCAATGGATAGAACATAGAATATCCTGAACCAGAGGGTTTATCGAATACATATCTTGGATAGCCTGAAGTGCACTTTTTGAATCGGAACACACCAGATTGGACACAATTGGATACAACGGAGTTCAGAGCCTTAAATATAGCAAACAGTTCAGCAGTAAAGACACTACAAACTGAGGGTAATCCATGTTTATATGTATGACCCCTTGAATAATATGCACAACCAACATTTTCATCTATTTTTGAACCATCCGTGAAGATAATCTCAGCACGTGGAAAACAGTTAATTAGACGGTAAAACTCATGTTGATACACAATTTTCGAAGTGTTGTGTTTCAAGTACATACATAGTGAGAAATCGAAGGTTGGCAACTTTATGACCCACAGAGACTCGTAACAAAACGACCTCTCGAACATTGGAGGAAGTACAATAAGCAAGTCGTCAAATACTCGGAACTTTCTAATGATTAGAGGAGCAGTGGCATGCGGATGTGCTTCATATTGTAGGAGCAAATTATTATTAAAAATAGTATTATAAGCAGGGTGCCATGGCTTACATAATATACTGCTTAAGTAATTTATTTGCAGATGATGTCTCCGTTGAGTAAGAGATGGTTCACCAGCCTCAGCGAGAATACTAATGACGGGACTAGAATGAAATGCACCAGATATAAGGCGGATCGCAGTATGATGGACGGGGTCTAGCTTATTTAAAATGTATATATATGTATGTATATTATAATATATATTTTATAATGTATATATATAAATATATTTATATTATAATATATATATATATATATATATATATATATATATATATATATATATATATATCACTTTCATTAAATTGTTTCTGTAAAACTGCGTTTTCAAAAACTTTGTGCTCATTGGATGGCAAAAGTGCTTACAGAATAATACAAAGAACAGCATTAGGACAGTGCACTTGACTTTTTGACAAGTTACAACAAAGACAGTGCTGACTTTCTGAACCAGGTAGTGATTGCTGTTGAAACTTGGATCACTTACGAAACCTGTGAATCAAAACGTCAATTGATGGAATAGAGGCATACTTTGTCAACAACAACGACTTTGTTTTAACCAAATAACTTTGGTGCACAGTGTTTTGGGACACAGAATTCTACTGATGGATTTTTTACTTCAAGGGGAAATAATCAGTGTAAAAGTGCTAGACGCTTAGGAAACTGCATCGGATAGTGCAGATTAAACATTGAGGAATGCTCCCAAACAGTATTGTTTTCAATTATGATAATGCCCAACCTTACACTGCAAATATGACAAAATAGTCCTTACAGGACTTTGGTTGGGAACTGTGTCAGTACCCTCCATACAGCTCTATCCATGCCCTTAGTGACATCCATCTCTTTTTGCACCTGAAATCGTTCCTTGGTGGTAAAAACAATGACAAACAAGTTCAAAGAAAATTTTTTCCGCAAGATCAACTACACATATCGTAACGGTTTATGTAGAAGGCAACAATAATATATAAAGCACTACGACAAGTGTCTATAGTATGGTGGGAGCTATGTAGAAAAATTGTTTCTTTGTAGATTTTTTTCAATAGCTTTTTTTTGTATTGGTACTAATTTTGTTTTTGTTACCAAACGGAATTTACTTTCTAGACATACCTTGTACTTTAGTCTGAACCTGTAAATAAATATTAGAAAATTTGTAGGAAGTTTTTTATTATTACCTAAGGAAACTTTTACTAAAAACTCAAACACAATGTAACATGATATTCGTTCGTATTTAGCCAAGGTTTAGGCAAGTGTTTAGAGGATGAGCCACAGCCTGGCAATGAATATATCTACCCAGAACTGCCTCCTGGAGCTATGTACAATGCTGACTATCAGTGCCGGCTACAGTTTGGTAACCTCAACGCAACTGTCTGCTCTCCTCTGGACGAGGTAAAATTAACTATTCATCGTATATCCTGTTATTAGTAGGGATAGAACTAATTACAAATTAATAAATTATTATAATCACAAACTAGGTGAATGCCAACTTCATAACATAGCATTTCATAGTTTGTAGGCAAAGCTAAGAATTCTTATAACTTTGTGCATCAGTCAGTCTGTCTGTCTGTTGGTAATGCATCTCTTACTCAAAAACTATATGAATGATCATTATAAAATGTGTTGAAAATGGTCTTTAGGTACAGTCAAACCTGGGAAAAATATAAGGTTTTGTGAAAATAAATATTTGGAGGTAGTTCAAGGGTAAAATCTTAATTATTCTATTTACTTATTTAGAGTATGTGTGTGTGTGTGTGTGTGTGTGTGTGTGTGCACACGTGTGTGTGTGTATGTATGTGTGTGTGTGTGTGTGTGTGTGTGTGTGTGTGTGTGTGTGTGTGTGTGTGTGTGTGTGTATGTGTGTGTGTGTGTGTGTGTGTGTGTGTGTGTGTGTGTGTGTGTGTGTGTGTGTGTGTGTGTGTGTGTGTGTGTGTGTGTGTGTGTGTGTGTGTGTGTGTGTGTGTGTGTGTGTGTGTGTGTGTGTGTGTGTGTGTGTGTGTGCATGTGTGTTTTTTCACATAAATAGTTTATAAGATGTCACTTAACCTTCTCGAAAGTTCAAGTTTTCTAGTCCCTCTAAATTTAATTTTGACACATTAGTTCAGAAAAATCTTGAAAAATTTGTAAACACAATTTGGTTAAAAATAAAAAGAATGGGTTTTCAGAACTTATAGATATATTAAATACTGAAAAAGTATAAAATTTATTTGCATATTTAAAAAAGTAAAAAGTTTCAAATTTAATTGTTTTGCTTTTTCAATGAAAAAAGACTAAAAAGAACCTAAAATTAGTAACACATTTTAAACAAGTTTAGTAAATTAGTAACTCATTATATTTACAGTTATCATTATATATATATATATCCAGCATTAAAGTAATTATTACATTGTAAACTTTACAGAGGTCTTTAGTTACCTGTTCGTAGATCTGGGATACTTACTGAATTGAGAAATTTTTTAGTTAATTTTCTGACAAAACTAGGAATGAAAATTCTGTAATATCTTTTAAACCTAAAAATGTTTCCTTTACTACCAGCAGGTCAAAGTTTAATATTAATAAGTTGGATAAATATTTGCTGATACTATTGTACTTACTCTGTGTTGTGTATGCTTTCAGATATGCTCTAGACTGTGGTGCATGGTAGATGGCCAGTGCACTACTAACCTGCATCCCGCTGCTCCTGGTACCGCTTGTGGAAAACATATGGTTAGTAAGCAAACTTACTTCTGACATCAAGTTATGCCAACTGTCTTGTAATGATATCTAGCTAATTTCAGAATTCAGGATTCAGGATCTATTGAAATGTCTAAATGTGAGTCTCAATTATTTTAAACCCTCTCTGGCTTTGATTCTCCCTGCACATTGTAGAAGAATGTTCTTCCTGAGCATTGTAAAAGAATTTACAATACTATTGACAAACAAGGCACAAGGGCAACTCAGTAAGCCCATAATTACATTGCTCATTATTACATTGTTCTGTTCATTTATTATTTAAGATTTTATAAAATTGAGCCATATATCCACAGTGAGGTAGTTTTCTAGTTCTAATTGATATGGTGGTTTAACAATGGTTATTTTACACACCCTGTCAGTCTCCTCATTAACTTACATTTCATATTGTCCGAACACCCAATGAAACCAAATTTACCTATCTTTAAACATATGTGGTAGTTGGTTTATTTCTTGCACAAAGATGGTAACCCAAAGAATGCTGATCCATATCTTGCTAATTCGTCTGTGAGGACAGTCCTGCAATGTTAACCAACATTGCTGCTAAGTGCCTTTCTTGATAAAGGACTTATTTTGAATGTTTTCTGAGGATTTCATTAGACATTTAACAATATAGTATTTCCTAATGGTGCAGCAAGCTATGTTATCATTTAGGAAGTGAAAAGAATTAAAGTCAAAAATGAGCAACAGTTAAAATATATTATAAAGATTAACGAATATTTTTTAATGTTTTTTAATACATAAACACCTGGTACTAGTGACTGTTATAAAATATCTTCAAGAAGTAATGGCTGCATAAAGATTTTCATTTATTGTGCAGTTTTTTTACATTCTAGGTACGGAATGTACCTAGAAACAGTAAAACAGTTTTTTTACATTCTTGTTTATTCATTGGAAGAGTATTGATGTGATAACGTCTTATGTTCAGTCCAGACATTTTTTTTTTGAAATTTTAAACCATTCATAATTTTGTAAGAAACAGTTACAGATAAACTATCATGTAGTTGTATTCAAGATAAACAATAATATGAAAAAAGCCAAGAAGTGACCATGAGTGCAAAGAAGAAAAGGTGACTTGTGCAAAACTGACAGCTTGTGGGTATCAGCTCAAAATTTGGATTCAAAAACCACTGCTGCCTTTGATATTTATCACAAATTTGCAGCCATGTCTATCCATACAGCTTATTAAATTTTAATAAAATAAATAAATAAAATAAATCTAAATGAGATTATTATTTTATTTTTAGACTTTTGTGTAGTGTTCCATTTTGTCTCAGAAACCAGGCTGAAAGTTTTAAAGATTGTTAACGATTTACAGTGGTGCATGGGTCAAGAATGTGTACCAATGGGAGAGCCTCCGGAGCAAATCGATGGAGGTTGGAGTGATTGGTCACTATGGACGACATGTTCACGTAGTTGTGGAGCTGGTGTTTCCATCTCTGAACGTAATTGCGATCACCCTCTACCCGCAGCTGGAGGAAAGTACTGCATTGGGGAACGTCGAAGGTACAAGATATGTAACATTCAAGTAAGTTGTAGTTCCGTCCAGCACTTGTATCAAATAACTTTAATATTCATTAGATAGATAGATATTTAGAGATTATGGCATTTGATAAAAGTTATTGTGCAAGTAAGCCTTGTTGAGTGGTCTGGCTTCTTCAATGAGTTTGAACAGTCCATTGCCTATCTGAGTCAGCTGGAAGTCCTCTCACAAGCCGCCCCGGTGGCCTAGTGGATAGCGTACTAGGCTTTCACCCCGAGGACCCGGGTTCAATTCCCGGCGAGGGCTTGGCATTTTCATACGCTATAAATCATCCCATCGTCTGCATTAGCCCAAGTGTGCACAATAGTCGGACGTTAAACACCAAAAAAAAAAAAAAAAAAAAAAAACCAGTCCTCAGGGTTCTGGAATACAAATACACTTTCTCTCCCTCTGGGGATAGCTTCACAATCATAGAGTGTGACCTACAGTTTTCTTATCTGTTCTGCATAACCTATGCACAGCTTCTCTTTAGTACAATGGTGTCCCCGGTTAATGGTCTTAGTTCCAGAACTAAGACTTAATTCATACAAATGTAATTATCTCACATATATACACACAGGACAAATAAATATGGTTTTTTTAGCTCTTACTGTAGTTTTTTTTAGTTCAATAGTTTGTCTTTTATTTCCACTGTAACAAGCACTTCTTTTAGGACCTACTTAATTAATATAAAAAAAAATTGAAAACAAAGTTTAAACAACAATTTGAAACTCGTGCACACACACACACACACACACACACTTAATGTTTTGTTAAATTTAAAAATCAAAAGTATGTAATACAATAGTATTATAACTATTTAAATTTTTTAATGGGTTATAACAGTAAAAGAGTTGATGACACACTAAGTAAAATTAGGTACGATGACAGAAAATGGAATAGGAGTGGACATTCTGTGAAAAGTTAATTAAGAAATATCATATAAGTTATTGCCCTGCAAAACCAAACACCCATCAATCAAAGGCTTGTTTGTGTTAACTCAGAACAATGTTTATTTCTGTAGCACAGCACAATGTTATTGCTATATTTACACATCTGCTTAGAAATAATTTAACAAAATTAAAACACTTATGGGCGAGGTGTGTTCAGAAAGTAACAAGAATTTTTAAATTTTGCTGGCTTGGAGAGTCCGATTGTCAAACATTTTTTTTATTATGTTAGTATACATGCCCTTGAAGTATGATAAAACTTTCAGCTGTTTTCATTGTTGACTTTGTCTGTGACAGCTACTAAGGTTAGACGTGTTTTTATGAACTCGGCGATTTTCATTTGTTAAAAGAAATGGATCAAAGAATTTGTATCAAATTTTGCGTAAAAATTGGAATTAAGTGTAACAAAGTGTGTGAAATGTTAACAAAGGCCTATGGTGAGTCTGATATGAGTAAAGCAAGAGTTTACGAGTGGTATAAGTGTTTCCAAGAAGGCTGTGAAGACGTTGAAGATGACGAATGCCCTGGATGCCGTCAACAACCGATGAAAACATGGAAAAAGTGAAAAAAATGGTTATGAACAATCACCGAATCACAATTAGAGAGGTTGCTGATGATGTTGGCATATCGATTGGATCATGTCATGACATTGTTTCCATGTTTTGTATATGAAAAGTGTGGCAGCAAAATTCGTTCCAAAAATGTTGAATTTTGAACAAAAACAGCGGCGAATGGAAGTTGCTCAGGAGTCACTAAATGAAGTCATCGACGATGCAGAATTACTGAAACATATTGGGTTTACGGATATGACGTCAAAACTAAGGCTCAATCACCCCAGTGGAGGAATTCTGGCTTGCCAAGACCAAAAAAGGCTCAACAAGTGCGGTCGAATGTGAAGGTTATGCTCACTGTGTTCTTCGATATTAAGTGCATCATGAATTCCTGCCACCAGGTGAAACGGCCACCAGGTGAAACTTAAAAGTTCAACACCGTTTCCATGAAGCAATCCGAAAAAAACACCCGGATCTGTGGAAAAACAATTCATGGCTTTTGCACCACGATAATGCACCAGCTCACACTTCATTGCTTGTTCATGAATTTTTGGCCAAAAACAGTACTGTAACGATGCCCCAGCCTCCATATTTGCCAGACATAGCTCCGTGTGAATTTTTTCTATTTCCAAAAATATAGAGAACCTTAAAGGGCCATCGTTTTACAGCCATAGATGACATTAAAAGCGCATCGCTGAAAGAACTAAAGGCTATCTCAAAGATCGAGTTTGAGAAGTGTTTCGAGAATTGGAAGAAGCGCAGGCACAAGTGCATAATCTCCAATAGGGACTATTTTGAAGGTGACAACATCAATGTAGAAGAATAAATAAATATTTCGTTCAAAAAATTAAAATTCTTGTTACTTTCTGAACACACCTCGTAATATGTTCAGTCCTTTATCCGAAACCTAAACTGTTATGTTGGTCATTTTTCATTCTGTGAATGATATCATTGTCCGATATGACCATTCTCCAGGTCGATCATAAATTGAGGTATCACTGTATATCGTTCCTGGCTGACAGCCACCCAGTCTTGGGAGTATGATTCCCACAGCATTGTTATTGCAGCCTTACAAGAGTTGCATTTCTCACTTTCCAGGAGGTTTTTTCTACTTCTATGTTTAATTAAAAGTTGCTTTGTTATTGCCTCCTATCTTCTCAATTTGAGCTTTTGAGGTCCTGACATGATTCGAGCTAAGCTGTCATCTTACAGATTTGAGACATTTGATTCCATCTGCCACTTCTTCTACTACAGGTTGGGTAGGTCCTCACACTCTGCTGAAATTCTCTGCTTTTGGGTTCTACAGGATTAAAAAGAACTTAAGTTTCCCCTAATCCCATGCAATTTGCACTCCTAAGGTCTATTTTTGCCACTAAATCTACCTGGGGTAGCTACCAGGTTGTGGGATTGCCAAACCTGCACTCGCAATTTATGAGTCTCTTAAGAAATTTTAAGGTACTTAAATTTTTGTAATGCTTACTTATTGTTTTAGTTATAAGTTTAAAATAATTTTAAATTATGTAATATAGTCTTAATAGGCATGTTTTAAAAATTTTAACATTAATTTTTGAATGATTTATATAATTCTTGTCATAGATAAATTGGCATTAGGTTCTAAATGAGTATCAAGCAAGTACTGTATTTTTTTTGAGTTATAATTAAATCAGTGTTAAAATGATTTTAAAACATTCTGTACTATCAGATTTGGAAATTAAAAACAAGCAGTGTACTGTATTCAGTAATTGGAAATGTGTTTCTTGTTCTGTTTCATATTTGAGTTGTCAATGTTAAGTCTTATTAATCAATTTGCTTTGTTCACAGTCATGTCTGGAAAACTCCAAATCATTCAGGGCTCACCAGTGTTCATCATATGATAATAAACCTTTCCATGGCAAAAACTACACCTGGCTACCTTACTTTGAAACCTGTAAGTATCAATTAGCAAATTTCTATTGGTAAATTAGGTACTGGACTATTGGAGCAGCTGTTAAGAAGTGTGTGCGTGTGTGTGTGTGTGTGTGCATGTGTGCGTATATATATATATGTGTGTGTGTGTGTGTGTGTGTGTGTGTGTGTGTGTGCGCGCGCGCACATGTGTTTTAGCACTCTTATGTTCACAATTTTGGTCTTTTCAATACTGATGGTGAATTAAGATTTTCAAAAAAAAATTATAAAAAATTATTGTTGTACATTCATTTCTATCAGTACTGTGCTTATTTAGCTTTTAACATAACCTTATATATAGAAATGAATATGTAGCATAGTGTAGTAAAGTTTTCCATGACAGATGAAAAATCCATGTTGGATTTTGTAAATAACTGATTTCCCAAAAAAGGGGGTTTCTGGTCTGCTGTTCATGGCAATTTCATATGGGTAAGTTTTGATATTTCAATTATTTTTAGTAGGTATATACACAAAGTTTTTATCATAATGCCAGACCATTTTTTTCTGTTACATTAGCTCAAAAAACTGTAATAAATTAGTTAATTTAATATTCTCATAAAAATATAGGTTATGTTTACAAAAACAAAAAAATAATTATGTTTTAAAAGAACTTCACTATTCAATTAACTACAGTTTATTAACCTCTTTCAGAGAGAACTAATGAATCAATAAGTTTCAAAAAACTACATATGACAAAATATGTAACATACAGTATGTCGTTGAACCATTTATTGTGATTGTGCATGTGTTCGTTTTACTTTCAGCGGAACCATGTGAACTGTACTGTACAGACAGTGCTGACACTATGATTGTCCCACTCAGTGACTCTGCCCTAGATGGCACACCATGTAACCTGGGCACTAGGGACATGTGTATTGCAGGCATTTGTCGTGTAAGTGTCCAACCTTACTTAAAGGTTTATTAATTTTTAACTATTTTAAAACAAATATAATTACTATTTAATTAGTATTAAAGCATAGACCATACAATGTATTAAAAAAATATATAAGAACAGTTTAATACCGTATTGTAGTTCTATATACAGTAGGTATACATTTGTGTTACAGCATGTTGGTTGTGATTGGGTTGTTGATTCTGAAGCAGAAGAAGACAAATGCGGGATATGTATGGGAGATGGCAAGCAGTGTACAACAATGCATGGAGCCTACAAGAGGCGAGACGGACATGGTAATTAGCTGTGTAATAAATAATGGCTTAATACTGTGATTTGATGACCAGCAATGGTATTTTTTTTAGTACTTTATAAACAAATTTTGTTTCAAAGAATTTGTCTTTCAAAATTGTATTGGAAAATTAATTTTTGGAACAGCTATCATAGTAAGACCTGGATAAAGACCATGAAATATTTACCAATCCTTACTTTTAGAACATGTATAAATAGAGTTGTAATTTTATTTTTATGAAGGAAGTTTGTAATTGTATACAATCTTGGCAAAAAAAGAAATTTTAGTTGTTGGCAAACAAAAAGTTTGGGCAACTTGTTGTAGCCACACATAATATTTATAATTTAAATTCATTTTTATATGAGGTGTGGCAACTAAATAACTAAACTGGTGCTGCTACCGACAAACAGCGAGTGCGCCATGCAGGTTTGAACATGTCTGTGCCTGTTGATGCTTCCCCCCTGAGGGCATGGTTGTATGTTGTTCCATCTCACTATAGCAATCGCCCATTCGAGTCTTTGCACTAGCATCTTGTCGAGAAAATGCAAAATGTTCAGACGGAGCAACGAGTTAACCTTAAGTTTCTTGTGAAACTAGGAAAAACCGTTACAGAAGTTCATGTCATTTTAAGGAAAGTTTACAGAAATGAATGTTTATTGTGCACACAAGCTTTGAGCAGTTTAAAAGTTTAATGAGGGAGGTGCAAAGACCAAAGACAATCCACACCCTGGATAACCCTCAACTTCAAAAAGGTATGAGAACATCCATTGGTAAATTGATCCATAAATATCAATTTATGGAGTGTCTGAGATCTTGCTAAAATCTCAGGAATTAACTAAGTAATTGTTCGTCCAACACTGAAAGTTTGTGCAAAAATAGTGCCAAAACTTCTCACTCCAGAGCAAAAGGAACGAATAATGAACATTTGTGTTGACATATTAAACAACACTGATAATGATCCAGATTTGTTACTTGTGATGAATCATGGTTTTTTAAATTTATAATCCTGAAACAAAGCACCAATCAATGTATTGAAAGAGCCTCACCTTGCAAGGCAAAAAATCAATAATGAGCAAATCAAAATTCAAAAAAAGTCCTTGTTTTTTGCAAGAGTGGGTGTTCACTGGGTCTCTGTTATTTCATTGCCATACCTCGTACTTTAAATTTAGTGTTTAAATTTGTATTAAAATTTTTATCCACTGAAATCACTGTACAACTCAAATTAACCAATCAAAAATTTGTTCATTCCATTAGGTCTAACAAAATTACAAAAACCAAATATAAAAAACTGTGGATGACCTTGAAAACTATCTTCCTCTAAAGTTCTGTTTTTAGACCAGTCATCACTGTGATGAACATTAGAGATTCTCCTTCACTCATCCAATCTCCAATAAAAACTTCTCTCCATTGGTTTCATGGGTTTGTTTATGAGTGTGCAATAACAGTAACTTATACAGTAATTTCTTTTTGTTGAATAGTATTTGTTTTTAAGTTAATTTATAGTTTACATTGTGTAAGTTAATAGCTCCAAAACCTATAGTTTTTTATTATTGCGTTTTAGTTTAATATTTCATTTTTTTTTACTCAGTTTCTGTATTTGATCCTAATTATAGTTTTACTGAAAGATACTGTATCCAGCAGCATTTACATTCAGTATTACATATGCCTACTCATAATTTTTATTTACAAAACATTATTCAGTGCTGAAGATTATTTATAGAAATTTGCTTCTTTCAACTTCCAAAGGATTGCAGTGTTTAAATGGGAAACTAATCTTTTAAAATATTCATTGCACTATAGTTGTGTAGGACATAATACTCACAGACCTAATACATAGCATTAAGGTTATATTACTCTACTATTTGACTGCTAGACACAGATTAGATAAAGTTATTTTAACAGGTTATACTGAGGCAGTGATTATCCCACAAGGTGCTCGTAACATCCACATAGAGGAAGCAGGACCTTCACGGAATTATATAGGCATTGGCAGTGCTTCAACGAGTACATTCTATCTGAATGGAAACTGGTAAAGAGAAATAAGTTTTAAGTTAATAAATAGCAAAGAAAATGTAATGCTTCTGTAACGTCTTCTACACTGGACACTTTTTATCAATATAATGAAACAAAATTTAAAACACATTTGATATCTTAGCTGTTTTTCTACATAAACTCTGTTCAAATTTAAACATGTTTCATAGCATTTTACCAGCTTTTCTATGCATTGTGTGTACTCAGTTGCTGCCAAGTTGTTCATCCACTCACTAACGCTCTCTTTCAGTTTATTGCCACTTTCATAGTGGTTTCCGTCAAAAAAACCTTCAGTTTGGGAAGAGATGTTAATCACTCAGATCCAAGTCGGGTGAATGTTCAAAAACTTTCCATTTAAACTGCTGAAGCAAGTTTGTTGTCAATGCAGGAGCATGCAGTTATGCATTATTGTGAAGGAGCACAATGCTGCTCAGCAACAATCCACACTTTAAATGGTTCAGTGTAGTTGGTGAAGGCTCTGAAAGTAGGCTGCTGGAATTATGGTCTTCCCTCTAGGCATGTAGTTCATGAGTAACACACTCTTTTGATTACTAAACGCTGGAGCTATAACCTTTTTTTTGGTTTTAATAAGGTTTGAATGGTGTCATTCCATTGACTAGCATCACATTACTATAAACCTTGGTTATTTGTCTGTAAATTTTGATAGGATGTATTACGCTATGAACCTCACACTTGGTGGGTTCGTTAATTTTGTCATACATTTTAAATTTCCACAAATAAACAGTAAACAACTGTAGCGGTTTGCTGTTAGTGTCAGACTGGTGTAAAGAAGTGGGAAGGTCAATAACATAACGGCAGCGGTAGGCGGGGAACTGAGCAGCTTGTTAACAAAATGTTCTGTACTTTCTGAATGACCCTTGTATTTTTGATAAATGGAAATTCAGCAGACAAAGTTTTATAGTTTTTTTTTAACAGTTATACCAATGAAACACAGTTTTTATTGCGGGTGTTGTTACCTGTCGAACTGTAGAAAAGAAACCAATTGGATGAAAGAAACAATAACAGAACTTAGACCTACATTAAATGCATAGTAATACAATAATAGTCTGTAGCAGCACAAAACCTGTAGTAAAAATTTGCTTTGTCTACGCTATGGTATCATCAGGTTGCCATATAAAACATTCACATCACAATTAATTATAAATAATACTAAGTGTTTGTTAAAAAAATATTTAAAAGACAGTTTCCAATTGCCACATATCTCAGCTATATGTATTAATGATATTATGTGTTTGATAGTAAATTTTCATTGGAAAATGAGAAAAAATAAAAATTTTATAAGTTAAATTTACAAACACTTTCATGAAGGGTTTTCTGGTTCTTGCTGCTAAAAATTTAAAAATCTTATTCTTTTTAAATTACTACTGTAAAGTTGATTAAATGTGCCATAATACATTTAACACTTTTACCGAAACCCCGGTCTCAGAGGCCCACAGAAATTTTCGAGATCTTTTATTGGCAACACTGAAGGAGAAAGTTCATCCCCCCCAATACCTTCCCCCTTTTTCTTACTCTAAACAATAAGCTACTATTTGCTTAATTTTTTTGAGGTAGGTGATTTTGACAGTTGTTTTGTTGAAAACCTGCTGGTCTGAGAAGCCCAAGGTTTCAGTTAATGGTATTTAATGTGTGGTCTTCCAGACCCAAGGTTTCAGTTAATGGTATTTAATGTGTGGTCTTCCAGACCCAAGGTTTCGGTTAATAGTGTAAGCAATTTCTGTATTGGATTATTGTTTTGCTTTATTCAGTTATATAAAATAATAATGTATATAACTGCATGTTGAATTTTCATTTCGTTTTATTCATCTTTATACATATACATGTTCTTAGGAATAGTATACAGGCAATATGGAGAGTTAAAATAAATTAAATAGATCAAGTTGAAAATGTCAAAATTTGAATCCTAAAGACTCTGAGTTTAGTGATAGAATACGCGAACTGCTTCTTGATGGTAACGATTGGGACAGTGACGGAAGTGTTTTTGATGACTCAGATGATGATCCTGATTTTGTCATACCAGATCAGGAGCAACATGGTGACAACACGCCAATTGAATCTAGCTCTGAAGAAGAAAATCTACTTTGCATCAAAACCGTGAGGCGAAACCATTGTAGAAAATATTAGTCATCCAATACATAAAGTTACAATGTCTGAGAAAAGATTTGAAATTCTTCTAATGTACTTAGGTAATGACGCAGCAACAAGCGTTGAAAGAAAAAAACAACAAAGCAGCTCCAATCAAAGAAATATGTAACAGTAAAAATGTCTACTCAGTTTCGCCTGAAGTCACAATTGACGAAATGTTAGTTCCATTTAGAGGACAGTGCAGTTTTAAGGTTTTTATGCCAAAGAAACCTAAGAAATATGGAATACAAATTATGTACATGTGTGATTTGAAGACATATTACCTCTTAAATGCATATATCTATACTGGGAAAGGTAGTGATTAAGATACGCCTGATCTTTCTAATCAGGTAATATAATATCTGATTACATTAACCTTTTTTGCAAATGGTTGTCTCTCAGGCCCAGGGTTTTGGTTAGTGTTATAAAGATAGGTACATTCTACTGTTATAATTTACTTTGTTCAAGATTGTTTTGTACCATTTAATTTGATATCGTATTAATGGATATGTATTCACATTTATCAGTAATACACCATTACTTTTAAATTCTGCTAACTTTTTAGTTTTATTAAGGACACTGTATAGATATACCAGTTTGGGCATTGTTATATTTTTTATGTTACAGGCAAATCACTCTGACTGGTGAATACACTATTGCTGGTTCACCTGCGCTTTACGAGAGGCATAAAGATACTGAGAAGATACGAGTCCCTGGACCAATCAATGAAGACATTATGATTTATGTAAGTTAAATATTACAAATTCAAAAGTTTTTTTTACACAATTACTAAACTTGTGATCCTAAAAATTTCTTAGAATTAAAATAATGTACATGTAATATGTATGTACTGAAACTTTTTAACATATGTTTAAGGGATGACAAACAAACATTAATGTTTACTCTAAAAATATCTATTGTTTCATACTGCTGTTCTTCTAACATAATTGTTTCTGTCCCAATATATCGATGGCCAACAATGCTGTCATTAGAAAGTGAGACGGCTTTTCTTAAGATTGAGCTTAAAGGAGTACATTTTGCTGCTGTTACCAGTAGCTCTACTTATCACACAATACAATGGGAATAAAAATGACAAGTTGCAGTATAGATCTGATTTCCAATGCCAATGATTCATATTTATTATTTCTTTTTACTGTACCATCCTTGCTGGTCTATGGACTCTCCATCCATCTCTGGTATTTGGTGAAGTGAATGCTGGATTTTGTTAAAGAGGAATTTTTTAATGATATTAATTCTTTGATTTATAAATTTGTGTTTATGTATACAGTTTATGGATTAATTTATTAATACACCCAATGTAAAGCCATATATATATATATATATATATATATATATATATATGTGTGTGTGTGTGTGTGTGGAGGGGGGAGGGAGAGAGAGACTAGTAAATTTCTACTGATTTACAATTTAATGTATAGTAATTATAATTTTCACTTTTTGTAATTAAGTAAATGATTTCAATTATTCTTTTAGTGATATTAAATTATTTCAAAAAACTTAAAATCGATTTTATTTATCATATCTTATTGTGTACTCTATACAGTCATATTTATTTTGTCAGCAATTTAAGTAGAATTTGTATGATGAAAAACTACCGTTTCATTTTACAATCCTAGAAAGAAATGCTGTATATATATATATATATATATATATATATATATATATATATATATATATTATATTGAGAAACACTGTCAAATTCTAAATTTCAAATTGGCCTAGGATAGAAAAACAAGAGTAGACAAGCTTACTTTATTATTAAAGTGCAAGGATCGCTCCCAACCTATTTTATATTTGGTATGCAAAAGTTTTGCTTTTAAACTAATAACAGAGGGTTTTGTTAAAATTTGTTCAATAACTAAGTTGTTTTTAAGAAAAAAGAAATATAAAAACTCCTAAAAACGTGGCTAAATTCAGTCAAACAATTTAGTTAACATTGTTTTTTTTAAAGTTTAAACTATGAGATTTTATGTGTGTCAAATTGTTAAGCTGTAATTTGATTTTATGTGTCATTGAAGCTGTAACACATGTACAAAATATGGTAGTTTTTTCAGAAAACTCTGTTTTAAAATAAAAAACAAAACAAGTACACTTTTTTAATATTTTTTTTACATGAAAGCTTATAACTTAACCTACTTTTCAACAAAATTATAAAGCACTTCTGATAATGTACAGCCGGCTTTTGAATTCCTTCCTCTCTTATAACCAATGAAGCCTGTTTAAGTTCTAACCCATTTTCTTACCATCCTATTGCTCTTACAATAATGTATTTTTGCTAATTCAGTGGGCAAACTCAGACTGAATAATAACATTAGCTCGAATTTTGTTTTGTAAAATAACTGTTGTTAATCTTAAGTTTTGTTAGTTTATTTCTTAACTTTTATTACTTATTAAAATTAATAATAAAAAAATGTAATAAAAGCATATTTTTTATGTGAAATGAATGTCAGTAGTAATAAGTTATACCAATTAAAACAAATTTTAAATAAAATTTGAACAAATCTACAGAAGAATAATTGAGAAAAACAATTTCATTTGTAATAAAAAATAATGTAAAAGTAACCTAAGTTTACCTAAATTATCCTAGTATTTTAAATATTTACTTGAAAGTCACAATGATTAATAATAGTTTACAGAATAACAATCTTTTGAAATGTATGATATTATTTTTATCTATCATATACAGGAATATGTTTACAGATTTATTAGATTTTATTCAGTTTTTTTTATTTTAAAATAATTTTTTCAGCATTTGATATGCCACTTTTATAAATATACTCCTAGAAATATTTATAAATTTCTGGAGATTTTTTCTGTCATTTGACATTAACTTTGTAAAGTGTTTTTACACTTTAATGGAGTAAATAAACTCCATTCACTTTCTTGATCTGCTAATGAATTTCAACTGCATTAAGAAAATGAATTACAGCACATATATCACAGTTGGCAGTACATTTATTTGACTGATGCACTTTAAATACAAATAGGTGTAAACATCATCGAATGCTTCCATGACCTGCCAATAGATGCAGGTACTTGGCGCACATGCGCAGAACGGCAATTGTAGAGACCAAATTTCAAAACAGTATTTACTTAGAAAATTTGTGACATATTTCTGTAAGATGTGTTTGTGTATAAATACCTAAACTACAATAATCTGTTACAGTCGGTCTAAAAAAAAAATCAACAATTATAATTAATCATCCTATTTACTCAGCTTATCTTCCGGGATCAAAATCCAAACCCTGGCCTACACTACGAATACACTGTGCCCAACATGAAGCAACCGCCCAATCAGGTGTTTAAATGGCAGATGTCTGATTGGTCCATGTGTTCTGTTACTTGCGGCGGAGGGGAGCAAGTGTCCAGAGCTGTGTGCAAGGAAACTGTGACGGGAGTAACGTCCACAACAGATAAATGCCAGTCTTTGCCCAAACCAGACAATAAGATGAAAGTATGCAACCTGCAACCTTGTCCTGTCAGGTAGGCTAAGAGTCAAGCAAGTTGTATTTTCTTGAAATTTATTTATTGTTTTTCTTTATCAACAGAGATAACAGAGAGAATTTTGGGTAATATATGATCCTGAAGATAATTTTATGAAGACTTGAAATATGACACCTTTAGCTCATTCTGTTTATAATTTAAGTAATTGGATAAAAGTGCCATTTTCTTCACGTATTTATCTATATAACATTCAGTATTAAGAAATTGTTTTTGACATCTTTTTGATTCGTAGGTAAAACATTTAAAGGCAACATGGTTAGATGGTTATTTTGTTCAGTTATAAAAAATTAAATTAGCAATTGGAATATTTTTGATTATATTAAAAATGAAACACAATCATTCTATTTACAATGTGAGCATAAAATAAATAAAGCATGTTTTTATTTAAAGAATACAGTTGAAGAATTTGTATACATTTTAATCCTTTGAAATCCACTCCATTTAAAGACATTCAAAAAATGTGCTTGCTGATATTGTTTTGTATTTGCCAGTACAATATTTTTTATGTACTTTGTGAATTTATGACCACTTCCAGATGGTGGATCGGTCCATGGCAAATATGTCCTGTGACTTGCGGTGACTCGGCTCAGCGTAAAAGAACCGTTCTCTGTGTTTCTGACCGAGAACAAGAGATGGCACTGCCAGACAGTGAATGCAAAGACCAGCCACGCCCTCACGACCATGAACCATGTCCTGACACGCCGCCTTGTTTGACAGAAAGCATGATAGCCGCTAGGTACCCGGCTATCAACAAATCCGTCACAACATCAAAACCTTTGCCAAAACTCATTCAAACAGGTTTTGTCGAACATCTCCGTTCCAAGAAACAGGAAGTGCTTCAACTAAATCAGATAACTAAACCTAAATTTGGAAGGCACGATAAATGGGCGACTTATCCATGGAGTGGATGTTCTGTTAGTTGTGGAATCGGGTTTAAGAGGAGGACAGTAAGGTGTACTAGACAGACGTGTGATCTAGCAACCCGGCCTATTTCTGTTAAACAATGTTTTAGGCAGTGTGCTATCACTAGTGGTCAATACAAACATTAAACAATATATTTGTTGTAATTTTTATTTTCCTTACTGTCAACTCATTCTACTTTTGACAGTGAATGAGTTTCTGTCAAAATATTGCAGTACAAAATATGTATGGCAGTACAAGGTTTTTACAGCAAATCATTTTATCATATGAGCTAATACAAGCAATGTTGTACTGCCAATGTTCATGCAATTGTCTTTTTTAAGCTCAATATAATCCTAGTTACTAACCTTAGGTATGCTAGACTCATAACTGTCGCTACAAGTCTTATCATTACTTGCACTCATTTTCTTTTAACAACTAAACTCATACATTCAACTAAATTTTTTAATTTCATTTTTCCTTGTACTATAAAAACACTGCAATTTCATTCTCGATTATCCATGATAATAACGGAGACCCTAGTCATAAATTAAAAAAAAATCACAGTTAACCAACAATGTTGTTTTAACAGTTATTTTAATTAATACTATACATTTAATATTGTAAATTCTTGAAATTAAAAATATTAGTCAAATACAGCACAATAAAAGAAACATTTATCAAATAAAAAGAACATTTTTAGTTTTTATTGCTTTACTAGATAATTACATAATATAGTGGCAATAAATTGTTGTTTCTTGAACATGTTATTTTCAATAGAAACATAATACATACACTAAGTGTCAAATAACTTCTGTATTGCACTATTCTACAGTCTATTCAGTTTTATCTGGGACAGATGTAAAAAAAGGCATTTCAAAGTGATTTGTTAATGACAAATTTTATAATGTTCTACGAAGAGAAAGTTCACTTTGGTATGTGGTCTGTTCAGAAGTTCAGTTGCTATAGTGAATACTTTATCTGCCTGCTTTCCTAAAGTGTTATTTGTATTTTACTTTCAAAACGTTTAGACTAAACAAACCATTCCAAGTATAGTACAAGACATTCGGCTGCAACCATCGCATAGCGGTTAGTCCTACTTTACTTGTTACTACTATAACATAGCAATATTCTTAATATTTTTTTCTGTTATGATTAACCCATTCAATAATAATAAGGAACACAGCATAGTTTGTTTTACATACAGATTCTCTGATATTACTGCGTATCAAATACTTAAACTATTTTGCAATTTCATTTATAACTAGTCTAAACATTTTATATTTTCTTTTTCTAACTTTAATGTTTTAAAATTAAAAGAAAAATACAATTTATAAGTTGATAATTAATTTGATTTAATGTTGATGAAATAGTTTTTATATAAAATAAAAGAACTAAAAATATCTGTAATACAAATTAGGGAAACATGTTATCGTTGTTGAAATAACAAATATTATAAATTCAATTAATCTCATATCGTACAATTTTTTAAATATTTTTTTTTAATGATTAAATGGTAACATAAAGGAATGTTTATAAACTCTACAAGCAAAACTACTATTGTTCTTTCTTATCTGTTTTATCAACTGGTTGTTTTGGTTTTACTGGACAACCGAAGATGCAACCTTTCTCTTCACTTTCTTTCACTGTTTTATTGTCATTATCTTTTTCTTCTACTTTCTTCCACGAGTTCCAAAACTGTAATATGTATGGCTGTAGAAGGCGCAGAATGAACAAGATGGCTGGTACAATAAAACAAGGCATACATATTGTTGCCATTTTGTCTGAAATAAGGAAGAAGAGTATCAGACAAAAGAAAAATATTATAATGAAAATATAGCCTACAGGATATCCAAGGCAAAACTGATTATTTTTCGCTGTACTGTGTATTTACACCTGTGTTATTGAAACAGACCTAATTTTATCTTTGACATACATTACTGTATTTTACTGTATAATCTGATATGATACTTTTACTTTCCATAAATTATATTTACAGCAATTAGATGGATTATATTTACAGCAACATAACAGCTAAGAGATCTAATATATATATCACATATTATGTATTATCGTAATAGGAATCTATTATCATTTGTGTAATTATCAAAACTAGTAGCAATTTTCAAAATTGTAAAGGAGTTTCTCTCATTCTTAGAGCTTTGTCAGTTTCAAATTGTGTAAATGCATCCCATATTCTCAATAAATATTGTGTTGGCTACACAATCTTTACCCACAACAAAAAGCTAGTTTATCACACAAAGAAATTTCAAATATCGTAAAATATTCTATATAGTCTATAACATTTTACAAATAAATATATTTATTTATTATTAACTTTTCTGAGCAGTTAAAACGTACAATACTTCAACATAAAAATCCATACTATATTTTGGTTAGTAGTTAAGCGGTGCCATTCCTTGTAGTGATAATAAGGCAGTCAAGGCACAATGCGTCACTCGATCATAAAAACAAAAGTATGAGTCACATCAGCTTTTCATTCCCCACCCACTATTCAGTGGCCTGCTAATACCAGTACATGATTTTCGTAAGGTTTGTCTTAAAGACAGTTTTGAAATAAGATCTGTTTTATAAACATAATCATGAAATCAATCTTTCAGAAAAAAATATTCAAAATTTTATGTAGGAGGACTTCAGAGCCTGTCCAGACTCTGTAACAGGTTTTAGTACACCAACATGGCTTCACATATTTCTCTCCCAAGAAAAAATCTAGTTACACCACTCAATTGTAAACTATTAATTATAAATATTACAACTAGGCTATATTGATAATATATAATGTCACATTGCACACGTTTATTTATGGTAATAAATTGTCTTGGCATAACCTGTAAGATTCTATTAGCTAAGACTATTATAACCTAACTGAGCCGCCTCGGTGGCCTAGTGGATAGTGTACTAGGCTTTCACCCTGAGGACCTGGGTTCGATTCCAGGTGAGGGCTTGGCATTTTCATACGCTATAAATCATCCCATCGTCTGCATTAGCCCAAGTGTGCACAATAGTTGGACGTTAAACATAAAAAAAAATATATATATAAACCTAACTAAATTATCATGGTATGCGTGGAAATAAAGTAGCCTAAGTTTTTCACCTTTTCTTGTTCTCCAACTTTTTTAACAGGTCAGTCTGCAGTTAGCAAGCTAAAATAAACATCTGTTGAAAACCTGCACACATGCCAATATAATGGCTGAGGCATGAATTAAGATCAAAAGTTTTATGATTTGAAAATCACAAACACTATTTTGTAGGCCTTTTTACTGAAATGCATCATGACCACTGCATAATCTTAAACTACATAATCAAGGTCATTACAGAACTTAACAATGGATCAGAAACTACTAAGCAGTAAGCAGTACTTGACCGCCATTTCAAACAACCACAACATGAATACTCAGATAATGTTTGTTAAAGTAAAACCTACTACAGTACACTTTCTTGCTTAAATAAATATTTGTTTTATAATAAAACAAAAACAAAGTCATGTGTTCAGCTACTAGAAGTTTACAGGAGATGCTCATATAGTGAACAACTACCACAAACATTTTTAAATGGATCCTATTTATTTCATGATTACTTTAAAATTCAAGGCCACATTAAATTAAAAATATCAACACATTAAATTTACTTTTCACATGTTCAACGATGACTAACAATATAAGAACCAGAACGGGAATCTGTATTTCAACACAAAATGAAATTACTTGGGCTCTTCAATGCCTAGCCTCCATATTAGGCTAAGGCTAAGAGTTCATCAATGTTTCTGGATCTGCTTAATTATTGTATGAGCTAGTCAACTGACATATAGCATAACACTTATTAAGTTCAATAATAATAATAATAATAATAGTATTATAATGGCTAGAATTAAATAATTTGCTGTATCAGCCTAACCCTGACATAATCTAGTTTTAAACTTTACCTTATAAACCTTATAGTGTTTACAATAATAAAATATTATTATTATTACACAAAAATGTAGGCAATAATTATTGGTGTGCCAATAAAAGACCAATGTCTTAATCGAAAACAAATAAGCCTAATATAAATTTATATTTACGAGAGACATTACTTCCTGCCTTCTGCTAATATTTTACTCATTTTTTTTTTAATTTTAATCTTTCGATTGTTTGACAACAAATCGATAGTCTTTGGTAAACGGTAACATCAGAATGAACCAATCAGAAATATTGTTATAACAAGGTGCTAATACCACTATTATATAAATTAATTGGAATATAATATACTTATTTACAGTTATTCTAGTTGTAATGAAAAATAGTATGTACAAGAAAATTTTTGGATGAATCATGGCAACTATCCCTTTTGCCGACAAGATAAAAACGAATTTAAAAAAAACAATATCAAGCCCTATTAAATAAACAAATACACTGTAAAAATACGAGTTTACTATATAATTGAGCATTAAAATCTGCATAAGTTATCATTTTAAATTTTTAAGCTTCATTTAAATTTGAATTTCTTCAATAATTTTACTGAAAAAGAGTAAAACAAAAAATTATGATTTGTTAAGGTTTGAAAGGACTACTAAGATTTGAAGGGTATGCTCTAAGAAATTTATATTAAACACTGAACAGTACATGAATATAACATAGACAATTGTCATTACACATTAACCTTGATCTAGAGAATATACAGTAAGAATAACTTGGAATAAATAAAACCATAACTATGTAAATTTTTTTATAATATGTTAGAATAATCTAAAATTAGTTAACTTTATTTTAAAATATTTACTAAATCAAAAAAAACGAACAAAACGTTTTCAATTTGTATACAAATTTTCACTATTTTAGCACGTCTTTAATTTACAGTTTATAAAAATTATTTTCATTGCTCCAAATCCTTGTAATTTTCCTCTTTGTACCTGCCATGCACTGTACTGTACGTTTACACACAGACATTGTCACTCAGATTAGTCAAATTATGGTCACAGATTATGTCTACGGTAACATTACGTATACCATAGTGTTAAAACTTGGTTAGATTGGAATGACAATGTAATGGTTGTTTTTAAGTCATGTTATTACATTAGTAAACAAGGCCGGTTCATGTTCATATTTTGTCACTTCAGCAAAAAATGTTATGAATCGTTAGAACGTGAGGTTCAGCACGTTTTTCGCAAGTTATTGTACAATGTTCTTTTGTGAGTTTAAAATAGCTACAGTGTTGAATATTTTATTGATTTTGTCTCTTTAAATACAGTACACATATAATGGATATGTGTGAACTTTTTGAAAGATTCAATCTTCAGAGTTTACCTCAGGATTGGATCGAAACGATTCTAAAAAACAACTTTTCAAAAGAAGAGAAATTACCAAAGAGTTATAGAATGTGGATGTTTGAGCAAAACATATCAATTGAAGATCTTCTTATGGATAGTAGGCTTTCTGTTTTCCAGTGGCTAAATGAAAGTCAAGTAGTAGGTCAACCTTCACATTCTAAAAACTCTTGTAGTTTAGTTGGTGACATTTCTATACCCAGATCTAAAACAGAAAACAGAAAAACATGGCAAACTTTAGTTCAGAATGGATTCAACCATAAAGCTTTTCTATGTTTTCTCAATACCTTAATCCAAGAGGGCAAAAATAAATTGAAAAATGAAGCATCAGAACAACTTTGCTTGAAAGCTATGGGATTGTATTTCTTACTTCTTGCAATCCCAGGAAGTAAAGTTTTCCATGTATTTAATTCTACTGTGTATTCAAATATAATTGAATGTTTGAAAGAAGTGTGCATAGCTTCTGTTGGTAGCAGTAAGAACTTTAAGAATTGTTTAAAGTCTAATGATAGATTTAAACAAAAATATGGAAATAATTATTTAAGTTTAAATGATCTCTTTCATGATTTTATATTTTTCATTAATAGATTTAAACTAAATGACCAAGAAAATTCATTGATTCTTACAATTGAAGTTTTAATTTTCATTACTAGGTTAGAAACAAAACAATCAAAGTTGTTACCAATAGAAAATGGTAAATCTTCTGTACCTTCTTTGTGTTATATAGCATTAAAAGATTTATGTAAACCTGCTCATGGCATTGTATCTGATGTGGTATTACTAATAATGGATCGTCTAATTAATAGCATTGTAATTGTGGACAGTCATTCGACAAATATAAAAGAAGCTATTGTAATAAAAAACCATTCAATAATTTTTGTTGGCTATTTGATGCATTTTGTAGAAGATCCTGCACATTTGGGTGTGATGAAACTTGTACAGAATATGTGTATAAAAAGTCCAGATCGTGCAGATGAAAGAAATAAAAATACTCAGTCTGTCTTTGAAATTATGGCATATTTGCCTGATAAACTATATCAAAATTTTGAAATTTGGATAATGAAATTATGCCATAATGAAAATATTAAAAATAGGCTGACTGGACTTGAACTTGTTGCTAAACTTCTTTCTGCTTATCCAAATAACAGACAACACGTAACTTCATTAAAATTTTTATTAGGAGCTATATTTTCTAGGTTTAATGATGTATCGTTTACTGTTCAGACTAAGGCATTGTCATTATTAAGCCGAATTTTATCTTCAAATAACGCACATGTTCAAGAAGAAATGAAACAAATGTTTGTAAACTTTAATGGCGAAAATCAAAATCATTCCAAAAAAAGATCAAAAAAAGGTTTTAATTTTCAATATTTTATTAAAAAAATACATGAAAATCTTGATACAACCATTAATCCTTTGCCGAATGCCAGATCTGTCATCAAGCACTTAGAAGTTATGTTAGCCAGCAGCAAAGCAAGTGTATCAAAATCTTCACTTCAAGTATTGACAAGTATATTCATGCTGAATGAAAAGTTGATAACAAATAATCTTTTGGAGGTATAGTACAATTTTTTAAATTTAATTCCATATATTTAAATATATTATAAACATATTTAAATTTGCAGGTTTAACCGTAGACTATTAAGTTAAGATATGTATAATTGAAACTCCCCATATCTGGAACAGTCAAAATTACAAATATAAAGTAGGCTATGGGTCAGTCCATGTCAGTTCAACTGCACCATGACACCCATCTTAGATTTTGATAAAACTTGGCATGATTGTCCATGCTATCTAAGAAAGTCAGTGCCTAAGTGCCTGGATTTTATCGCACATTGGAAAAATTCTGGCATCACTGGGCTACATTTTTAAATGATTAAATTCTTAAATAATTAACTATTTTAACAAGATAGGCCTAGTAAGTTTAGTACTAGTGGAACATTAAAGGACTAGTCTTATAAAAAGAGCTTAGTTGATTTTTTATAAACAATAAGTTAAATCTCGGATGTTTTATCAAATAAATCATCATACAGTAACAAAAAATTCCTTAGATTATTAAAAAAAAGCTAGTAACCGAAATCCTGGTATTTATGTAATTTCAAGTATATTTATTAAAGTGTAGCTGCCTCGGTGGCCTAGTTGATAGCGTGATAGCTATCACCCCGAGGACCCGGGTTCGATTCCCGGCCAGGGCTTGGCATTTTCATATGCTATAAATCATCCCATCGTCTGCATTAGCCCAAGTGTGCACAATAGTCGGACGTAAAAAAAATTACTAAAGTGTGATTTTTGCAATTTTTTTAACTATATACTTTATTTAAAAGATATTTTTTAAACAATATATTTAAGATATTCACCCTTGGAAGATAAAATTTCTTAAAATAAGTTTTGATTTTAAGCCATTTTAATGGAACTGTGTTGTGACGTCATTGATATTTACTCTTTTGAGTGCAGCATGCTAGAAAACCTATATATGTTCACTGACACTGACATGACCTACAGAGTTGCTGCTTGTGCGTATTATAACAATAAAATAAATCAGATACTGTTCAACGCTTCTGAACATTAGATTCTACTGGGAACAATAATAATTAGTGACTGTTGGAAAGTTTATAATTGCCTTTCTGATAAGTGCTTTACCCATCTCATCGTTAACCACTCAGTAATTTTTGATGAGGATGATGCATACACAAGTACAGTCGAAAGATGCTGACATGAAATTAGGCACACAATCCCATGATTTGTGAAAAAGATGTTTAGCCAAATTTTAATGTACATTCATATATGACAACTATAAGCAAAGGATTAACAATTTTTTTTTTAAAGCAAGGGCTGCTTTATATCTGCTGTAATAACACTAATTACAAAAGGGCTTTTATGGAATACTTGCTATATACCATTTAATAATCTACCATAATAATATACCAATAATAAATAACAGGCATTTAATTAATCATTTCCGTAATGAAAAACATGTTACCTACTTTCGCAACGATTTTGAGGTTGTATGGGTTACTTTTATTTTCCATTTTTTTCAAACTTCCAGTAGTTTCCCTACTTTTATATGTTGTGTTATAACTATTTTGATATAAGAAAGCATTTTGGGGGAAATAATTATGAAAATTGACAAATCATCTGAAAATGCATTTCTACTGAAATCCTTTTTTAATCATAAACGTAAGGAAAGTAGTCTGTATAATCTATATAAACTATTGAATTAAACCATTAACAGGAAATGCCAGTCCAACATGCTAAAAGTTCAGAAGAAGTGATAGTCTAATCAAAACTTCTAATATAGGTATTTTGTTATTAATTTGAAGGTATGAAAATTTAACAACGAAATTCATGGCTTGTTCCAAGATTTTCTATGGTATATTCATAGTTAAGTGAGTCACCTTGTCTATGTAATTAATTTGCATTCATTGAAAACATTTGCTTTAATGTGAATACAGCATTTACCTCGATTCTGATAATGAGGTTTTAACTGTACTTGAGTTTTAACTGCTAAATTTGGATATGCATACTAAAATCCGTCATATCTGAAATGGGTTTAACTCCTTTTATTTTAGATATAGTAGGTTTTACTAGTAAGTAGGCTATATATATATATATATATATATATATATATATATATATATATATATATATATATATTGAGAGGATTTAGATGTCCCTCGTGGTACCCGAGTCTAACAAACACTTATACTTACAATACTACACTTACGAATTTAACACTCACACTTACATTTAGAGAGGTGATAATAACCTCAATGTGCTTTTCACCTTAAAATACCAAAGAAATAATCTAATAAAAAAATCATTCACCGACATTTATTTATATATAGATAGGCAGCCGCCTCAGTGGCCTAGTTGATAGCGTTTCGATACATTTCCTTTTAATTAATTCAAACAATTTATATATGATGTGGCAAAAAAATAACTGAACTGATTTTCATATGCCTGTGATATTTATTCCGTATAGTTGATAATGATAAGGCATTATCCTAGAATGCTCCTTCTACCTACTTTGATGATTGTGCAATACCTTGTTTGCACACAGCAGTTTGAACAGTACTGTGTATTTGTTTTGCATCAGAAAAATACTTTGTGCTAGTATGGGACAACATGTTAATGTGAAATTTCTCGTTAAACTCAGAAAATCTGTCACAGAAATATTAAGTTTGTTGCAAAAAGTGTATGTTGATGAGTGTTTATCAAGAACTCAAATTTTTGAGAGGGTTAAAAGATTTAAAGAGGGGAGAAAGGACGTTACAGATGATCTACATCTGGGTTGGCCATGGACAGCAAGAATTGATGAAAACATTGAAAAAGTCAGAAAGATTATTCGAGAATGTCATCATATGAGTATTAGAGCAGTTAATAAGTTAACAAACATCGACAAAGAAACTGTTTGGCAAATTTTACATGACAATTTCAACATGAACAAAGGATACTTAAAGTTGGTACCGAAAAACCTCACTGTTGATCAAAAGGAAGCTCAAATTACCATCTGGGCTGACATTCTAAAAAACATTGGAACTGACCCTACCTTTTTAGAAAAGAATAACATGATGATTCAGATGATTCATGGTTTTTCATGTACAACACTGAAACCAATGGCAAATGCATGCATTGGAAAAGCCCTAGTTCACCAAGGTGAAAAAATAGGGAGAGAGGAGAGAGAGAGAGAGAGAGAGAGAGAGAGAGGGAGAGAGAGAATAGTTTTTAAATTTTCACTGTTAAAAAAAATAAGCACAAAAATCTTGCTTTATATGTAAATCTGACTATATAAACAAAAATTGACCACATTAGTGTCCATTTGTTAAGGTTGTACAACATCTTACTTATTTATATATTAACACATATTTACATTTTCTGTTTTGTTTGGACATTTGATACTACATTGTTGAGACATACATATGTGATTAGTTGTCATGAAATAATAGTAGCAATATCAGTCAGTGACATGTATTAAGTCAGTGGTTCTTTTCTACTGAAATATTTTAAAGTTATAAAAGCAGTAAATTCTATACAATAGGTCAACTTTTGTCATTACAGAAATGACAAAAAAAATACTTTATTTTTTTAAAAACATTTTAGATACGCTAAAACTTAAGATAAACATGATCTGGATATCAAAGTCTGTAATATATATATATATATATAGTAATCTCTTTTCGCCACTTCGGTGGCCTAGTTGATAGTGTACTGGGCTTTCACCTCGAGGACCCGGGTTCGATTACCAGCCTGGGCTTGGCATTTTCATAAGCTATAAATCATCCCATCGTCTGCATTAGCCCAAGAGTATACAATAGTCGGACATTAAAAAAAAATCTTACAATTAAGGGAAGACTGAAAAAAACTTGTATTGCAAAGAATGATAATCAAGAAAAAAAGATGTATAGGAAAATTGCATTACAAATAAATAATTTAACATAGCCGTGAAACTTCTTTAGGAAGAAGAAAGGCCTACACTTGAAGAAGTTAAATTGACGTACAACCACACATGTCTTAGAACCCTATTGGCCAAAACCAGCAATAGTTATGATGAATAATTAATAATTTTTTGTTTGGAAAGGGTCCAAAAGTTTGAATGAGTCTTTGGAAAAACTGTATTTGTATAAAGTACAATTGTATGTAACAGACTGAAAAATAATTAAAATGACATCATTATGAGAGGGTTTATTGCTATGAATATATACATTTTTTTTATAACCTAACCTTTATTTTTATTTGTCACTAACAGTATTTTACTCTAATAAATATGTTTATAAAATGTAATATAATTTACAGAGCATGAAGAGAAATTGTTTGGACCCATCAGTTTCTGTTAGAATTCAGTCCATTCAATCTATGACCGAACTATTACTTTGTTATCCTTCACATAAGGAGGTGCCCAAGTACTGGATTCAGACTGTGATGCCTCTACTTAATGATATTGAAAGTAGGTCGCAGGAAAAAGCGCTTCAGGTAAGTCCAATTGTTGACATTAACCCTACTGCATCAAAAAAAAAAAAAAAAAAATCAACTTAAAAAACTGTAAACAATTATATATTGTTAAATATATCTGGCCTATTATTCCTGATATAATATAAAGGAAAATTTTTTTTTCTGGCGAAAAACCTTTAAGAATATCATCGCTGATGAGATAAAGAAAAAAAAGGCAATTACGTAAAAGGTAATGTACAAGTAACTGATACTTGTTTCGAGTATTTAAGATTCGGCAAAAAAATTATAAGATCATATACTTAAAACTTTAGTTTTTCATGTGTTTATACTTTTTATAAAATAAATTATTTTTTAATTTTATTTTGTAAAAAATAAATTTAGTTTTATAAAAATTAAAATAAATTATTTATTAATTTTTTTACTGAAAATTATGAAGTGAAATTCAGTTCATATTATTAGGGTTGATTAACAAATGAAGAAAACTAAATTATTATAAACTAGCTGTTACCCATTGCGGCTTTGCCTGCAATTATAATGTAGGAAATAAAATTTATAGTCGATTTTCAAAATCAGAATAGGTTCATTTCATTTTAATATATTTCTATATACAATATTATACGATTTATGGTTTTCGGCCAAGACATATAAATTTTTGCTACTCGATAATCTAAAATAGGGTTCTATCATATTTTAATAAAATACAGTATTATTAAAAAGTCACTATTATACAATTAAACTGGAATAGTGTATGTTTATCTCAGGTACCTAAACCGTGTTCATACCAAATTTAATCACAATTGGTGTAGTAGTTAAAGTATGATTGAATAACAAATATATAAAAAAAAAAAAACTTTCAGAAATATAATATGTTTAGCTATTACCCGTCACGGCTTTGTCCGCAATCATAATATAAATTAAAGATCACGCATCACCGTGTTAGGACCAACAACCGTGTCAGGTTATGTTGTTTTTTTTTTTTTTTAATGTTTTTTTAACGTATCTCAATGTTAGGCCCAACAACCGTGTTAGGTTATGGAGTACTCTTTTAAATAAAAATAAATAAAGGTATTTTTAATGCATCACCGTGTTAGGCCTAACTACCACGTTAGCTTATGGAGTATTCTTTAAAAAAAATATAAAGATTTTTTCACGCATTACCATGTTAGGCCTAACAACCGTGTCAGTTAAGGTTTGGAGTACTCTTTAAAAAAATAAAGGCTTTTTCACATCACCATGATAGGCCCAACAACCGTGTCAGTTAATTTTATGTGGTATTCCTTAAAAAAATATAAAGATTTTTCACGCATCACCGTGTTAGGCCTAACAACCGTGTCAGTTAAGTTTGGAGTATTCTTTTTTAAAAAAGAGTTTTTTTCACACATCACGGTGATAGGCGCAACATCCGTGTCAGTTAGGATATGTAGTATTATTTAAAAAAATACAGAAGTTTTTTTACGCATAACAACTGTGTCAATTAGGATATGTAGTATTAATTAAAAAAATATAAAGGTTTTTTCACATATCACCGTGTTAGGCCTAACAACCTGTCAGTTAGGATATGTAGTATTCTTTAAAAAAATATAAAGGTTTTTTACGCATCACAGTGTTAGGCCCAACAACCGTGTCAGGATATGTAGTATTCTTTAAAAAAAATATAAAGGTTTTTTTACACATCACCATGTTAGGCCTAACAACCGTGTTATTTAAGTTATGGAGTACTCTTTAAAAAAAATATAAAATTTTTTTCCTGTATCACCAACCGTATTAGGCCCAACAACCGTGCCAGTTAGGTTATGAGTACTCTTTTAAAAAATAAATAAAGGTTTTTTTAATGGATCACTGTGTTAGGCCTAACAACCATGTTAGTTAGCTTATGGAGTATTCTTTAAAAAAATATATAATTTTTTTTTCACACATCACTGTGATAGGCCCAACATCCATGTCAGTTAGGTTATGTAGTATTCTTTAAAAAAATATACAGGTTTTTTCATGCATCACCGTGTTAGGCCTAACAACTGTGTCAGTTAGGTTATGAAGTATTCTTTTAAAAAATGGGTTTCTTATTACACAAAACCCGTGTTAGACGTATTTTTCTTGTTTTACCGATGTACTACACGTTAACGATTTTCACCTGTAGCAATTTTGAGGTTATGTTTTTCACTTTTATTTTCGATTTTTATTGTACTTCTCATGCTTTCATATTTTGGATTCTTGCTTTTGGGCACATAATAAAGCATTTTAGTAACAAAAATATCGAAAAATCCAGGATATGCTACACTGCATATTTACCATTCTTTCATATAATGTAATTACACAAATATTGGCACAGTAATATTTGTAATTAATTACAAATATACAGTAATTGTAATATTACAAATTACAATTGGCACTCTGCGTAGGGATTTTTTTACATTTAATATTGAAAATTCAACACAAAGTAACAAATTAGTCAGTTTTGAAAAAATTTCAACTAAAATAATTGAAAATGTTACATTAAAAGCAATAATTTTGCAATAAATAAAACACAGATTAATATTTGAAAAATTGGATTAGATCTATGTCCATCTCTGATGCCTAAATATCATGTCCAGTAAACAGTAATTAAACCTAACTACAGTTAACACATGTTACAAAACTAAATACTAATAGTTATTTTGGGCTGGGTAAGTAGTATAATGACGGTTTTTTAAAACGGGAATAGGCCTGTGTGTATCTCAGATACTGAAACCATATTCATACCACATTTCATCTCAATTGGACCAGTGGTTAAAGCGTGATTGAATAACAAACAAACAACACACAAACTTTCAGAAATATAATATGAATTAGATAAATAGATATTAGTTAATCCCTCAGCTGTTTATACACTGTTAACTACTTTTTCATGTACATTTCAACAAAACAAAAATAATAATCTTTTGTTGTTATTCTATGAGATATATGTATAATTTATAATCAACCAGAGGTGTGCTCTACAAACCTGATCTATAGAACTGGTGATGGTTCATTAAAAACTATACATATGTGTGCTAGAATAAGAAAAATTGATCATTATTATTTTTGTTACACCATGTATTAGCTGTATAATAACTATAATATATTATAACTTAGTATAATATATTAAACTATATGTAATAATATATAGTTTATGACAATCACAAATATTGTTAATTGTATTATTTGAGTCTCTCCAGGTGGGATTTATCATGTGGACCTCATTCTAGATTTGGTTAACTATAAATTAATACAGATAAATAAAAGAAAAATGAAATAAAATGGTATTTTAATTCCAAATGGAAAATCACATATTTATATTAGGTCATAGAAAATTTGAAATTTAAATTGTTTGTCTTAGTAATTTATCTGGATTTGGTTATTGTTTACTGATAGTTTAATTAGATTTTTCAAAATACCAAAAAAAACCCAAAGTTCATTTATATATATATATATAATATATTTATATATAATTTATATATAATATATATATACATATATATATATATATATATATATATATATATATATATATATATATATAATGGAAGCTTGAATTTAATGTCTATTCTCTCTTACATTGTTATTCAGCGATAACTTTTTTCACTTTAATGTTAAAAAAACCAAACTAATGACACTGGAGCCTGGTGATTAACAGCTACACTTACCAGGGTCTTGGAAGCATATCCTTAAACTAAAACCTTCTTCTTCTGTAAATTGGAAATTCAAATGGTCTGGTATTCGTATGCTGGTCTTTGGGGGAGGGGCACTATTTTGGCAAATTTCTACAAATTTTATCTTTGTGACAATTTGGAGATGTATAAACAAATTTCCTTTAAAAGTAATTTTTTTTTCTTAAATTTTGATTTTGTTCAAATAACTTCCCTTTTTTATTTTCTCTTTTTATGCAATTAATTATTATATCACTCTTATTTCCAGTACCCACCTTTTTGTTGCTCCCCTCAGGATGGTGCAGACTAGCTGCACCTATTGAGAGGGTTTAGACGTCTCTCGCGGTACCCGAGTCTAACACACACTTACACTTACAACTCTACACTTACGACTTTAACACTTTACACTCACACTTACATTTAGAGAGGTAATAATAGCCTCAATGTGCTTTTTGCCTTAAAATAACAAGAAAAAATAATAATTTTTTTTATGTAAATATTAATTAAATGGGCCCTAAAAGAAGTGCTTGTGGTAGTGGAAGTAAAAGACAAACGTTGACTATTGAAATAAAAATTCTTACCATATGAACTAAAAAAATATACAGTATTGATTTGTTCTGTGTGTATATACGAGGTGTGTTTTATTACGTTGGTATACATGCCCTTGAAGTATGATAAAACTTTCAGCTGTTTCATTGTTGACTTTGTCTGTGACAGCCACTAAGGTTAGACATGTTTTTATGAGCTCGGTGATTTTCATTTGTTAAAAGAAATGGATCAAAGAATTTGTATCAAATAGTAAAAAAAAATATTTTTTTTGTTTGTTTGTTACTGTTCGACTATTGTGCACACTTGGGCTAATGCAGACGATGGGATGATTTATAGCGTATGAAAATGCCAAGCCCTCGCCGGGAATCAAACCCGGGTCCTCGGGGTGAAAGCCTAGTACGCTATCCACTAGGCCACCAAGGCGGCTCGTAAAAAATGGAATAAAGTGTATGAAATGTTAACAAAGTGAGTCTACTATGAGTAAAGCAAAAGTTTATGAGTGGTATAAGCATTTTCAAGAAGGCCGTGAAGACGTTGAAGATGACGAACGCCCTGGACGCCCCAGCACATCAACAACCAATGAAAACGTGGAAAAAGTGAAAGAAATGGTTATGAACAATTGCTGAATCACAATTAGAGAGGTCACGATTGGATCATGTCATGACATTGTTTCCAGTGTTTTGTGTATGAAACGTGTGGCAGCAAAATTCGTTCCAAAATTGTTAAATTTTGAACAAAAACAGCGGTGAATGGAAGTTGCTCAGGAGTCACTAAATGAAGTCAACGAAGATGCAGAATTACTGAAACATATTCTGAAGGGCTGAATGATGAACCTTAAAGGGCCATCATTTTACAGATGTAGATGATATTAAAAGCGCATCGCTGAAAGAACTAAAGGCTATCTCAAAGATCGAGTTTGAGAAGTGTTTCGAGGATTGGAAGAAGCGCTGGCACAAGTGCATCATCTCCAATGGGGACTATTTTGAAGGCGATAACATCAATGTAGAAGAATAAATAAATATTTTGTTCAAAAAATTAAAATTCTCGTTACTTTCTGAACTTATCTCGTATGTTACATTATTACATTTGTTTGAATTTAGATAAAATAAAATATGATTTTAGATCTTCCTTGACATATTAATAGTGAGTACTCAATTATTTTTGTCTATGTAACAGATTAAAATGTTTTCCATAAGTCTCTATTGTAAATGCTGACTCGCATAGCAGTCTGCCCAAATAACAGTCTTAGGTCTGGAATGAATTAAGACTGTTAACTGTAGTACCACTGTATTTATTAATACCAACTACCTTCTTGTTTTTTAGGCATTGCAGTCTACACTCTTGAATAACATTGTTGCATACGAGCACACCAAGCTGCCGTTACAATTCCTACCATGGACTTTGCTAAGACTGTTAACAGAATTGAACATGAACAGTCTGTTGAGAGTCGCATGCTTTATGTGGACTAAAAATAAAACTTTAAGGTAAGCGTTGTTTTTATCAGATCTACGCCAGTAATGAAGTGAATTCTTACCAATTATGAAAAACTTTTAGTAATATAAATGTCGGAATTTTGTTTATAGCATATTTAAATGTGAAAAATGAACTAATGGAGTAACTAGCGTGGTAACACCCAGACTCGATTTTATTGTTAGTTTGAACAAGTTCTTTAAGCAGCCAAATCCATTTAACAGTTTTTAAGAAATTACCACCATTTCAGTCTTGAAAAAATCATAACTTTTTTTAAAAATCTTGTTCCGTATCCATAATTTACATTAAAATGGGAATAAAATAGCTTTTTAAACTTTCATATTCAATTTAAATATGAAAATGAACCAGACTTATTGGTTCATTTTTATATTGTTTTAGTCTGCGAGAAAAATAGAAGTCCAGGTCAGCCACAGGTTGGCGAGGCACTTTATCTGTTCTTGTTTGTAGTTGGCTGGATTCCTCCTATTTTCTCCCGAGCAAGTCTTGTGTAGTTGTTCCAGGTGTTGGTAGGCTGTGTGTAGTTGTTCTGTAGTGGGTGGTTCTTGTCGATGTTCTGCTGAACAGCGATTTTTGACCTGTATTTATAGTCAAAATTATGGCGGTAACAATAATTTTTCAGAATTCCATTGTTAAAACTAGAGAAACAAAGCACCAATCAGAATGAATCTATTGTATACGGGTGATGCGATGCGCTGGCAATAAAGCCTAGGCAGAAATGTATTAATCTAACATAGTATAGACCCGAGATACGTGTGCACTGTGAACCAAACGAAAGTGTCACTTGGTGGAAGTGAAGTAGGTTTCGCAGGCTTAGGCCGGGAGAGAAGTACAGGGATTTTTAGCGTAGTTGTTTAGGTGTTAATTGCATATTAACTAGGTTGTATGTACTTGTTGATATAATTTTTCATTAATTTCACCGTTAAATTTACATATGAAACTAGGGAGTTCTTTTTCAAACACCCTGTACAGTAAAGAGTTAGATTTTACTTGCTTTATAATTTTTGTTTTTCTTTCAGTTTTGAATACTTCTCATCAAGGTGTGTCACACAGAGCACACGGAAGAAGCACATAGTTTTTGCATTGTTTGATATTGTGTAGGCTCTTCTGTTTGATGTTTGCTCATTCTGTGCTTGTTTGGTATTGTTAAAAAGAATTGTATTACTTATTCGTTAATTGTCCCCTAAATTTTTAACAATAATTATTCTTTCTGTTTATTAATGTTTTTTTCCTGTTTGAACCTTAGAGAAATTTGTGCCTTCAGCTTAGTGGGGAAAAATACCCTGACTGTAAGTTATTTATGTTTTTTGTTTTTCAGAGAAAACCTGTTTAAGCAGGTATACACACATGTAGAGACAGAACACAACGATATTGCTTGGTGTTTTCTCGCCTACTTGTCACAGTATAAGACAATCAGAGATGAAAGAATTATCCAGAAGATAATTCTTTACTTCTATATGCATGTGCACTCTACTGAAACAGTAAGTACTTTGTAAACATTATTCTTATGACATAAGAACGACTGGGCACTACTCAAAGATAATGAAGAAGAAAATAATTAGCATATTTTTAAAAAATGTGGTTAATTTTACTGTTTTGGGTGTAACAGCTTCGTGTTGGTTTATTCAGTACTAATTTTTAACATAGCTATATGCATCTAAGCTTATGTTCCAGTTTAATGTTTATTTTTTAAGTTGCCCACTTGACAACAAGTGTTGATCCACACTCTCAAAACCTTGCTTTTATTAAAATAAATAAATGATGGCAAATGTCCCGAATAATCTGTAATTGAAAAATAAGTATTCCAATTTAAGTAATAATTTTATAAACAGAATGACGATTATTATAATTAAAAAAAAATGTTAATAGTAAAGGTGGTGTTTGGCAGTACACAAACATTAATGCTAGTCACACAAAAGCTACTGATAGATTAAACAACTTGTTTTTCTTATTTTATTTTATTAAAAAATATGTATTAATTCTTTGCACTCCACTGATGTGTCATTAAAATACGAGATTATGTTCTTTTTTTCAAACAAATTTTTTCTCTAAGAGAGAAAAGTTCAATAGGGTAATTAACTGTCCGTCACCCTTTTAATCATTAGTTTCATTAACTGTCAGGTTAATTCTGTTATTTGACATTTTTAAACAATCTTCCGTAGTGAATAATTTTTAATGAATAATAAAAGTAACCTAGACAAAACAAGACACTGTAACTGGACTCAACTTATTTATAGCATAGGTGACGGCAGCTGACACTAATTGCTACCTGAAAAAACATTGATAATTGAAATTTAACTATCCTTTCGTCGAGTGGAATGAGATTAGAAACACTTCAAATAGTGTCAACAAATTCTGAAAGAATGCATGGAATGCATGAATGTTGTTACCGAAAGATAAATATTTCACGATATATTTTTTGATCACAGTTACTTGAGTACTCTTTAAGTGTACTCAAAGATACACTGTATTCATATTAAACATAGTGCTCGCATATTTAACGTGAATACAGTAAAAGGTTACGTACAGGTAATTTATTGTATTAAATACCTATGTATGTAAAATTTGTATAAGATATAATTAGAGTCAAGTACTAAATTTAAAAGTTTTAGTACATTTTCCAAAGTAATAATAATAAAACATTTTGTGCTCTATAGTTTAGTGTAGTATGTTATTTTTATTGACTGCTGAAAGTATGGGTGGTCTATTTCTGTTATCCATCTGTCATCTGTTACCACAACTTAGATGTTACCATCCCGAGAATGATGGTTAATCGAGATTCAGTTGGCAGTTACGAGTTATCATTTTCCATATTGAGATATATATTGTTTTATTTTGCTTTCTGACATCATATTGACATGTTTAAAGAATCGGATCTACAAGATAAGGAGATGAAAAGTTACCAGTAGGTCTGCGAACAATATATCTTATCTGTTGGTCAAGGTACAAGTTTGGGTTAGCCAGTTGCAGCTATTAGCAGTGGAATCATCCAGTAGTAATGATGAAAAAAAAAATTTTTTTGAATAGTTGTGATTTTACAATAATTAACTGTTTATTCTGAAAATGAACAACTTTATAAAATCCCTTGTACGATGCTGTACGATCAAAAAAAGTGACAGAAGATTGATCTTTTATGATGAATGGGATTTTTTTCAGGTCAATGAGATATGTTGTTTTATTTTTGCTTGCTGGCAATAGATGGACATGTTTAACAAGTTGGATGAACAAGACAGTGAAATAAAAGGTATATTCTTACCTCACAATATTGAACATATGAAGCATTGTGTGTGTACTACAGTGCTGTGCTACGACAACCAAAAACATCAATTCGTACATCACCTGGCTAAACTTTCATTCATGTTTTCTTTTTAACAACAAATTAACATGTTTAAAAAGTCAAGAAAAATATTTTTGTCTGATTTTTTTAAACGTAATTGGTTTTTGGTAAGTAAAATATTGGAAACTATTATATGTCTATTTACTTGCACACTATATTAGGTTAGGTTATTACCAGTACCAATACCTAACTAAACTGACTTGGTATACTTAGAAAAAAGAAAGTTTTCATCTTTTCTTCCAACTTTTTAAACATGTAAATCTGTTGTTACAACACTATATTTCAATAAGAATGCTAACTCTTGATTGCAAATAGTGAAAAATTACTTTTTTGAGCTATAAATGTGTGTGTGTGTGTGTGTGTGTGTGTGTGTGTGTGTGTGTGTCTGAGTCTGAGAGAGAAAGAGCAACCCGAAGCAGTGTGCACACACACACACACACACACACTGCTTAATATCCTTATATTTCAGTTTTGTATGTAATGGGTAAGGGGTAAAAAAACCTAATTTTATTTGGAGTTTAGTCTAGGTTCGTATATTTGAAGAAAATGTGATAATTACCTAAATTTTTTATCATAATGTTTCAGTGTAATGATAATTTGTAGAAAAATTTATGATTAATAAGTTCACTATTGAACTAGATATGACTATATGACCATTTGTATTTCTAAATGGAATTTTTCTCCACAAAGATGCATCAAAACAAAATAGTTAAATATGAGATTTATGCAAGAAATATTTACTTTCTGATTTCATTACAGTCGCACAAGCTTGGCAATGACTGGGTGACCGAAGTGTTATTTTTAAACTTGGAATCATTACCAAGGAACGACCAAGTCGGTTTGATGAGGAGTCTGAACAATAGTTTAAATAATTTTGAGGTGCCTCTGACGCTGATCCAAGGCTACATGGGCATGTGTCAAAGTATGATCACCAACTTCGCTGCTAAAGACCGGGAGAGACACGACGTCAAGGAGTGGGCAAAAAGTCTGATTGTTGTAAGTAAAAACTTGCCTATATTAATTTGTTTTCATTTGTAGAATTTTTTTTATAATATTGGTAAATTCATATCAGCCTGTAAAGTTTGTTTTTATGTTGGCAGACTTGATTTGGGTAAGAAAGCACCAAAGCAAGCCTTCTTTAACAAAGAAACAAAATTATAGAGAAAAAGTTAAGTTCTTATTTAGTAGTTACAAGCATGTAATAATTCATAATTCCGAAGAAAAGGTTATAAAAACAATGCATGAACTAAGGCAATGGCCGACGACGTTCCAAAACACTGATGTCATGGCACATAGCTTAATAGAAATATGTATTTTTTTTTTTAATAATGATGACTAGCGGAGAATAGCAAAAATAATAACAAAACTAATATTTCAAGAACGAAAACAACATTTGTAAATACATTGAGTATCAAAATCAAAAAATAGAAAAGTTATATGCTGGATTTAATATACAATGTAGAATGTCTTGAATTCTGCATTTTCACTTGTGAATAGACAGATGGAGCATGCACACTCGGCACGAATTTGGAGCATGTGTGAGAGAGGGAGAGAGACAATGAATCAGCCTGAAAACAAGAGAATACAAGAAAAAAAGAAATTTTTAATTTTAGGCTGTTTTTTACAGAACTGTAATGTGACATCATTGCTATTTACATTGTGTGGAACATATTAGATTTCCTACACTGATTTACTGCTTGTGCACGTTACCACGTTCTAATAGCTATTACTTAATATGTATTATATTGTCACTCTAGTAATGAAAATGTTAAAATGGCATCCGTTTCATTAAATAGATCTTTCACCCAACAACGTGTTAAGGAGTATATTAAAAAAAAAAAAAAAAAATTGTTTAAGCAATCAGAAGTTACTTTCGTGTGGTCCCTTTATTTTCAATTTTTACCGTACTTTCAGCACTTTTATATTTTAGATTATGGTTTTTGAGTTTGTAAAAAAAATGATTAGCGAAGAAATGACTAAAAAATCAAAAACAAACTGTAGTGCATATTTACCAAAATTTGTAAAAAATTTTATTAACAGTATAAACAGAAAGTTATTAAAAAGTATTAGTATTAATTAGACAAAAACAAACTTTTGAGTTATCGTCATTATGATGAGTAATTTTTACTAAAGTAAAAAAAAGCCAAGCTAATAGAACAATCTAATTAAATTAAAACAGTTTTATAAAACTTAAAAAAGCCGTGATTAGTTAAAAATAAATGTTAACAAGAGACTAACCTAAAATTCTGATTATGTATGACTGACTGAGCCTAAATAAATGGTGTGGTAACAGCTGTGTACTACATAATCTCATAAGCTGCGTCAGTGATTTGTTTTGTCAGTTTCAACTCTATATGCCAGTGTGCTTTAAACATTAACATCAGAAGTAGGAGTAAATAACAAAAAAACGGTTTGGATAAGTTTCAAAAGTAATCCTCACAAGGTGCTTATTTTGCAAATTCTTATATTTTTATATAGTAAAAATAATCAAAATTCAAGACATTAATGTTTGAGTTTCCTTATATGTTACTTTAATTAAAAAAAAAAAAACATTGAAAAACACACCATTAAGTTTTTTTATGTATTTTAATTTAGTAAAAATATATGTAGGATTATTTGTACAAATAACTTCTGCTTATGAGAACTTGGCTGTTGTATTTACCTTAGAACTTACATAACAGCAAATTTTCATGTTGGCTTGTAGGTGGTTGTTTTACAATACCGGTAGTATATAATTTTTATTATTACAGACTGACTGGTAACAATTATAAGAGCTGCATGTAACAATGCTCAAAACTGTAAAAAAATATATATATATAATTTAGGAGTACATTAAAGGTTTTTATTTATTCAAATAAACAAAATAAAATTTGTGATTGTTGTGAAGGTTATACCAATTGCTCTTAGTCTGATGGTAGTGTTCTTATACTTTTTTGTTGTCTGTTCATACTGGCTAGTTTATATATTTGTTTATTGGTAATGAATTGAGTGAAATAACAGTATAGGTTTGCCAAAATAATCAGTCATTCGGTTTTTTTTTGTGGAACACAACTTACATTGTTGTGCAGCTGATGATGTATCATTTTATACTAATTAAGCACAACGATTATTGTCGATGTTTATAGTAACAAAGGTAGTGTGTCACAAATTTTGTACGAGGTGGTCTGTCATTTCCCCCCTGCATTGAGCTATTACACGCACACAGATATATTCCATATATATATATATATATATACACACACACACACACACACACACACACGCACGCACACACGAGGTGTGGCTATTAAATAACGAGACTGACGTTATAAAAAAATTTATTTTCATTTTATACATCACCTTCAATATACACCCCTTCTCTATCCCTACAACGCTCCATGCAAATTTTCCATTGTTGGAAACAGTGCTGGAAGTCATCTTCTGTCAACTCCTTCAGGACTCTTGCCACTTTCACTTTTACGCTTCCACGGACTCAAATCTCGTTCCTTTTAATGCAGATTTCATCTTAGGGAACAGGTAGATGTCACATGGTGCAAGGTGTGGTGAGTAAGGTGGATGTTCTAACACTGGGATGCTGTACTTGGCCAGGAACCTCTTGACAGATAACGAGGAATGAGCTGGCGCATTATCTTGGTGGAAAACCCATGATTTGTCCTTCCACATTTTGGGTCATTTTTTCTTACTCTTTCACGTAGTTTACCAAGTACCTCAAGGTAGTAATATTGATTGTTTGTTTTTCAGGAACCCAGTGAAGGTGCACAATCCCATGAATATCGAAAAAAACCAATCATCATTGCTTTAAATTTTGACTTGCTGATTCTTGCTTTTTTGGCTCTCAGTGAAGTTGGGGGTCTTCCAATGCATGGATTTGCGCTTTGTTTCCGGATCATACGTAAAAAACCATGATTCATCACATGTTATTATCCTTTCCAATAAATTTGGGTCATTTTCAATGGCATCCAAAGTATCAGTAAAAACATTTTTGCGAGTTGCTTGTTGTTCAAACGTGAGAATTTTTGGCACACACTTTTCACATGTTCAAATTGTCACGTAAAATTTGCCGTACACATTCTTTATCAATGCCTACAGTTTCACCAATTGCACGAATTCTTAATCGACGGTCAGACCGAATCAAATGAGCAACTTTTTCGACATTGTCATCCGTTTTTGACGTTGAAGGATGACCTGGCCACGAATCATCTTCAGTGTCTTGTGGGCCATCTTGAAAATTCTTAAACCATTCAAAAACACGTGCCCGCGATAAACATTCACTGCCATACACTTCTTTCAGTAAATTATAATTTTCAGCAGCGGTTTTTCCAAGTTTGAAGTAAAATTTAACAAGAATTCGTTGCTCTATTATTACACTAACCATTTTTTCTGGCAAAACAAAATAACAACACTAACGGAAATGAAGGTTATGACTAAACGGTGTTGGTTACACAAACGAGACTAACTGCATTCTGAAGAGAAAGCTTCACATAAACAGCTGTCAGTCAATGGTGGTTGGCGCATGTGCACTTGTTCTGCCACAGCGTCAGTCTCGTTATTTAATAGCCACACCTGGTATGTGTGTGTGTGTGTGTGTGTGTGTGTGTGTGTGTGTGTGTGTGTGTGTGTGTGTGTGTGTGTGTGTGTGTGTGTGTGTGTGTGTGTGTGTGTGTGTGTGTGTGTGTGTGTGTGTGTGTGTGTGTGTGTGTGTGTGTGTGTGTGTGTGTGTGTGTGTGTGTGTGTGTGTGTGTGTGTGTGTGTGTGTGTGTGTGTGTGTGTGTGTGTGTGTGTGTGTGTGTGTGTGTGTGTGTGTGTGTGTGTGTGTGTGTGTGTGTGTGTGTGTGTGTGTGTGTGTGTGTGTGTGTGTGTGTGTGTGTGTGTGTGTGTGTGTGTGTGTGTGTGTGTGTGTGTGTGTGTGTGTGTGTGTGTGTGTGTGTGTGTGTGTGTGTGTGTGTGTGTGTGTGTGTGTGTGTGTGTGTGTGTGTGTGTGTGTGTGTGTGTGTGTGTGTGTGTGTGTGTGTGTGTGTGTGTGTGTGTGTGTGTGTGTGTGTGTGTGTGTGTGTGTGTGTGTGTGTGTGTGTGTGTGTGTGTGTGTGTGTGTGTGTGTGTGTGTGTGTGTGTGTGTGTGTGTGTGTGTGTGTGTGTGTGTGTGTGTGTGTGTGTGTGTGTGTGTGTGTGTGTGTGTGTGTGTGTGTGTGTGTGTGTGTGTGTGTGTGTGTGTGTGTGTGTGTGTGTGTGTGTGTGTGTGTGTGTGTGTGTGTGTGTGTGTGTGTGTGTGTGTGTGTGTGTGTGTGTGTGTGTGTGTGTGTGTGTGTGTGTGTGTGTGTGTGTGTGTGTGTGTGTGTGTGTGTGTGTGTGTGTGTGTGTGTGTGTGTGTGTGTGTGTGTGTGTGTGTGTGTGTGTGTGTGTGTGTGTGTGTGTGTGTGTGTGTGTGTGTGTGTGTGTGTGTGTGTGTGTGTGTGTGTGTGTGTGTGTGTGTGTGTGTGTGTGTGTGTGTGTGTGTGTGTGTGTGTGTGTGTGTGTGTGTGTGTGTGTGTGTGTGTGTGTGTGTGTGTGTGTGTGTGTGTGTGTGTGTGTGTGTGTGTGTGTGTGTGTGTGTGTGTGTGTGTGTGTGTGTGTGTGTGTGTGTGTGTGTGTGTGTGTGTGTGTGTGTGTGTGTGTGTGTGTGTGTGTGTGTGTGTGTGTGTGTGTGTGTGTGTGTGTGTGTGTGTGTGTGTGTGTGTGTGTGTGTGTGTGTGTGTGTGTGTGTGTGTGTGTGTGTGTGTGTGTGTGTGTGTGTGTGTGTGTGTGTGTGTGTGTGTGTGTGTGTGTGTGTGTGTGTGTGTGTGTGTGTGTGTGTGTGTGTGTGTGTGTGTGTGTGTGTGTGTGTGTGTGTGTGTGTGTGTGTGTGTGTGTGTGTGTGTGTGTGTGTGTGTGTGTGTGTGTGTGTGTGTGTGTGTGTGTGTGTGTGTGTGTGTGTGTGTGTGTGTGTGTGTGTGTGTGTGTGTGTGTGTGTGTGTGTGTGTGTGTGTGTGTGTGTGTGTGTGTGTGTGTGTGTGTGTGTGTGTGTGTGTGTGTGTGTGTGTGTGTGTGTGTGTGTGTGTGTGTGTGTGTGTGTGTGTGTGTGTGTGTGTGTGTGTGTGTGTGTGTGTGTGTGTGTGTGTGTGTGTGTGTGTGTGTGTGTGTGTGTGTGTGTGTGTGTGTGTGTGTGTGTGTGTGTGTGTGTGTGTGTGTGTGTGTGTGTGTGTGTGTGTGTGTGTGTGTGTGTGTGTGTGTGTGTGTGTGTGTGTGTGTGTGTGTGTGTGTGTGTGTGTGTGTGTGTGTGTGTGTGTGTGTGTGTGTGTGTGTGTGTGTGTGTGTGTGTGTGTGTGTGTGTGTGTGTGTGTGTGTGTGTGTGTGTGTGTGTGTGTGTGTGTGTGTGTGTGTGTGTGTGTGTGTGTGTGTGTGTGTGTGTGTGTGTGTGTGTGTGTGTGTGTGTGTGTGTGTGTGTGTGTGTGTGTGTGTGTGTGTGTGTGTGTGTGTGTGTGTGTGTGTGTGTGTGTGTGTGTGTGTGTGTGTGTGTGTGTGTGTGTGTGTGTGTGTGTGTGTGTGTGTGTGTGTGTGTGTGTGTGTGTGTGTGTGTGTGTGTGTGTGTGTGTGTGTGTGTGTGTGTGTGTGTGTGTGTGTGTGTGTGTGTGTGTTAGATTTGCGGTAATCTGGTGTGTATTGGATATCACTATTGTCAAATTACTAAAAAAGATGGATTATTAGAAAGGAAGGAAAATGACAGTAAATTAATATGTAAATTAAGAAAAAGTAATTGCAATACAATAAAAACTAAAAACAGTTTCAAATACAATTTCAGATACAATAACAAATACAGTTTCGAAAGTTAAATTTATGGGTGAACTATCGAATTCATTTGAAGTAAAAATGGGAGTCAGGCAGGGGGATGGGCTCTCCCCTTTATTGTTTAATTGTGCACTTGAGAAAGTAGTCAGGGAATGGAAGAAAAATATAAAAAGTGGAATAGGATTGGGTTACAAAAAGAAGAATCTCAGAATTAGCTGTATTGCATTTGCAGATGATATGGCCTTGTTTGCTGAAACAATGGAGGAAGCAAGGGAGCAGATTCTTGAATTAAAGAAACAAGCAGCTAAAATAGGTCTAAACATATCTTTTGAAAAGACCAAAATCATGACAAACAACAAATACCCAAATAAATACCTTAAAATCCAAGAACAGAAAATAGAAATTGTAAAAGAGTTCAAATATCTTGGTGAATGGATTAGTTGGAATGCAGATGAAGGCAAGACAATGGAATCCAGGAAAAACAAACTTGAATTGGCCTTCCAATTGACGAAAGAAACATACAATAAGAAATCCCTTTTATGGGGGTCCAAAATTAAACATTATAAAACAGTGATCAAGCCGGAAGCACTGTACGCAGCAGAAACATTAACCATGAATCGCATAGGCCAGATAGAAAAGCTTGAAATAACAGAAAGGAAAATCTTAAGAAAAATTATAGGAACAAAATTTCAGGATAATAAGGTAGTATATATAAGAAATGAAGCTCTCTACAAGAAAATTGAAAAATTGTCAGATACTATGAGAAAAAGGAGAATAAATTTTACGGCCATCTTCTTAGAATGAACTAATAGATTAACGAAACAAGTGTTTGATTTTTCCATAATCGTAAAACAAAACCGAACTGGTTTAAAGAAATTGAAAAAGACCTAATAGAATTAAAAATTACAGAAGATTCATTGCTTGACCAAACTGCTAAGATAATTACCAAAGACGAAAGAATAAGATTCCAAGATAAAACCAAAATAAAACCTAAAGCTATCATTTCAGAAGAGGAGAGGAAAAGAAGATTGGAAAGAATGAAGAGCTACTGGGAACAAAGAAAAGTACAGCGCGCAAGAAATGATTAATTCAGCGTACCCCAAAGAGGGTGAAATGAAGAGAAGAAGAAAAACTAAAAACATTAAAACCATGTACATTAAAGTTGTAATTAATTTTGAACAAAAATTTGGAATTACAACTGTAGCAAATGTACCTTGATGTAAATTTAATTTTTGTTTAGAATGCAGAAGAAAAACTTGCACAGCTGGTAGACCATGGTGCACCTTTAGATACTGAAATTCAAGTGGCACAGGTTGTCTTTGTGCTGGCAGAAGCATTACACATCCTGCCTGCAACTGTTGCAGACAGAACTGTTGATACCATTGTCAACTTATTGAGTCAAGGTAATACATACCCTGTTAAATTTTACGTCACTTTATTCTTTAAAAATAACATTAAAAATGATTTGGTCAAAAATATTCACAAAACCATTGAGATTGTTTTAGTACAATTTGTGTTTGGTAGATTGTATGATCTATGCTTTTTGTGCAGGAGGACCTAATTGGAAAGGAACTGTTCAAGCAGTGTCTGTAGTGTTTCTCGGCAGGTTGGCTTTACAAGATGAGAGAAAAGCTAAAGAATACGTCGAGCTGTTTGGGAACCTGTTACAGCGTACAAAATATCAGTCCGTTAAGACAAACACGATGATCGCTTTAGTTGACCTTTGTACGAGGTTTGTTACTTGACTGTCCTTAGATTTTCAATTACTAATTTTTAGCAAATTTCCTTTGAAAAATGAAGTAATTTTATTTGAATGAAGTAATTTTGATGAAGTAACCATCAAGGTAAAACCCGTGTACCAGGGTCATTGAAATGGCACTGATACTGCCCTTTAGATCACTTTTTATGCTCATTAAAAATTTTGCTGTTAACTACTGCTCTCGCATTCACAATTTCAGACTGATTAGTTCAAACTTATCACATTTTGTGATAGCTTGGTTACAGAATGATAGCTTGTAACATTTTGTGATAGCTGGATAGTTCGTTATCCAGTAAAATTTAAGTTTTAAAATGGCAGCACTTTCAAATATTAAAAAAATCATAATTTAGCGTAAATTTAAAAGTGTATACATTAATTTAAATGCATTACATGTTTTTGAAATCCAAAATTTGAAAATTGAAAATCCAAATTTCAAGCCCCATAGCACACCTCTGCATAACGGACCATGTGTTCGATTATTTGCATTTTCACCTGTTGATCTGCACATCTTGATAGTTCCGGGAAAATAGCCTATTCCATTATGATCATGAGACAGTTTGAACACAGTGTTAGAGTAAGTATGGAAAAAACTATATAGATCAGTCTTGTATGTAAATGATGAGTAATGATCAGACTCACACGATCAATCCCGTGTTGAATTGTCATTTAAGGTTGAATTGCCCAGGTTGACAAGGCATGCTTATTTGTGCCCTGATTAGAGCCTATAAGTGAATAATAATGAAACTACGCTTAAATAATTTTGCATTTATGCACAAGGTAAAGTGTAGAAGATACAATTTGTTCTGTTAAAAAAAGATATGCAAACATCGTTCCCATGCCATTTTTGCCTACTCATAGATGCATTATTTCTGAAGTGCCACATGTGTCCTTTTTCAACTTGCTGTTTCCGGCATGTGATTTACCAGGAATACATTAAAAAGTAGTTTTGTTTACTTACATATATCAACATTTTCCAAGAAAAAATTGACCTGTGCTTCGTTGTGTGGTATTAAGAAGGTCCAGCAAGCCCATGGACTATTAAGTGCAGTGTCCATTTTTGATAATACCGTTATATAGCAGTCATGTTAAGCTTAGAATAGCTTCATCTTGGTTGGGAAATACAAAACAGTCCATTGAAGAGAATTATATTACTGTAAATTAATTACTTAAATGATTTTACTTTAAATAGTTTGCTATTTAGTAGTGACCATTATGGGAAGTTTCACTGCACTACAGTTATGCAAAACATATCTGAGCTAGTTTTCTTGTAGTTGTGTTGTTGTGTTTGTTATTCACAATTATTCATATTTCACTTGTGTATTTTTGTTTCTAGGTTCACGTCTATGGTGGAAGGCCATATTCCTGTAATGTGCCTCATCCTTCGTGACCCGGACGTAATGCTAAGGCGTAAAACGTTTAAGCTGTTAACAGACTTGATACGCGAGGACTTCCTCAAAGTGAAGTGTCCACTTTTCTTCCACTTGCTCATCATGTTGAGCGACAAAGACAGAGATATTCATGAGAAAGTGAAACAGTTTTTCATTCATTCCGTCATTACCAAGTATCCCAATATCATGTTCCAACATTTCATTGAAAGCTTGTTTTATTATAACAGTTGTTATGTAAGTATTTATTTGTGTTAAACTTTAAATAATGGTGTTAATATTTTAGAGTGTTGCTTGATTTCTGTAAAGAGAAAAATCGTTAGTCAATGGTTATTTCGTAAATTTGGTAAAAACATAAATTTAATATCAAGAAGTTAATGTTTTTCTGAACTTCCAGTTCATCTGTCCTACTAAAATAGTGAATTTTGATATCAGATGTTCTTCTCCAAAGAATTAAAACTAAATATTGTCCCAATTACGATAGAAAAAAACAAAATGGTTATCTTTTCATTAGTTGTTTACTAGAGGTGGTGGACATGACGTTTTCATTTGAAATAAAACCAATCACTCAACTGATTTCGTGTTTAGCTGTTATTCAAATAAAGAAACATGTTCTTACTTACTGTGATTGTTGCAGAACCACCCCTTGCTACAGCGAGATGCGCAGCAAATAGAGGAAAGCCCTCTGCACACAACTTTGTTTTCACTGAGAGGTCCTCAGCGACAGAGCGAGAGGAGACTGATATACATCTTTATGTTGGAGAACATGAAGGACGACCAGAAGTTCCACTTGAACTCAAAACTGTGCACAGACGTTTTGGGTGAGTAGCTTGATCACTTAACCAGGAGAATATAACCCATTGTATATTGTTGTTGATTCTATTTAGATTTTGTGAAACGTGTAAAATAGCTGGAACGGAATATTAAGTTTTGCAGCTTAATGTTTTTCAAATCTATTGTAAATATTAAATGATTATAAAATTTTAATCCTGGTACAGTTGTACCGCAACTTACATTGAGCTGCACTTATAGTGCTAAGTTTTGTTGTTGTTGTTATTTATGCTATTCATTTGTACTTACATCTTTTTTTAATGTAGATAAGATGGTAATAGGTTTGTATCTGGTCAAAGGAATAAACGATAAGCCAGTTTTTCATTTCTGTTTTTAGTTTGTATTTCGTTATAATAATGTGTTATTTACTTTGTTATTGTATATAGCTCTTGATTATAATTATTTGTATTGTATATATTTAATTATATCAGGTGTACATCTTTTATATGCTTAAACTGTCAAAAAAACAGTTAATACAAACCTACTGTGGACTATTTTATAGTATTGCAGAATATGGTATTATTGGCTGGGGTGGATTGTATGATTCAAATTACAATCCATTATTGAAACTTCAAAATAAATTGTTAAAGATAATTAGAGTGAGATATGAAGGTAAAGATAAACCATTGGATATTAAACAATTTTTTGTCACGAAAGCTATTTTATGTGAATATAACAAACTAAAAACAGAATACAATGGGGAAGTAATTAATACTCATCTGAAAAGTATTCAGCTTCCTTTTTTTTGGTGTGTTTAACGTCCGACTATTGTGCACACTTGGGCTGATGCAGACGATAGGATTTATAGCGTATTTAAATGCCAAGCCCTGGCCGGGAATCGAACCCGGATCCTCGAGGTGAAAGCCTAGTATGCTATCAACTAGGATGTATTCAGCTTCCGTTTTATGCTTTAACTATAGGTCAAAGAAGCTATGTTTATTAGGCAATAAAATATTTTAATGGAATAATAACTTTTTAGTGTAGTATGTGTAAATAAATTGTCAGAAATCAAAAATACTATTGTAGGGTTTTATAGCAACATGTTATATTTTTAATCACATTAATTAATCAAATATTTTATAGTTTATATGTATATGAGGTGTATCTCGCAAATTATTTAAATCTAAGAACTTTGATATTTTGTAATGTTAATTTTAAGGATTCTAAGTACAGGTGTTATTGATTTGTTATTGAATATGTCAAATTGCGTTATAGTGTCATTTGCTGATGACACAGCGGTATTATCCATAGGTAAAAGTTGGGAGGAAGTTGACGTTAAGATGAAAAATTATTTAAAGATGATATGTGAGTGGTTGGCATTGAATGAATTATCATTGAATGTTGATAAAACTGTTGTAGCTATTGTAACAACAGTACAATTGGTAGCTATTGTAACAGTGTACCACGTAATCTTAACATCTCTATAAATATAAACATTTAAGAAGAGTGGAAACTGTAAATATTTGGGGGTTATTTTTGACAGAATGATTTGGAATGAACATGTTCAGTATATCGTGGATAAAACAAAATATTGGGTTTTGTTTTCTATAAAATGTCTAAATTTATGTCAATCATAGTATAACACTAATGATGTTATACTATGCCTTTTTTCAAAGTGTTATAAGTTATGGAATAATAGCCTGGGGAGAGGGTGCATATATTAGTAGTACTAAATTTCTTTAGTAACTTCAAAATAAAATTCTTAAAATTATACACATAAATAATTCTCAATCCCTGAAACACCCACTAAGTATTGAATAGCTTTTTTCACTTGAATCTTTAAAATTTCATTATAATGGCTTAGAACTGAAGTTCATTAACTCAACAAGTAAAACCAGATGTAAGAGTATTCAACTGCCTTTAAGATCTAAGACAATAAGTAGTAAAAATAGTATTATTAAGGCCATTGGTTTGTTTAATGAACTTTCAAATGAATTAAGAACCTTGACTGATAAATTTGTGATTAAATCAAAACTAAAAATATGGATTTTTGATAATTCATAGATTATATCTTTGTTATAGGTTATATTGCTATATTAAGTGTTACTAAAAATTTTTCTATTTTTCATACAAATTTATATGCTTGTATTATGAATCCTGCTTTTGTTATAGGATGGTGCATACTTTCTTTTGTGCAATTGTTCTCTTTCTGTATTAGTTTTTGTATATTTTTTTTTGTTCCAGTCCCACAAACAAGTATTTTATATCTCTGTGGGTTACTTACCTTTGTAAATTGTATTTATATATGTGTAATGTAATGTACTGGTTTAAATATATAAATAATGCCCCTATAGGTCCTGCTTATGTGTAAAATTTTGTACCATGAAGGAATAAATGGAAATAAATAATAATAATAATAATAATAATAATACTAATAATTTAATTTTCTTCTTAGTGATAGGTATAAAATAATATATAATTTAGTAATTAAATCCCATTTTCATAAGTTTTAATTTTGTTTTATTTTACATTTTTTTAAACTGTTGCTAAATAATTTAAACCATTGCTAAATAATTTTTGTATAATAATACAGAAATGTTTAATAATGTTGGCATTTATCATGTTCAGTTAGTTGTAAAAAATTTGTTTTGGTAAAGATTTTAGTTTTAACTTATTTTGTTCAGGTTATTTTTGAAAAGTTTGTTTTAAGAACGATTTTAAGTAATAGTGTATTGGGTTTGTTATTTTTAAACGTGTGCTTTAGATTAAAATAAATGACTCAGTACGTTATTTTATTAGGAAATTAACTGTTTGAAAACAAATTCTTTATTTTAGCATTACATTAATGTATTTCCGATTTATACGTCCGTTGCAGAACAAAGTTAAAGATGAAATTTCAAGCAATTACTGTTTCTTACAGTTACAAAAAAATTAAATAATAATAATAATAAAATTGTTGATGTTAATTAAGTTCACTTTTAAAGTAACTAATAGAATTACTTACAAAAAAATTACAGTATGTTACTTTAATGTTTTATGTACAGTAAAAGCCCTCTAATCTGGCATCACTCACAAAAGGGTCTGATGCCACAAATTCAACACCACCACCTACTTGGAATGTAGCAGCCACTGCTGTTGATACTTTTATAAGGTTTGCTGAGTGCAGCAAATCTTATAACTCTTCAGAACTTTTAAACTTGTGTATTTTAAGAAATGAATTTTTAAAGAAAAAACATAATTCTTAGAATTGTGTTATAGAATGTAAGCAATAAAGGTTTTTTTTATTATTCTCTGGGTTAAATATTCTTGAACTTCTGCCTCGCCCTGTGTTCATCGCTACAATAATCCGGTAGTCTGGCACTGTTAAGTCCTTAAGGTGCCGCATTTGCGGGCTTTTACTGTATTGTGATTTTCTAACTTTCTTTAGAACAAATCTGTATTTTATCGGGTAAAAACTACATGAACAGAAAAACTGAAATATTCTGTTTTGATATTAAAATCTATTAAAAGCCAACAAGTTGTGACAAATGTAGGGGTTATCTCTTCATGAGGAACTGGTAGCCTATGCTGATGATAATGTTGCTCCAATAAGTGGGTTATCGGGGGTAGAAGTGACTGAAACTATGATTTTGAAGTTTGATGGTATATTTTTTATGCTATATTTCAACAAATTAATACTTAATGTCAACGAAACAAAACTATATATATTAATTTGGAAATTATAAAAATTTAATCCCAGATGATATTAGTATTTCTATAAATGGTCAATGTCTCTGAAGAGTAGATAGTTGCAAGTATCTTGGAAATAGTCTATGATTCAAATATTAAGTGGAATGTTCATGTAAAGAAGATTGCCAGTAAAACTAAATACTTAGTGTATGTTTTTTATAGGCTCAAGAACATATTACCAAAAAATCAGTTACTGCAGATACTATGGCCTTTTTCATAGCTTTGCTGTGTATGGCTTAATTAGATGGGGAGGTATCTATGATGCATCATTGGATGAACTAGATAGACTTCAAAAGCAAATTAACAAAACATATTGGCATTCAAAAACAGGATCCTGAAAAACCATTGAATATTAGACAAGTATTTGCCTTAAAATCTTTAGTGTATCAATATAGTGACTTAAAAGAAGAATTTGTACAGAATCCTCGCAATACTCGCTACAAGAGTGTCAGATTACTGAACAACTGTTAACAATTGGTCAAATGTTATACATACGAGGGCTATTCAGAAAGTAGATTACGTTTTTGGATAAAAAAAAAACTAAGTACAGGAAAAAAATTTTATTATATACATTTGAAAGAGGAACTAAAATACTATTTTTCGACATAATCGCCAAACAAATTTAGACATTTGTCATATCGGTGAACTAGCTTTGAAATTCCCGTGTCGTAGAATTCCGCCGCCTGTGACGCCAGCCAGTCAGTCACGCCAGCGCGAGATCTGCGTCGTCATCAGCGCTGTGTTGCAAGCCAAGTCTTCATCTTCGGGAATAAGTAAAATCACTAGGTGCCAGGTGGATCCGGACTGTAGGGTGGATGAGGAAAATCTCCCACTTGAAGGCCGTCAAGGCGTCTTTTGTTCGATTTGCCGTGTGAGGCGGGCATTGTCGTGCAAAAACAACACTTTTGCACTCAGTTTTCCTCTCCGCTTGTTCTGGATAGCTCGTCTTAAGTTTCGTAATGTTTGGCAATACCTTTCTGAGTTTATGGTTGCTCCACGTTCTAGGAAGTCAACCAGAAGAACACCTTTCCTGTCCCAAAAAAGCAGTCGCCATGATCTTCCTTGCTGACAGGGTTTGCAAACATTTCCTCGGTTTTTGGGAATTTGTGTGCCCCCACTCCATAAACTGTAGTTTTGTCTCACAGGTAACGTGCTTAACCCAAGTCTCATCTCCGTTACGATGCGATCAAGAAATGATTCACCATCTTTGTCGTAAGCGTCCAGAAATGACAACGATGCAGCCATACGCTGACCCTTGTGCTGTTCTGTCAGGAACTTTGGCACCCATCTGGCACAAAACTTATGGTATCCTAACTTTTTGGTGACAATTTAAGTAAACAATGTTCGCGAAACTTGTGGAAACAAAGTGAAAGTTCGGTTATTGTGAAACGGCGGTTTTCACGAAATTTTTTCATTGACATTTGCAACCAGCTCATCACTCACAATACTCGGTCTGCCACTCTTCTCTTCGTCATGAACATTACCGTCCATTTTTAAATCTAATGCACCATTGGCGAACTCCTTGGCTTGCAACACAGCGCTTGATGATGGCGACGCAGATCTCCGCACGGGCGTGACTGACTGGCTGGCGTCACAGGCGGCGGAATTCTACGACACGGGACTTTCAAAGCTGGTTCACCGATTGACAAATGTCTAAATTTGTTTGGCGATTATGTCGAAAAATAGTATTTTAGTTCCTCTTTCAAATGTATATAATAAAATTTTTTTCCTGTACTTAGTTTTTTTTTTTATCCAAAAACGTAATCTACTTTCTGAATAGCCCTCGTATTATGCCAAGACATATTATAATGTTCTTCCAAATTCTTTAAAAACTTTAGAATGTGGATCTAAAACTCTAAAAAAATAGTTAAAAGAACAATTTAAAAAAATTAATGTGATCTAAGTACAAATCTTTTATAAGTGTTTTTTTAAAAATTAAATTCATAATATAAAAATGTTTTTATGTTAAATATCCGTTAAATTTAAATTTTATAATAATAGTATTGAGAGATACAATTTTTAACAATATTTACAAATAAGTAAGGAATTAATTTTAAGGACCAACCAATGTACAAGCATTTATGCCTCCTGTAGGTCCTTCATATTTTGTATTATATTTTATAATTTTTGAAGAAATTTTAGAATTAAATAAATCTTCTGAAAAAAATGATAAAACTACTATTTTTGAGTATTTACTAAGACTCATAGTAAAAAGCTTTAATTAAATTCTGAAGGTGTTCATGTGGTTGATGTACAGCCAAATCTTTGCTGCGCAGAGATCTGGAACTTTAACGTAAGTGGTCAGGAAAAGGTTGGACAATACCTAAAAAGTGCATTATAAAAGTTTTAATAATTTTTTTTTAAAGTATTGCAAATTATACCTGATGTAACCAGTCACAGTGAAAACATTTGAATTGAAGGCGAAAAGCACATAGAGGCTATTATCGCCTCCCTAAATGTAAGTATGAGTGTAAAGTGTTAAAAGTCGTAAGTGTAGTGTTGTAAGTGCAAGTGTGTTCAGACTCGGGTACTGCGAGGGACGTCTAAATCCTCTGAATAGGTGCAGCTAGTCTGCACCCCTCTGCGGGGTGTAAACATTTTATGGCTATTATATTGTGTAAAAGTAAAAAATATTGTTTTTGCAGATAACGTCATCAAAGGCACGATATGTCTGAACGAGAATGGCAATGAACTAGTCAGAGATGTGTTTTACGTGCTTTCGTGCGATCAGATGCGTCCTCGGCCTCAAGCGTCCAACGCTAACGCTGATGAAGGCGAAACTGTTGAATTGGAGGGTGATCAGCATGACGAAAGAGTGGTCACTAAACAGTTGAAGAGCCTGAACAAATTTGTTGTCTCTGAGGTAAGGTTTTGTCATTAGAATAAACTATGACCTGATGAACGCTAAATGCAAAAATTCCCTAGATAGCTGTTGAAAATTTTAATAGAAGTTAAATATATAAAAAAAACGAATTCAAAAATCTATGTAAGCTGTTTTCTCATCTTTTTTCCGAAGATTTTTTTTTTTAAGTATTTGTAATCTAATCTAACATTAAAAAAATCTGTAGCAGCATAGTAATGACATTTCTCAAATGCTTTCCGTTATCTCCTCAAATCGGGAGGCTATAGTTACTGAATATTTGTATGTTTTTTTGGCGTATTATAGATTTCATAGTGTATTAATATCGTCTGTAAGAGTAGAGAGCGGGGAACTATAATTTTACCTTCTTTCTTATGTGTCTGTATACTATATATCCTAAACCATATTTTTGCAATTACTGTACTGCCATTTGTACAAAAGTCTCAGTAACATAACTTCCTTAAATCAGCAGAAACTAACAGCTGACCCACAGATTAAACATTTTTGTTTTTTTCCTTTTTGTGTCGATGAAAATTTTGAAATTTGTGACTATTTAGTGCTTGGAGGGTTAACGAAAACCTGACCCGGGTTAATCCATCCCCAAACAATTACAGAAATTAATTGTAAATAAAATTATATAATAAGTGATAGAAAATAATGTGAAATAAAATTCATGAATAATATGAAATTCTGTAGTTGTTTTATGGTTTAAAAAAAATGAACTTATTTGAAAATAACTTGGATACATTGTCATGAAATGTTTTTTTGTCATTGACATAATCAGTATCATCTTCGAATCGATTACCTATATTGCTAACTAGTTTCACAATCACCATTTCACTCAACTGTTTATGTGTCAGTGCTATTACCATTTGAATAAATTGTATCAAGTTCAAAGACTGATCAAGCCACTAATATTCTCCTCTTTGTTTCGATTAAAAACTATGCCGATATAAATATTGCTTATCAACACAGTCACAAATCTAAAAGTTAGAATCAATGGATATTCCACTATCAACTGACAAATAAGATGGCTGTGAATCTTGTGTTCGCATGCAACAAATACACGTACAGAGAAATGAGCTTTAGACAAGTGCTCATGCCGAATTTTTAAGCAGCAACTTCCTATGCCAGGTATTTACATTCACAACAGCCACCAAAACACCTAAAGTTTGTAAAATCAAATGTCAATTGAAAAAAGTGGCTACAACATCTTTCCACACCATTTTATAATAATAATAATGGTAAAATGTAATCATGTTTTAAATATTTGTATACGGAGTGTTCACGAAGGATGTGACACACTTTCACAACATGTTCTATAGTGTAAACAAAGAAAAAAGTTTACATATATATGGATCCGAATACGCTTCATTAACGAGCTAGTGAAATGTTTCGCCTTGATATCTGCTCCTTCGTATAATACATTGAGCCTTACCTGAATTACTTACAATATAAATAAAGGGACAGATTGTGTGGTTTTATATAGTTTTTGACCTGAAAAATTGTGTAAAATTGGTCTCAGAACATTACCTCTGATATTTTTTTTTTTATATAACAGATGTGAAACATAAAAAATTAAAAAATACTATTGGAGTAAAGTAACTTTACTAAGTAACTAATTTATTTATTAATACATAGTTATATATACATATTTCTCCATAAGGAGTTACATATATCCTGAAGAGAGAGAGGAAGTGCCTCTTTGTGTTCAGGAAGCCATAGCTTAAAAACTAAGAATTAAACAACAAAACTTAAGAAAAAAGGAAACAAAAGATTTGTGCACATGTACACTATAGTAAAAGCCTGGTTCAAAATTTAAATGCGTTCATGGTTAGCTTAAAGTTTGCGTTCATGGTTTGATTATACTTAAAGTATTTCAATATTATTTTCTTTTTTGTCTTGTCAGATCATTCAGTAATAAATTAAAATATTTTATTACAGCGTATATACAATTTTTTTCATATATGGTTGTTTTTTTTATGTTAATGATATGCAATGCCTTCATTTCTTGATCTGCTGGTAGAGTCACAAAAAGTAGCACTTAAGTATTTATAGTGGAATATAACCCACTTGGCTGCGACAGTTCTTTGAAAGTTGGAATATTACTGTTATTTAACAACATAATAAATTTATTTTGTAGATTTACAAAAAAATCGTTAAGTTCCTATATATACACACCCAAATAATTAGACAGTTAATAAAACTGTATATATATGCCTAATAGATAGTTTCTAAAACTTTTAGTAGGTAACGCAAATTAGATGCTAAATATAGGAAGTATCTAGCTTTTTTTATTACATATAGTATATGAACATCCCACTTTAAATTATAATCCATGAAAATACAATAATAAATAAATATATTAAATACATTTTGTAGAAAATTTAATTCTGAATAAAATGGTATAAAGTCTATAAAAAAAATACAAATGTAAAATTTCAAATTTTATTCTTTATTCAAAATTTATTTTTTGTTTTATACTGTTGATAACTTTGTTTCGTTTTGTGTTTAGTTAAATTTCATATTTTGACATTGTTTTTGTTAAAAAAAATTAGAAATTCTTAAGTTTGTATTCTTATATTGACTGTGTGTTTATTGTTATTTTATTATGTAAATGCTTATATATATATATGTGTGTGGTCATACATGAATGTTTAGTACGTAAACATTCACAAATGTACAAATATTAGTGAATGTTTATTGTTTTATGTATATTTTTAAGTGACAAAAATTGATACCTTGCCGATTTTTAAAATAGCCAAATAACATAATCAGGTACATTATTCATGTAAAAAAATATATTGCATGTTATTGACTGAGCAAAACAGATCCTTGTTTCAACTCGACTGTTTAGCTTTTGGTCTGTGTATTTGCTTATTTGCTACACAGTTTTGGCCAAACATATTTACTCATTGTTTTGAAATTTAGTGCGAAGATACGTTGTATAAAGCCTGAACGACATATACTTAAATTTCTTTCATTCACTTTAGTTTCAATATGGCAGTCTCTCATTAGCCATGACGAGTATAAAAAGTTTCAGTGAAATGCATTGACTATTTTCAAATTTTGTATGAAAATACCTTGTATAATTCCCCAAAGCATGTGTAAGGTTTTTTCTCACTCACTTCCATTTCAAGTTGGCGGCCTCTAATTTAACGGTGATGAATGTAGTTGAGGCTGTTTTCTGTAATACTGACTGAACGACCAAGACCTATCACAATTTTGACTGCTTTGTGGAAACAGATCATAAAATTTCCAATAAAGTTGGTCAAGTAACATTTTCCTGAGTATAACGGTTACAGGTTAAATTGACGAAAAATATTATGAGTGCATCAAAGGGCTGTTGTGGAGTGATGGGAGAATGTATTGTGTGATCTGCTGTTCTTTGAATTAATTACACCAATTGTTATTGGAAAAGATTTAATTGTTGATATTTCTTCAGTCTTGGAATGTGTGTGTTTGCAGGTGCTGAAGAAGAACACAATAGAAGTGATAGTACCGATCCTTGTGCATCTAAACACCAAATTAGAGCAAATCAAATCTATTCTGTCCTCAGAGCTCAGGAACTGTCTGCGAATGTTGATGAAGAATTACAAGAATGAAGTAAGTTGCAGTCAAATAAACAACTTTTTATTTTCAAGAATTATGTGATTCTAGGATGAGGATTCCTTATCAAAAATTTGTTTACCAATTTTTTCAAAAAGAAAAATAAAGTTTTTGTATAAGAAAGTATTTTTTTTATAATGAAATATGTAACATATGTGAAACTCAAATTAGCTACCGTTAAATCGGTGTGTGCTATCTGAGTGGAGAAAATAATGGGTAACCGGTCAGGTTGTTGCATTTCTTACTGGGCAGTAACTTACATGATATTTTTTAGTTACCTTTTCTCGGAATGCCCACTCCTATCCCCTTTTCTGTCATCGTGCCTAATTACTTAGTGTTATAAATTTTTTTACTGTGTATTTAATTTGTTGGCCCGTTAAAAAATTTAAAGTTATAATATTATCATTACATACTTTTGATTTTTAAATTTAACAAAACTTTAAGTGTCTTTGTGTGCGAGTTTCAAATTGTTATTTAAATCCTGTTTTCAATTTTTTTGCAAATATTAATAAATGGGTTCTATAAGAAATGCTTGTGGTAGTGGAAGTAAAAGGCAAATTTTGACTATTGAACTAAAAAAATATACAGTATTGATTTGTCCTGTGTGTATACGTTATATTTGTATGAATTTAGTTAAAGTGTGACTTCTGTTCTGTGAATTTTCTTCATTTTTCATCTTTGGCATATAAATAGTGAGTACTCGATTATTTTTTCCTATGTAACAAATTAAAAGGTTATCCATAAGTCTATTGTAAACACTGACTTGCACAGCAGGCTGCTTAGATAAAAGTCTTAGTTCTGGAACGAATTAAAACAGGGGTACCACTGTAACATGTTTTTATTAAACTCTACAGCAGAAACATATTTATAACGGTGGAAACTAATGTTCCCTTCTATGCCACTATAAAGAGATTTTACTGTATCATGTTTATACTTTTGATATAATTACTTGGATTGGGGAGAATTTTGTAATCTATTATGTGACCTATTATTAAATTTGTTACCTATTAATACATATCCTGAAGTGCAAACTTACGTTATAGTGGATACCTTTTCTGGCCTTAGTATAGTATCAGCGGAAGTCATTGTATAGAATTTTATTAATAATATTAGTAATTCTGTAACAAGTTATTTAATTCACCAAACAAAAAGATTTTACAAGTCTTGAAGCTACAGTTAAAATCTAGCTAGAGTCGATAAAAAACCTTGGTTTCAGTAATACTAAATATTGTACTACACAATTATAGTGTCAAAAATAGAACCTCATCTACAAAACTGTAAAAGGAAAAGTTACCGTGGTTCCTCAATTTAATCGTTCCATAAAATTTTAACATAACTAAGCTCTGTATTGTTGTTGGTGCTTTTTTATGTATTGCTGATTAGGTGGAGATAAATCAACAGCGTAGTGTTGGATTGTGCATGGGCACAAATTTACTATCGACTGGGCATTTTATGTATGACTAATCATGCACACATTTATGTTAGTAATGTGAAAAACACTACAAATTCATTAGATTATTAATTATAGTTTTATTTAATTTGCATCTAAAAACCTCACGATTTCTTTATCATGACATCATATCAGTAAAATTGACAGTCTTTTTTAAAACTATTTTCCTATGTTTTATTTTTATGGCTCTTTATTTGTACTGTATCGCATGTGTTTAACACAGTCCTCCTTATGTTACAGGTAAACAGTGTGCTTGCTCATTATCCAGACTTAGCCTCTGAAATCAGTTTCGATCTCCAACACTGTTCGGATAATGAAGAAGAGAGCGATAGTGACAGCAGTGATGAAAGTGCTCCTAAGAGTGTTACAAATCTGAATATGAAACAAGCAGCAATCCTTATTCACCGTTTAACACAGGCTGCTATAGACGTGGCATGTAAAAGAAATGTATCGACAGCTAGTACTTCTGAGGAGACAATGGCTGTTCAGCCCAACAAAGCGGTCGAAGATAATTTGTCAGATTCGGCAAGCTGGGCGACTTCAATAATGTCAATAGTATCCACCCACCAGCAAGCTACAACTGATTTAAGTAATTCATCTTTGTTTAATCATGCTAATACGATGTTAACAACCAATCTGTCATCAGGAGAAGGGAATGTTCCTCCGGTTTCGAACACTAGTTGTACATCTGTATCATCTACGTTTCAACAAACTGATAACAATATATCTTCTGATAAAGTTCTAGATGAACATCCAAGTGTGCCTGATATTGCTTCTACGAGTAATGTGGGGCCCTTGGATCTGCTTAATCAGTCATCTAATTCTAGATGTTCAAGTGTGTCCAATAGAGCATTGACAGAACTAGATCTGCCTGGCCCAAGCACGAGTCGAGGTTTTCCAGGACCATCGAGAGTACGTCACTTTCCGTCATTTAAGAGTAACAGAAGGAATGATGGGTCTGCGAATACTTCCAGTCTTCATGTGGAAGATTCAAGTCTTCCTGGTCCCAGTACAAGCTACTCGCCCTACTCGCGTCGGTCAGCCAAGTCGACCTCACATGAGGCGAGCAGAACAGAGCAACTAAAACTAGATTCGGGTCTGTCTGGACCAGTCAGTAGTTCTTTACCAGGTTCATCGAAAATCAAATCACCAATCATTCATACAAGTAAGAGAAAGCGTAACAGTGTTGATGATCACAGGAACCTGCCTGGTCCGAGTACTAGTCAATCAGCCATGGGGAGAAAATCAACAAATGATCAGAAACCGTTTAAATCTGGATCGCAACAACTGCAGACAGGGCAAGTTGAGCTGGGTCCGAGTACAGCTTCTTTGCCAAGAACTCCGCAAAACAATTCTCCACCGACTAATTATGATTCAAAGACAGATGGTAAAAAGTATCACAAGAAGAAGTCTAAGAAAAGGTCATGGAAAAAGTAAACTAAAATGGTTGTATGATGCTGCATTATAAGATAAAATATATGTTATGGGGCAAAGTATTAGTGTCTGTCACATTAAAATGAAATTTGTTTTCCATAATTAGTAACAAAATTATAAACTACCTTTCATTTAAGATTTTTCAGTTTTACTAAAACTAAATTTTTTTTTAAAGGTGTGTTGTAGTTCCCTTTCTTCTTATTAGAAAAGTAAGTGTTTGGTGTAATACTTCATTTAATGTCTATAGTAACTTAAAGGAAGAAATAATTAAGTCCGGATAACGTTGCACAAATTGCTTGTTCTGTTGCTCTTAAAAACCCAAACTAACCGTACCTTATATACTTAGACCAGGAATTAGCTTTTATTAAAAAAATTAAAATAGTCAAAAATTAAGTTTTACAATTGAAAACATTATTTCAAGTTTTATAATTAACTGTTATCGTTTTTAATCAAGTACAGCTGGGCAAGTTGACGATTGTTTCGCTTTGTAAATAGACTGGAAAAACATTTTGTAAAATTTTTCAATAAATAAGGTTTTGAAGTTTGTAGTAAAACTGGGAAGCCCTTAGATTGTGTTACATAAATGATGAAAATAATATTAAGTTTAAAACTAATGTTACCATAAGCATTTATCCCATATGCACCCTCTACACACAAATTTCAAATAATAATGTTGATTAGCTTGGAATCAAAGCCACAAAACATAATTTTGAGTTATAAAATTTATTGTAACAGTGAAGGCATGTTAACTTGGTATTACTTTTTCAATTTTAAAAATATAAATTTTTACTTGCCTAAATTTTTGTTTATTGTAGCTGTTATACATATTTATCCAAACTTTTTTAGTTACTCCAACTAGTAGCCTAAGACACTGTATCTTTGTAGACAAACAGAAATAAATGTTTGTCAAAACGATTCATAATTAGAAATTTCAAGCAAATTTGCGCAAAACTTCTGCATGTAACTACGTCACCAATAAAACATTTAATTTCATCCGTAGAAGTGGATTAACATTTATTCATTGGCAACACTATACCTAGCCTTGTATTATACACACATATATATATAATTACAAAAGTATTTGTATAAAGTACTTTGTACCTGAAAAGGTAAACCGATACGTGTTCGTAGTACTACAAGTCAAATATATTACATTAATATATGAGATGGGTAAATTTAATATGTAAGATTTGTTTTAAAATGTATCCAGAGCACAAAAATTTTGTGCTTTCTGAGAAGAAAGTGATCTCAGTTTGTGTTAATTTTCAATATTTTATACTTTTTAAGGAAAAATGTAATAACTTTGCAATTTTTATAGTTACCTTTTTGTTATAGTCACTAAATTTTGTTTAATTTTAGGTTGGTTACTACGGTAACTATTTCATTTTGCGATATCGATTATTAAAATATTTATTTTCTAACAGAAGACAGACATATTCAACTATTTTTTCTAATTGAATATAAGGAATATGTATTTTAAGAAGTAACTTGTAAAAATACTTGAATGGTTTTATAACCCTAGTTTTAACCTGCACTAGAACTGTTTATGTAAGTGGTACAGGACGAATTGCGCTTGTGGAAATTAGTTTCCTCCATTCGAGCTTAAACTGAAAATCAGACGATATATGCAGGTTTAATTGAAATTTTTGAAGCATTAGTATTACTGACTTATGGATACATATTGATAGTAAGATCTATTAAGTTTTAGACTTTTTAAGGATAAAGATATTGTGAAGCAGTGATCGTAGCGCGGGAATAATTTAACTGTATATTTTATCAGTTACCATGTTGACTAATGTACATGCAGAAATAAAGAATTCATATACGATTTCCTTTAAAATGCTGCGGTACACTTTAAATTTTGTGCTTTCCATACATTTAACTCTAGAACTGCCAGTCAGTAAGTTTATGGTCGATGCAAGACATTCTGTGGTACCATCGGTCACAAAATAGCTGATCACTATTTTTATTTTGGAATTATAATAACTATTCACAGATTGAAAGATTAATTCTATGGCATTGTAATATTCTTAACATTGTAAGCATTTAACATCTATAATATTTAGGTAACTGTAGAATCATTTGATAGATATTGTTTTCGACCACTATAAATTGTTATTTTATTTATAGCATTGCCTTATGGCTCTTGTTATTACATCAGTTATTTTTTGTGCATTGAATTAATTTAGAGTGTAAATATTTTTTTTATTTCGATAGGCATGTTTTTTTTAAGTTTGTTGAATAATGTGATGCATTGTTCATAATTATCACAGAGATTTATTTTTATTTAAGTGTGCAGTGTTCAACAAAATTGCCTAACAAATACTTTTAAAAAATTTCTGTATACCATCAAAGTTAAATTTCTCATTACAAATTTGGGAATTAGATAAAATTTATATTTATAGATAATATAGTAACCTTGTGTAGTAATTTAGAGTTTAGAAATTTATCTTATATTTTTTTTACAAGAATTACATAAAAAGTAAATAATGTAAAAGTTTCAAAACAAAAAGGTTTAAGTTATTATATACACCTTTCTATATACAGTGATATGTAATAATATACATTCATCACTTTCAACATTTTTTTGTGAATTATTAAAAGTCAACAGAATTCCAAGAAAATCTTTGGCATCGCAGAATGTCTAGTAGTAAGTTCTAGGGTTAAAGCAAACTGAGCGAAGTCGCAGTACATATTTTGATGTCTACCAATAATTATGCATCAAAACTGCTCGCATCGTAACATCCTAAAACTTGCAATTCACTATACCTTTAATTATAATTTGTCAGGTATTATATGATATCTCAAGTTAATTTGTCATAGTGAAGTTGCAATTTTTAAAAAAAGGTTTCATCTCTCTGTACTAAAACTGGACTATTAAGCAATTGTGTGTTAGTACAAGACAAGTAATGTTTAAAAATGTGTTTGATGTTTATTGTGAATGTAGCCTGCAGTTTAAAGTGAACGTTATTCATAATATGCATACCGCCTGGTGTGCTATAAAAATATTTGGCAATAAGATAACATGTTGGCATATTTTCATATATTTAGATTCCATATATTACAAATCTCATATCAATGTGGAAATGGAAGAGAGAATCAACACTCCTAAAAATTATATAATCTGTTCACAACTGAACAGCTATTCGATTATGTTATATGACTAAAGTTTTTTTTTAATTGTATGATTTTGAAACTTTTTTTCTTTTAAAACAAAATTTTTAACTATTAATTCATCTGAGCATACAGATGTTTTTTGTCAAAAATGTTATTTATTTTAAGGTTATAATTTACAATAATTGTGATTTTGTTGTTACTGTTAGGTGCATACGATTATTCTCTTTTTATTATTCTAAGTTATTTTATTCTTAAACTCATTTTATGCACATTATGAACACAAAGCTGGTGTGTTATTCACACCGATAGAGCGGAAGAAATGTGTGTTCTGTTCTACTACCATCTTCTAACATTTGCTTGAGCAAATTTTGGTTTAGGAATTTTTGTCTGTGCATAGAAATTCTGAGTGTATTTGTGTTAAGACCAGTGCCAAATATGGATGACACATCTATTTTCCCCTACGACTGACTTTTCTATAGGGCTTGGGCTGAACTCAGTGAACCGATTTCAACTATGGTTGACCTGAATCTTCATAAAGCATCTCACAGCTATTTGGTAAATTTTATTACTTTGTTATTACTTGTTAGTCTGTAGGGATGATCATCATCTGTTGGACGCTTGTTGTACTCTATAAGTGATATAAAACATATTACAAATTTAAAGTTAAAATACGGTTTTTGTAACTGAATCACACTATGGTTTCAGATAGTAATTTTTCAGAAAATTTAAATAATACTTAATTAGGTTATTTCATTTTTGAGAATTTATTTTTGTTAAAAAAATGGGTGTAAGGATTAGAATTGTCAGAAATATTCCTCGTAGACAAATATTTAAAAATCTTAACTGTTCTTGATTTAAAAATTAGTTGTATATGATAAAAATTATGATTATCAGGTTGATCTGGTGGAAAAAACATATTGATTGTTGGGAAGAATATTTAGTGTGGTCCATGATGTTAATCTGTACTATTAAAAAATGTGTTATTGTGTGTATATATATATATATATATATATATATATATATATATATATATATATATATATATATATAAAATATATATAAAGGGGAAAATATATGTTTAGACCTATATCTATTGCCAAACATTTTTGTTGCTAAAACAATCATTCCAAAAGGAAGATAAATAAGGTATTTTTTATCAATGTTTTAATAAATTGATGTTTTAATGACTCCATATAATGAATAAGTACTGAGTTTGTATAAATAGAGTAAGAGACGAATGTTATGCTACTAACATGTGTTTTGTAATGTCTTACAAATATGTAGAAATGACATTAAAAAATGTGTTGCAGTGTTTTGTAATAGAATAAACTTTTAACTCCTAAAAATTACCACTGATAACAGTATGCAAACTTTCATTTTATCAGTTGTTGTTTTGAAAATCATTCATTCATTTTTATTTTGTTTGTGTGCAGTTACTTAGGTTATCCATTTTTGAGATTTTATCTTGTTAAAAAGAATTGGTTGTAAGGATTATAATTTTCATAAATATATCTCACAGAAAAATATTTACAAAACTTTACTGTTTTCATTTTTAAAAAAGTATTGTACATATATATGTGACAAGTTTTATTGTTTATTTCCAGTAATAAAGGAAATAAACTCATGCCTCAACTGTACCAGCAAAGTATGTGTATTGTGTAAAATTACCATTACCATTACCATTTCTGACTTTAATTCATTTTACACTCGTCTCTGATTCTAACTGGCTTTTGATGTACTTAGTATGATGTACTTAGTATGATGTACGTGGATGCTTTAAATACATTTTGTTTTTGAAAATTTGTATATGTTTAAGAATTTAAATGTCTACATTTTCAACAGATTTATGATAACACACTGTGACCAAAAATTAGTTTTTCTGAAGAGAAGCAGAATATTTTTATTTAGTTTTCAGTGTTATGTAATTTTTTTTTTTTTTTTTTTTCGTTTCACCCTCTTTGGGGTACGCTGAATCAATCATTTCTTGCGAGCTGTATCTTATTTTGGCTTTATCTTGGAATCTTATTCTTTCGTCTTTGGTAATTATCTTAGCAGTTTGGTCAAACAATGAATCTTCTGTAATTTGTTATGTATTTTATTAGATGTTGATTTAATTTATGAAGTATCCACTGTGTATGTAATCCCCAACCACTGTGACTGCAGCTGCATTTGTTTAGTTAATGGATAATATATTTGTTGATGTAAAAAATACTTTTAAACTTAATGTTCCACTAAGTAAATTGCTGTTCCCAACATGTACTGTACTTGATGATGTACTTTGTTGTTAAATAAATGTCTTCTTCTGAATTTCTTGTGTTTTATTTTACAACTCCATTAATATCCCTTAGTATTTTAAAGGTTAGCATGTAAAATTCAAAATACAAGTCAATTGATCACATTCTACATTAAATTACTAAATAATACTTTTATAAAGAGGTAAGCTGCTGGACTGTAAGTTCAACTACTAGACAATTTACCTCCATTAACCCTACATTTTCCTGTTATAATAATTCAGACAAAAATCAATTTTTAAGCTGCTTTTGTACAGCATAACCTTCAAGTCTACTAAAATAACACCATATTTTCCAGTTACAATTCTTTAAAAAAAGTTTAATTATAAAACTTGATTTGTAATAGGAAAATAGAATGTGTTAAGAGGTAGGTGAACTGGAAATAAACAGCACCTTTATTCACTTTACTCCTCGATGATTTTAAGCTGAAAAAACTTTTTTTTGATTTACTAATATATGATACATTAAATAGATGGAGCTAAAAAAAGGCTTCATTTTAACATTTCCCAGTTGGCAGCTTGCAAGCCTTTTTTCAAACGCTGATTTCACACCTTACATATATAATTAGCGAATCGAAGTAGCACTGAAATTATAGTCTAAAGACCAAATTTTCACATGGTATTTTCGCCTTTTAAATATCTCTTATAGGTTTTGAGTAATCTTAACCTGAAAACCGCCGATTTTCGTGTTTCACAAAACGTCAAGGCAGGTACCCCTTAAAGAAATATTTTCATGTATGATACCATAATTCGGTGTAGAATGTAATTTAGAATCGATCTATGAAAAAATCAGAGATATCTGTGACGGTTACATAGTTATGAGCATTTTAATGCTAAAAAACGGCTTAATTTTAACAATTCTTAGTTGGCGAATAATTAATCAAACTATGTAATTAGCGATTTCCAATAGCACCGAGATTATAGGCGAAGGTTGAAATTTTTATACGGTGTTTTCACATTCTAAATATCTCTTATAGTTTTTAAGTAATCTTCACCTGAAAACCATCGATTTTCGAGTTCTGCACTCCCTTCGATGTTGAAATAATTTTTTTTTCATTACTAATAAAGGATACATGAAATTAAAGTAGAATTCAATTTAAAATCGATCTGCGGTGTCAGACTTTCAAAAGTCATTATTTTTTGAGTTACCTTCAATTTTCTTTCGATTAAAAAAATTTTTTTTTAATATTTTCATCTGTGATACCATGATTTGGTGTAGCATTTAATTTAGAATCGATCTGTGACTCCATATCTCTGACGGTTACAAAGTTATGAGCATTTTAATGCTAAAAAAACGGCTTAATTTTAACAATTCCCTTAATCCTTTAATTTATACTGGTAGAACATTACAGTATTTAATTTGAAATTCAAGAGCTGTAAAAGCAATTTTTACAGGAATTTGGATATAAAACTAATTTTCAGCTCACAAAAATATATGAATCAATTGATGTTTAACAATTCCAGTACAAAAGAAACAGGATTTTCCTCCAAAACTGAGCATTTACGATACAACTTACAATTATTTATTCAAATTATTCACATTTTTATTGAAACCAAATATCATCAGAAATAAATATAACATTCTTAAGGAACAAGAAAATTTATCGCTTTTTAACATTCAAAATAACTAATCAATACACCAACTTATCCACAAAATCACACAAATTCCAACGGATATTTTTTTAGTAACACAGTAGAACCTCACTAATATTAACTCCACTACTCTAAAACCCTGTTTAATCCCAACCAAATATTCAAAAAAAAAGTACACTAAATTACTACACTAGTGAAGGAAGTACGATAATTTATGTAACCAAATTTTTGAGAAAAACAATCTAATTGTTTTTGTTACCAACATCAAAGTTACAAGTAAAACATCTCGTGTTATTATTGAAAATAAATTACTGTTCAATTTTATCCAAGAAATCTAATTAAAAAAAATGTCACAGTAAAACATTGATAAAACTGAACAAAGAAAACAACATTTCAATGAAATGCTGTCACTGAACTAAACTTAATGTACAATACAATAGCAACATTATAATTCCAAGACAGAAGGAAGTTTTAGAGTTGATTTCTAAGAATTTGGTATATATTATTGAGCTGCCAAGCCATGTAAATGACTTTGACAAGGTACAGTAGTGATGTGAAAAGTAACTATAGGATCTGCCAATGAAACGGGATGATTGTAGACATCCCAAATTGAGACAAAGTTGGCAGTTAGTGGGGGTGGGATGGTTACTGACACGTCACCACCAGCACAATCAACCATTTAGTTGCAATGGAACGTTGGATGGGTGAACAAAGTAGCTACGCAGTGAAAGTGTATTATCAAAATGGCGAAAGTTTTGTACAAACTCAACGTGCTTTCCGTCATTTTAACATACCGCGTAACCAGCCTGTTCTGTCAGATAATGCAATTTGAACATGGATAAACAACCTCGAACAAACGGTATCAACATCTAAAAAAAAAGGCAGGAGTGTAAAATTGTTGGAACACCTGAAAACATCGCAGCTGTTTAACAGGCTATGGTCACAAGTCATCACTGTTTAGCCAAACAATATGCCCTTCGCATTGAAATAAGTGACACATTTGGGGGGATACCTGTTTTTGCTTTATGGGGATACCTAAAAACAAAAGTGTTTCAAGCAGATCCACCCACAACCATTCAAGCCCTGAAACAACAAATTGTAGTTGAGATTGCAGCAATACCTGTCAACATGCTGCGAGAGGTCATGCAAAACGTCCAAGCCAGGCTCCAGGAATGCCTTAACTGCAATGGAGGACATTTGGTAGATGTAGTGTTCAGAAAATATTATTTTTTCATATTGTACCCATAATGGCTATTCATGTATTTTCAATTATTTACTAAGAAAATATTAAAAAAGTTTTTTTTTCAACAACCAATTACTTTATTTAATCATTCCGTTTCACTGACAAAACCTGTACTACAGATTACTTGAAACTCTCCACATGCCTAGAGTGAGTGTATTGCCACGACAACGAATAAGCACTTCCAACACTCTCACACTGAAATTCGATCTTACACTCAATCTATAAAAATCTTCCCAACTATGGTACTCATTCCACTTCAATTTGTAGCTTAGTAATGAATTTAGGTCAGTAAAATAGTTTTTGCATATTTGTCTTATAATTATTTCCCACACAAAGTAAACATTATAATTAATCACAAATGGTTATTTATTACTTCTGTCAAAGAAAATCTTTTAAAAAAAACAACCAGTCACTATTATAGACAGCCGAAAGATCTCTAAATATTTTTCCCAACATTAATTTTGCTATCAAATTTCTACGTTAACAGTGTCCGAGACAAATTTTATGTCTTATAATGTGCTGAAACCACATTCATAGTATAAATTAACAAACTGAAATTATAAATTAATTTACAGTGCCACAATCAATGCATTAACTGGCACTTTGCAAGGGAGCCGTCACACACCTGTCACTGCATTTTAGGCCCACTTGGCAAACCCATGACCCATATATAACTGCACAAAGCAATTACCAAATAGCAATACTTTTATCTGCGCTAAATGTACTTGTATGCAGTACTGTATTTAACATTCATGTTCATGCTAACTCAAATATTGTACAAAATGTATTTTTAAGCAAAAAGAGATTTACTTATGACTAAAATGTAATATTTAGATCACAGTTACACGTACAAGGAACATATACATACTTTAAAAAAACATTTAATTTGAATATTTCCTAAAATGAACTAGACTAGGTTTCAACTGGTTCACATTAGTGGGGTTCTTCTGTACAACTAACCCTTACAGTACTATATTTTTTTATAGTATCGGTAATTCTTTCTTTTACCAGAAAGACCCTGACTTTTAAAACAAACTATTTTCTACAAGTAATAATATTTCACATTTATTTACAACTAAATTTACGTAAAATTAACTTAATTTTAAAATTCAAGTATATAAGAAAGACAGATTAGAAGTTCTGGCACAATCGTGAAGGCAGTGGGCATGCCTAATACAACAGAGAGCAAATTTCAAAGATTGTAGAAGAGTTATGACACAATTTATTTTTGCCCACGTAAAAAAATCATTACACGATATTAAACAATTTTATTATGAAAGAAACAGTAGCGCTTATTTGTTCTGAAGGAGAAATGCTCTTTAGTTTTAATGTTTTACACATTAGCTACGAACAATCACAATGTTGTAAATACAATTATGTGAAGTTTCATTTAAAACTTAGTAACACGAATGTTCTGTTAAAACTGTAGTCAAGATGACCCATAAAACATAGTTTTATACATAAAAAGTAGTTTTAAAATAGAAAAATAACAAAAATGTAATACAATTTTAATTCTTTTTTTTACAAAAATGTAATAAAATCAAAACATTTTATAGATTCTTTATATTTTCAGCAGTGATTAAACAAAGATAAAAAAAAATTCAAAATTATAAAATTATGTTGCAGGACAAGTGATGCGAGGAACATGTTTATATTGATATATAACAGTATATATTGCACATCGCAAGTCTCACATTAAATTAATTATAATTAAAAGTTACTATGTTTCCACCCAGGGACTTGTACTGGGGACTTGCACGTGTGAAACAGACGTGGTAGTGACTACACTACGGAAACTATGAAGAAGTTTGACGGATTTAAGTACATGAAATGAATCAAGTAATTTTGGTAGTTATATTAAAAGATCAGTTGTTTTATATTAATTCATAAACATCAGCTGATAGGCAATAATAAGTTTCAGGTTATATTCATAATTAATTAGCTGTATTAATTTGTTATGTTTTCTAACAAATAATCGTAACGAAAATAAAAAAGGAAGAGAAAACATGAAACATGATTTTTATTTTTGGTTCAGTAACAGTTTTTTTTTACTTTTGGACGCATTCTACGTCTGACAAACATATTCAATGAACATACTATTTTTAACAGAACACACGTAGTATGCAGTGAGACTGTGGATACTTTTTATAGTTGCCAAGTTTCATAAACCCTGTACAACACTTTAAAAAAACAACTGAACAGAGAAAAGGCCATCAGAATAAAAACATGCAGGGGTATAGAATATTGGAGACGATAAATCAATATCTTTATACAGTTATTTTGTTAATATAAAATTTCCTTATAATTGTCCACAAACTTCTGTAGCCTTCTGTAAGATATGTGCCAGAACCATTAGGATAAAAGAATAAAAATTAATTTACTAACAACAATAAAACATATTTCTTCAAGTTACACAATTTTAAAACACCGTACGTCACAACTGTTTTGTAATACTTGGTATTAATGTTCACTACCCATCACAGTACCAACGTAAAGTCTAAATCCAATGAATAATCAACATGTAAATCATAATAAATTACTGAAAAACAATAATAAAATACCACTATTAACAACTGTAGTTAAACTGTTAAGAAAACCACACAGTAAAAAGCTACGTGAAAGATACACCTTGAAGCTCCATTTCTATTCCATGTTGGTCATAGTTCATCCAGTCATTAAGGAAGTACTATAAAGGGATTAATTCTTTTATTACTTGCTTGGTTTTTAAAATGTATCAAAACTGATGTTTATTAAGTACATGAAAATGATTAAAACAGAACAGAAATGGACTGGATTGCAAAAAAAACTATTACAGCCGTTTAATTATTTTTACAATCCAAAGTTGATCTTTAGTCTTTTCTCTTTATTACACATTTGTATGAACAAAATTTCTATATAAGAGAGAAGATTTATAATAAATGCATTTATTCCAATGCAAAAAGGTAAACTTCAAACAACTTATCATGCACTCAAACAACTAAACTAAAAACACAAAAAGGGTAGGAAGCAGAACATGAAAGAAAATACAAAGAAAGAAAGAAAGAAAGAGAGAGGGAGAGAGAGAGAGAGAGACAATTAAGACTGTTCCTTAATTATACAATGGGAACATATACACAATAATCAGACATAACACATTGACATGGGGTATATAAACAGCAATAATAACCACAAATTAACAAATTAAAAATTTCAAGAATAAATATTTATCTCCATTAAGCTGAATGTTTTCAAAGTCAAGTAATGTGTGAAAGCAGTAGGTATATTTATTAAAAAAAAAAGTTTCTTAAACAAAAACACTAAAACAAGGAAATTAGCACTTCAAAGTAAAATTAATATTTTACAAAAAATATCCTGAAAATCTGAAAAATTATTAAAAATTAGGCCTACATTTTGAAATTTAGCTACATGGGAAAATACTGTACATATTTTCCTTTACTGCAACATTTATTTTCAAAATAGTAACAATCCTTAACAACATAAAAGTGGCAGTGTGTTCTGCTCATGTTCAACTTCAGAAAGCAAAGCAAAATAAAAAAAAAACAGAATTATTTTGACTAATATTCCACAAATCAAATAGTTCAGTCATTATTCATACCCAACGTCAATGCAGCTGTAGGTTAGTCTACACTCCACACCATAATTCAACCTTTACATTACATATCACGTTAAATTCAAAAGTCAATCATAAAGATTGTCCACATTTAAAAAAATGTATATACCAAGTCATAATGTATTAACATCTTGAACAGTTTTAGAGGTTTTTTTAAATATGGGCTTTCTTTTTTTTAAACACTAATTACAAGTCCTTAACTTAATCTGAGTCGCTTGCATTCTTTGTCAACTTGTACTTGACTGAATCCTTTGAAGATGCTGGTCTATTTTCACTTAACTTAAATTTGCTCAGTTTTATACAAATATATGTTCCCAGGAACAACAAGCACAATAAGTTTATCCCTAGTCCGATAGAGGCGCGGTAGTACCACGTCAAACTGTTTGCTTGATTCAACAACGCCTTTGGATAGCAGTACGATTCCTGAAAACAGCGCAATTAATTATATTAAATTTATTATTAATTACAGGAGGGCATTTATGCCTCCTGTAGTCCCTTCATATTTTGTATTATATTGTATAATTTTTGAAGGAATTTTGGTAATAAATATGAAATATTCCCATATGATTTATGAATATAAAGTAAATCAGCAAATTACAGGTAAAAAATATTACGCCCAAACTGGGAACCTTTGGCTCAATGCCAATGCTCTACCAACATAATCATCCCTACATCAGGGACTTAGTCCAGGGAGGACTTAGTTTATATTTTTTCTGTTGTAATTTGTTCATCCCCAACTTAGCAATAGTGGTTATAAGACAAATTAAAAAATTAAAACTGTAGTTTCATGATTAGTAGCTACAAATTAACCTAGGTCATACATTTTTTTATGCCAGACTACGCAGTGCTGTAGCTTTCATGGAATTTCAAATATAATGACGAACTGAACTATGCTCTTCTGTTTACTCTTCTCCCACTAATGATACTCTTGTGCTGACCTTGGTTTCATGTGAAAAGATTTGTTTGTTCGCTTAATGTGTATAAATGTTGTCTGAGATACATAAGTTTACGATTTATGAAAGTATTCAGGTTTTGTACATACCTTATTTTACGGACTGTACTAAAAAACACTTTTTTTTATGTATTAAGAAGCACTTTTTTTTCAAAAAATTACCTCCAAAATTCAGGTGCGTCTTATACTCGAAATTAATATAAAAATAGTCAATGTTTGATTTAAAATTCCCGCCAGTCTTAAAAATGGCCATATATTCGATGCTGCGGGAAACCTATATCCAGCATTAGATTCAACTGGCAGCAGCAGTGCACCGATGCGACGAACATGAGTTGCGGAGAATTCACAAGCTTACTAACACTGTCCAACCATCACAAGCCCAGAACACTGTCTAGCCTATGAAGCAGTCTATGGTGCCAGTGAACTTGAAAGTGATTTGTGTTATCGGTAACAGTACAATATTTTTGTTAGTAGCTAGTTTCGTAATAGAAAAAAATAAAAATAAACTAAAAATTTTTTTTAGTCTGGCATTGCAATCTACGAGGGTTGATCAAATATAAACGAGACTGATTTTTTAAAAAATTTATTGCTTACTTACAAATTATTCTTGATACAACTTATTTTTCTACATAGTCTCCCGCACGAGTAACACATTTTTCCCACCGGATTGGAAGTTTTTTAATTCCATCTTCGTAAAAAGTTCTCGGGCGTTCATTGAGCCATTGGAGCACGAAGGTCTCCACCGCAGAATCGTCTTCGAAACGCTGGCCTCCAAGCGCCTCTTTGAGTGGCCCAAACAGGTGATAGTCGCAGGGTGATAAGTCTGGACTGTATGGGGGATGTTCCATTGGTTCCCAGCCAATTTGATCGAGTTTAAGCCTCGTAGCGTTCGCGAATGTGGTCGGGCATTATCGTGAAGAAGAATGACGTTTCTCACCGGTTTAGATTTACTTTTCCTCTGAAAAGACTGTTTTATGACCTCTAAAACATCGCAATAATATTGTGCATTTATTGTGCGTCGTTGATGGAGGAAATCGACGTGAAAGGCGCCTTGATTGTCGAAAAATACAGTGGCCATTACCTTCCCGGCCGACGATCGTGATTTGGCCTTCAGAGGCGCCCTCTCTCCCTCTTCCGCCACTCCATACTTTTGCCTGTTTCGACTCGGGAGTGTAATGGTGAACCCATGTTTCGTCACAGGTGACAATCCGGTTTAATAATGCCTCACCATCTCGTTCAAATTGGGTCAATAGTCGCTGGCAAATCTCCAAACGATTCCGTTTGTGAGCGTCGGTCAAAATTCGTGGAACCCACCTTGCAGATACTTTGCTGAGTTCCAGGTTTGATGTAACGATTTTTGAAACCATAGCTCAACTGGAGTTCATCTGCAATAAATCGCAGCAATATCGTCTGTCTTCGTCCCAGGAGCTTCCAAACAGCATCAATGTTTTCGTCCGTGGCGGAAGTGGTCGGGCGACGATCATGGCTGAGGTTTCCTACTGCTTCCGTCCTTCGCAAATTCCTTGTGCCAAGCAAAAACGCGAGCTCTTGACAGGGTCCTGTCCCGTATTGAGCCGTCAATCTCGAAAGATTTCAGTCAGATTGACCCCTCCTTGGCCAAAAACTTAATAATAATTCTCTGCTCCACAGAAACGTGCACTTCACTCTCACTCATTGTATAGTTTTATACTGATGGGTCCGAACGGAAATGTTGCCCGTCTACGCCCGTCCCAAACCTCCCAGGCTACCTGAAACCCCACCCTTTAGAGTTCAATGTCCAACGGAAAAGTTTTTAGAAAGTCAGTCTCGTTTATATTTGATCAACCCTCGTAATAATAAAAATAGTAAAAAAGTTATTTATGAAAAAACTTAAAAATTAAGGTTCATCTTATAGTCCAGAGCATCTTATACTTCGTAAACTATGGTAGTTGTAAATAGTTTATTATGGCTATTAGGTTTTTTAGGAATTATATTTAATTTTTGTATACACAATAACAACATATTTAACTAAAACGGCAAATTTAGAAGGCAAAGATGCACTGTTATCTGAATTTCTTTCTGAATTATATAGAGAACAGCAATCACCAGAATGTGATAATAGTTATTTAAGCGAAGTTGATGATTGTGAGTAAAATCTTAACAATGATACAAAGAATGTTTTCACAGAATATATCAAAATGCTAATATATTTAATTACTAAGCTGCAAATGAGATTTCAGACACCAACTTTAAGGCACACCCTAAAGAGGAATATTGCTTTTTGTCCTTCAAATAAGAGGAAAATTACCCACTTTTTTTCAAGATGTGTAGGCGTCATATGTACCTTGGTCACTGGACAAAGCAGTGTATTTGACTGTGGAGATTAAAAAAAATTAAGTTTAAAAATGAAACATTGGCAGTGGAATAAAAGTGAGGTAGTGAAATAATATGGGATGGTAAGATAGAGGAACAGCAAAGTAGCATGAGATAATAGAACAGTGAGATGGGTGAGAATAATGTAGAAAGACAAAGAGCAAAGGAGTCTAAGATGGAGGGAGTCAAATAGTGGGGTCAGGTGATTAGATAGTAATTTTATAGAACAGTTATGCGGTGGGGTCAGTGAGGTGACAGAGGTGGTGTAATGAAACAGCAAGGTGAATGTCACCTAGCAGTCTGACAGAGTACATATACTAGCTTTGGAAAACCACAACCATATGGAACTCAAAGACAGTACAGAATTAAAAACCTGGTAAAAAAACCAACAAAGTTCATTTATTGTAGGTCCCATGAGATAAGGGTGTAATTGGGAATGAAAAGGCAGATTGATATGCCAGAGTAAGAATTGAAAGCCCTTTCATTGACTCAGAACCTGCATGTGAAGTATTTTATATTCTAGCGTGCAGGCATGCCTACCAATGGGTTTATGAGACATCAACACCAAATGGTTTTAGGAGAGAACGAAAGGTTTTATACAGACAAAGAGGAGGCTTAAGACCCCTTACAGGCGACATCCTCAGGCTGAACAAGTACAGATCTGTAGAGTGAATGGATATTCTGCAGCATCTACACAAAGTAGAATTTAACATGCCAAATCTTCTGCATAGGAAATGTGGAACATTTTTTAATGTCCTTGCTTTGGGTAGGAAATAATTTGAATCTTTAGGCATTCTACAAAATGGGGAATACACGAAGAAACAGGATGAAAAAAGATTATGATCATCTGAAACATCCCATGGTTCTCTAAAAACCTGTTCTTGATGTGGAAAGGACGAACTTGTGAACAAGGGTGCACAATAAACTTTATAGCTGAGTACGAAAACCAGCTATAAATCCGATTACAGTAGAATCCACATTACAGTAGAATCCCGGATCCTCCTTATAATTAGTTACAGTTGTACAATGAAAAACATAGGTTAAGGTTAGAAACATACATAGGTTAAGGTTAAAAAACATATAGATTAATAGCAGGATATAACAAATGTAATCAAATTTAAAAAAATAATAATTGCTATTTATGAAGCATTACAACATTAAATAGGCCTAACAAAAGTTAGTAAGTAAAATGGATCATATATAAACTTTGTAAAAACTTATTGTATTTTTGTGATTATTATTTATTTATTTATTATGTTATTTTTGATTATACCTTAAGGGTGGGCAGCTACTAAAGGCAGAGTGGAGCTGTGCTAAGCAGAACCGAACGAAGTGGAACTGAGCAGAATGAAGATGAACGGCAACTGAAAGTGGTGTTCAGTAATTGCTGTTTGTATCTTTTAAATCTAATTATTTAGATCTACTGCAATGGATTTTATGCACTACTACATTCAAAAACTGTAACTTAGGTAATGGGAAATAATAAGTTTGAAGGCATGATTAGCATGGAGTAAGAAGCGGAGTCAGCTTCAAAACCAATCCTAGGTATGAAGAGTGGAGCACTGCAATGTCGCTTGATTATACTCAGCTTTCTTACGCTCTCAGTAGCCACTCTTACATTCAAAACAATAGATTAGGTTTTGAATGCAAAGTCCGCTCCTCTCCGCTCCACATTCAGTGGCCACCTGGCCTAATTAAACAAGTCTGAGTTAACTAACCAAGTTTTATATTTAAAGCCTTACCAATACTGAAGGTTTTGTTAGTTCAGCATCACCATGGCACGAAGAACATTGGTAGTCATTGAGACCATGACAGGTTAGGCAAGTGTAATGACATCGTAAGCACTGGTTGGGTTCTACAGGGTATGTCCCTTCAGTACACTTTCTACGGCACAACCCGTCTTTTGTCAAAAACAAATTCGGAGCACATTCTGCAAGAAATCAAATTTAAAACGTTTATAAATTCCGTATTGACAATAATAGTAGAAAAGCTAGAGCTTAAGACTATAAAAACATCTAATTTTTAATCTATTTGCTAAATCATGTCCAGTTACACTCTGTTAGTTACTTTTATGTGTTTTTTAGCAGAAAACTGTTAAAAAAACAAATAAAATAAACAAATAGAAACTGAGAATAAAACAACAAAATATTTAAAGATGGCAAATAAAAGTTAATAATAAATTTAGACAGAGAAGTAAGTGATAAGATGTAATAATACTCAATTTTAAAACTTATTGAAAGTCATAACATAAAAGATAGAAAACAACATTAAGTAAACATGCAATAACTAGGCTACAATATTGTTGATGTTATTGAATTAATTTAAGCAAATAGTGAAGAAGAAATATTGAAACAACATAGCCTTGGTTAGTTGGATTACATTAAAGATCACCTGGCAGTTATATTTTGGTATGTTTACTTGATTATGTGTTTAACTGTTTTTGTAAAGTAGTAGGATATCTTTACAAAACAAATTAGTTGATACTGTCAAATTCTTTCACTCCTAAAATGTTTTTACTTTATTTTTCTACAATTCTATTCAAAGGTTAAATAGAAGGTTCATTGGTTTGTCTGTGTGTCATAAAGAATCCATTTCCTGTATGACTAGTGTTAATACGTATTACTCTGCTATTTGTTACAATAAAATTATGTATATTTAATTTTACAGGTATTTCTGAAAATGTGGTTTGCTTTTTATATTTTGTATATATTTTTTGCTTCTGTATCTTCAAAAGCAAAAAATATATATAATAAAATGTAAAACAATACCACTTTCTCACATATTTTAAAGTGGGATATGTATGTTTGATAAACATTAGTCTTACAAGGAATAGATTCAATATAGCTGACATTATCTATATAGATCATAAAGTAAAGAAATGATCTACGATTGTAAAGTAGTTCTACGATTATAAATGTGTTTAAAAATTTAGAATAAAATAAAGTTATGTTATATTGTTATAAAAATAGTAAAATTAATTTTTGATTTCTGAATTTCACTGAACTCCACAACAACAACTCGTAACAAGTAACAAGTTCGTTACTAAGCAAAATTCATTCTCCCATTTAAAAAAGGAGGTTGTTAAAAAAAATCATATTTCAACTTAAGCCTACTCATTTGAAAACTATTTCACCATCTTAAATAGCGTTAAAATCTGCATAACTATGTGTTTTATATTTTCAAAATTTGAAAATGAAATCAGCAGTTGTTAAAGATCATTTTACATTTTTAAGCACTGATTAATATAGATTTTAACACTAATTACAAGGGTCATTTAGAAAGTAGAGAATTTTTTATCTGATGAGCCACACAGTTCCCCTCCCCACAGCTGCTGCCATTGTGTCACTGACCTTCCCACTCTTTCATGCCAGCCTGAAGCTAACATAGTCACTACAGTTATTTACTATTTATTATGCAACTATATTGTGTGATAAAATTAACGATTGAAATTTACAGACAGATAACTGATGTCTGTGAAAAGCGAATGCTAGTTCAATGGAATGGCATTCTCAATCTCCATCAAAGCAAAAAAAAAAAAAAAAAAAAAAAAAATACAAATTTTTGTGTATTAAGATGTGAGCATCAAGATGGTTATGGCTACAGTGTTTTGGAATTGAAAGTGTGTCCTGCTCATCGAGTACATGCCTAGAGGGGAGACTGCAGCAGCCTACAGTAAGGCCCTTCACCAACTCTGCCGCACCATTCAAAACAAATGGCATGGATTGTTGTAGAGATGCATTATGCTTCTTCACAGTAATGCACATCTGTATGCTGCTTTTTTAATGATGAATACAACATTTTAAGTGGGAAGTTTTTGAACATCCATCTTATAACTATAACTTGGCCCCAAGTGATTACAATATTTTTCTCAAAGTGAAGAATTTTTGGGCAGAAACCACTATAAAAAAGATAATGAGTGGTATATTATTTTTTTTGCTTGATAAACTAATGAGGATAAGGGATCAGTGTTAATGGTAAAGGAAAAGCAATGGCAGCAACTACAGCTTGAACTAAGAACCTTTAGGTTAGGTTATAGAGTTGAGTGACGCAGTAGACTGACCAATCCTTTAGCCACTTTGACCACTGAGCCCCAACTACATAGAAAATTAGCTAAGGTATCAAATGTGTTGTAAAATAAATGTTGTTTCATTATCTTAATAAAAAAGGTCTAAAAAACATAGTTTACTAACCCAACGACCCTAGTATAACAGTAAAACAACATTTTCAAAAAAAAGGCTATGTTAAAAAAATCGATAGAAATCAGATTTGATATAAATTAGTTTTAACTTATTTGACTTAAACAAGGTCTGCATGTAAAAAAAAGTATATTACTATAGCTTAGTCTAGTTTCCTCCGGAGCTATTGGAAAAAATGAAATATTGACAAAATTTCTCAAAATAAGTTTATCAGATTTTGGTCAATTATCTTTATTTTTGATAATAAGTTTATCAAGTTTATTAGTTGATAATCAGTTTTGATAAATCAGTTTATCAATAAATCTTGATTTATATTTCAGTGTACCAAATTTGAAATAAACGAAATTTTGGTTTGGGAATAAGTAGCAAACCAAAAACCCAGATTGCTGCCTCTATAGAGTTTGGGATACATTAAAAAATATTGATACAAAGACAATTAACAATTTTCAAGTGAAAACAAACATTAAATGTAAGAGCGAGTCTTACAATAATTTCTTTGGTAGATTCTTTTTAAATCAATACTAACTTACTTGTGTTAATTTATTTTAATTAAATCGAATTAACAGATTAACTATTCACATCTTAGTAATATTTAAATTCATCTGTTAGTTCAAAATTGCAATTTGAAACTAACTTTTTGTATATTTTTGCACTTATAATATATTTTTAATCAGATAAGTGTCTCATGTGTCATTAAAAATTATTACATTCTTTGTTAAGATTTTATTATTCATTTATATATTTCAAATTTCACAAGTAAAAATGTGTTTGTATGTAAACATACAGGTTTTATAACACTGTATAAAACTATTCTTATAAATAAAAACTGCCAAATCGTTATGTTACAAACTGCTAAAAAAGTTTTGTTTCATTATCTTGAAGAAAACGTTCTGACTTATCTCTCTTAATGTATTAGCTTAGCCTGTTTTTAAAATTGATATTTCATTAAGTAATTGAAATATATTATTGTGAAGATGAAAAAAATATTTATTTTTCTCTAATGAAAACTAGAAAATTCATTACAATTGTTCGTCCATTTTGAAAGGTTAAAAACCATAAATAGATAGTTCTCTAAGATTATATTAGAGTAGCATGCAGTGGATAGTAGGTTAATGGAGGTAAGTAAGCAAGTTAAGGGGGTTGGCACTCACCCCTGCTGTCTAGGTCAGCTGTCGCCACTTTCCGCTGCAACCCCTCCACCTGCCAATCACTCCACAAGCATTCAGTTAGACCCAACATAAAGCACATGACATTAATTAAAATACAGAGAAAACAAAACAGAGTGTGTTTATGTTTCTGAATTTTATTATTTTATATTGTTACTAAACTGTTATAGAGCTCGGAACAATGAACATAATATACAGGAATCGTAATATGTTTTATAAACCAAGAGATTCAAAAATGGCAACAGCAAATTTTGTAGTTAAAAAAGAAAAAAATTGTATTGCTAATTATGGCCAATGTTCCCTAAAAAGGGCAACAAACATCTTAAAACAAATATAGGATAGGAAAACGGAAACTACATGTATTGCTGAAACAAAATTATTTAAAGATTTAACACAGATATAAAAACATAGAAGGGATAACATAAACACATCCTGTGAACAGATAGAGTAACAAAACACCCAGTGCTTTGGTGGTGCAAAGTCAAAAACAAGTGTAAAAAATCCAATTCACACAAAAATTACAACAAAAAGAAATACCAAAACACTGATACTTATATTTTAAACATGAAACATAAAATCTGCCCACAGCAACAAAAAACTAATTTAAACCATTGTTTTTTTTATAACTGCTGCAATGTGTTAAGTGAATTATAGATTATCAAGAAAAACGTATTTGCTGCATAACATTTAAACACAGAATATAAGTTGTAGGGTCTCTGGACCAGAGTGACATTAATTTTTTAAACTGTCATTTGAAATATTGCTGTAAGGTTGTATTTGTAAACTCAATCTTTAATACATCGTTTTCTTCAACGTATCTGATTAAACAGCCATGCCTAATTTTTCTTTAATTAATTAATTATAATTAATTAAAAATAAGTTGTACTGTACACAAATTTGTTCAAATAGTTTAGAAAAAGTATTGTCATATCGTTTTGAAATTTTCAGCATTTGTATAAAATATGGCTATAATATAATATAAGAGAAAGTAATAATATTCGAATAGCATGACAATACATTTTTTTCTGACCAAATTGGTGGAAATTGGTGTTCTCAAAAACTGAAGGAGTAGCAATTTTAGAAAATCAGTGATTGTGTAAAACAGGCAGAACGAAATTTACTTTGTTGGAGTGAAAATAGTTTTATTCAAAATAAAACATAATTTTAATTACTTAACTGCACAAATAATATACAAATATACATTCCACACAAAACTTAGTCAAGTATTGTTATTTTTTTTAAAATTGGAAAACATTTCAACAGCATTAGTTTTTGAGAGTGACAAAACAATTTTTACCATTATATACTTGGTGAAATATATATGTCAGGGAAATGTAAATTATCTGATACAGTTGGTCACACTGTTCTACAATATTACCAAATTACTATAATTATTTTAAAAAATATTTTCACAATTAAAAAGCTAAAAATATTCCTTCAAGTAAAAAAAAAACTCAATTTTTTTTCTGATATACATATCTTATTTTGTGTACGAGAAAAATAAAAAATATACATTTAGTAATTGCTAGCCTATATGACATATTTTTTCATGATAAATCACTATTCGTTGCCTTCCAATGTTTTGTAGAAACGTTACAAAAATTCTCCACATCTGAACTGCAATAACATAGCATCGAAAGGAAGGCACCATTTTACCAACTGATTTCTACTTTTAATAGGCTCCGAGTTGCTCTGTAAGTTATGTTTATTTTTGTAAACCAGAATTGGGTGTTGAATCACTTCAGTAGGTACAAACAGCAAGCAGTGTAGGCACCTCCATTACTCAAAGAGGAAATTATATATCACAAAATGGGTTTTCATTCATGAAGAATAATGACAATAAACAAAGCTCATATTCTGTGACCCTGATTGTTCTTTCCCTGTACACTTCAAATGAAGAAAGAAACAAATGGTGAGTTGTGTGTCACTGGTGAAGCAATGGTTTAACCAAGTGCGTGATTTGTACCCAAATAGCTGGCTGAACCATCCAGAGCCAAACTATAGAAATATTCTTTCAATAACAATAAATGTATAGCAATGAAAAAAGCTGTAAGTAAATTCCAATTATATCTGAATAGTATATCTGGAAGTAGGAACAATAAGTAACAAGCATTGTAGTTTTAATTTATTTTCGAAAGACCGGGTATTATCCTGGTCAAACATCTACATGCTCAAATTTCACAGTAATAGTAATTGATAAAAATTTAGAATTCCGAGATATTTTCTCTAGCATGTCCCCTATTTCCAATTTATGTTTTACAGCATTTCATCATTGTTAATGGTCGATATTTTGAGAAACAAAACAACTTCATCAAATCACAATAACCTGAGGAATAATAACTTCTTTACTGGAACTATTATGAACCTTATGATTACAAGCCGATATTATCATTGATTTAATACAGATTAAACTACTGTAAAATCTACAAAAATTATAAGATGCTTCGAGACTTTGCAAAATTAATTTTTAAATAAACAGTGTGGGAAAATTTCACAACACATAAATCTGATTATAAAACATAATAATCAAAAAGTGTAATTCTGGCGAGTCTTTTTACATGATTTTTGTTGAATTTTTCTAATCAACAAGAAACAAAAAGTTAAATATTTAATCACACACAATTAAATTTCTTTTGATTCTATCCCACAGAAGAGAGCACAAGTAGTCTACAAAAGGTATACAAAGAAAAATAACACCTTTATAATTCTCATAACTATATAATCATATAATCAATGTATAATCTACAGTTTAATCAAAATTTACATTAGTTAATACAGTACACAAATACGTAAAACATATATACACCACTTCGTACAGACAAACATAAAACATAAAGGAACATGCGACCGAGAATTAAGAAAGAAAATACAGTCTAGAATCATTGCTTTGAGCTTATGATAGAAAGTTAGTTCAAGTTTGGGAAATATGCTATCGAGCTTTTTATGGAAAACAATGTATTTCACAAACATGGACTATTTGGAGAATAACGAATTCCTAATAACGAGTACAATGAAACATAGCTCGAATAGTGATTAATATGCACTGGCTATAGTAACTGTAAGGTGTGTTTCAGGTTGCAAAATTAACCTTCAATAAATTATGAAGAAATATTCTTATTATATGAGTAATTAATTTGTGAATGAGAGACAGCAAATATATAGAGATTGTGTTCATTGCGTGTAACCATAATTTCACTTTTATTTGTTTACAAATAAATGCAAGTATATCCTGCATTTATTGTATTCATTTGTATTAATTCAATACAAGATTATAATGAGAAGTTCTACACTTTCAAAATTATAAATTTTTTTTAATCAAATGATGTACCACAATGATTAAAGAGGAAATCCCATGAAAGCACCACCATCTATACTGTTTTTAAATTCAAACAAAACTATAGATTAACACCATTATACTACATAAACAACCAATCTATTACAAAATTGTTTAGAACGTTTATAGTTAAATATATCTTGCACATTAGATACGCTCATTGATAAATACTGAATTTATTAATTAACGCTGTTATACTACATGCAAAGCTCAGCCATCTCCATTATTACGATATCGATATATCAAACTATCAACACTATAATAATTGAGATGGCTGGGATAGGCATGATTGATGTTTTAGGCAGTATAAGACTGATGTTTTATATCTGCATATGATATAGATAAGCATTCATTTTCTTTAATATCAGTTGTGTAACATTTATGGTTAGCAATATAATTTAACTTTCCACTTCTGTTGCTAGCCTGTGACTGCCACAATTTTATTTTATTTTTTTACAATATTATTTTAATTACATATTTTACCATTGCACTTACATAGTCATATTAAAAAGACTAAATAAACAAAAAAACTTAAGCCCAATAAATACATTTTTTTTTTTATGAAAACAAGCCTAAAAAACTAACATAAATTTTGAAACATACTATCCATTACAAAAGAAGAAGCTAGCAACATATAAAACAAGTAACATTGTACCTTTTCAAAATTAATTAAAACAAATTACAAAACCCAAAGCAATGACTCTTTCTTTTCAACACTGTAATAGAAAAAGAAAAACCAAACCATTACCACGAATTATTTTGGCATGTTCAATATAAATATATCTCAAATAAATAAAATTTATAAATTTTTAATAAAAATAAAGTGATAAAAACACAAGTGTAAAACAACAAAAACTATGTAATTGCTATAAATTGTTAAAGTATGTCACAAGAATGTATTTTTTTTATCAAAAATGGCAGTAAACAAACAAAAAACACAGTACAGTACTATATATAGTTGTACTAGTCTAGTATATTTGAGTCCAGTAGAAAGTTTGTGTACAAGGTCATATGGTTTATGCACTGTTTCTACATATTGTTAAAAATGGCAAGAAATGTAAAACACTAATGGCTTGCAGATTGTTTTTTAAAATATTCAGCTGTTGTTACTGTTATTTCATCTTTGCTAGTGTCAATTTCTTCCAGCTTAGACAGTGATTATAGTTTGTGATATTTTAAAGAAGACATCATTGAATTGATCAACGTTAAAATTAGAACCGTATTTAACTTATCTTCAGGATCTTCATTAAATTAAGTGTCTGTGGTATTTTGATAATCTGCTTAAAGAAAACATCAGTGATTACAAAACTTCTTAAAATTGCAAGTGTATTTAACTTAAGATCTGTCTACAGGTTCTTTATTAAAGTAAAAGTGTTTTTGATGTTTTAGTGATCTGCTTAAAGTGATCAATGAATTACAAAACTTGTTAAAATTAGAAGTGTATCCTTATAATCTTCATTCATTTATTAATTTTATGGTATTAACATTAGCGATTATAATTAACTGAGAACTTCAAATATAAAGAATACTTCAAAAAATCAACAGAAGTTTCAAATACACTGAATATACATTTTCCATGAGCTTCAGACTGACAAAAAACTATCACAGTAGGTGCCCCCCATATGTTTACGAAAATTAAGTGTTTTGGTTGGTTTAGAAACGCAAATAAAATGTTTCTAGGCTTCTACCTAAACCTAAATAACATTTTTTTAAAAATTTTCTATTTGTTGATACAACCTCTACAATATTAATAAAACTGCCACTAGATTACACTACATTTTGTGTACAGCAGAAAATCTGTACAGAATAAAAGATTAGACACATTGTATCAAGTATAATGAAAAATATGTAACCTGATACTGACTTAACGTAACAACAGCTGAAGGTGTTTAAATATATTTGTTTAAAATTATACTTTAAATAATTTGAGAAAGTTAGCAAAGTTATTAGTATGTTAAGTATACCTGTTATTTTATATTTTGGTGTATTTAAACTGAAATTCACTGACAAAATAAATATATTATAAATGTACCCTGTGTACAAAAATTAATAAAATCTATAAGACTTTTATAGATTAAAATAAAAAATAAATTTAACTATATTAAATTATTTAACTTTTGGAAGACAAAAGTCAGTCAATTGAATTCACAATATATTTTACGAAACAACAAAGATTCACAGTTAAAAAAAATAATTATAATAATAAATCAAATTATTGCGACGTTGCAATGATTTGAACAAATTATGCTCACTGAAATTAAATACTTTAAAACCTGTGATAACAAATTACTTTAAAATTGAATAATGTTTTGGCTCCAAGAAACTGACCCGGAGGTGCTACTTTTTTACTACAATTAAGGTATCACATGACAAACCCAACGAGCCAGCTTTACGACATATCACAACACTTTTATCAGGGACACTCATACTTTCACACACTCGCTCAAAACACAACCTTATAAACAGCAATGCCATCATAAAATGTTTGACCACCACGCATTTTTTACATTTATTTCCAAAAATTACAGTTTATAGCTTGTTCATAATGTTAATTATCAATAATTTTACGTTTGTTTGCTAACAAATTTCTATTTTCAAATCCCTTAAAAAGTAGTAAAAAGGAACTGTAATTGGTTTATCTGAATAAATATTATTTGTCAGGTGACATATTAATTTGTATTGTTTACTCATTACCGACAAATTTATAAATCAGTTTTCCTTTTGTCTGATTTGTTTAATCATGTTGACAAATTTAATTACTTTAATTAGAATAAATTACACAGTAATCAAGTAACCATTACATTGTTAGTTCACAGTCTGTTTGATAATTAACATGTTTATCTATGTACTGCATTGCATTATCCTTTATAAATTTATTCAATGCTCTGATTATTATTGTAATTAATTTACACACTGTGTTAATATTTATTTAAAGTAAACAATTAAACAAGATAAAAAATATATGTAAAAAAATCAACGTACATGCTAATATCATAAAACTACATTTAAGCAAGTATGAATAAATAATAATATTTGACGCTGGAGTAAGAAAATAATCTTTATAAATAAGAACACAGTTATTTCAATATTAAAGAATAGTAATGCTGAAAAATTAAAAGCATCTATTAATTGTACAGATATTATTTATGGGTTTAATATACTCACTGCTAAGGTCGAGAAAAGTAACATTTAACATCATTACAAATTGTAATAAATTATAAAATTCATCAGCAAACAAAATCAAAAACAACACTCACCATTTTATGATGCCCTTGCCTACAAAATATATTGAGCATTTTTTTTTTTTTTTGGAACACTTTGGAATCGAATCCGTTCTAACTACAAATCGCTATATACAATAAATTTGCGACTATTATAATTAATTTATAATACTGTTGGAATGGATAATCCACTTCAGTGCGTCAGGTTTCAACACTAATAATAATTGCACTTGAAGAATTGGAGATCCAGTCAATATTATATACATGATGAACGTGACAATTCCATAACCTTACCATTTCTAATTCATGCAAAAAGTTTCATCTACTACAAATAATATTAACAACAAGAAATAAATTTTTTCAATTAAGTAGAAATACCGACCAGTCTGATCCACTACAACAATGGTATTTGTAACAATGTGTTTTGGTTAGGTTAGGTTACGTATAATACTTGTGAAAACATACAATTACTTTACAAAAGTATAACTTATTTATTCATTGTGAACTAATGACTTTGCCATTTGTATTAGTTTCTAAACATTATTATATGTAATGTGTACAAAATAATTTCATAAAAATGCTTTCTGGTATAACCTACAATAAAAAAAAAATTAATAAATTTTACTAAATTCAAACATTTTATAAAATTTTGTTCCATGATTTTTTAATAATATTTTTTTAATGATACCTTTATAATAATATTTTCTTTATGCCTATCTAGTACAATTTTTATTACAACATTATTTGTGTTTATATAATTAAATTTTCTCTTTAAAATAAAATTTAAAAATTAAAATATGATCACAGAAGTTGGTTAGGTACTAAGCTAATTGTTACATTAGGCATTATTTGACTCATGCACTTTGTTTATGTGCAGTTTCAAATCTGAAGTTACAAATTTTAAAAATAAAATAAACACTTTTCCCTTAAAAAAATAACTTTTACATTTTAAATTAAAAAAACATAAGCCTAAAAAAATAACTTTTACATTTTAAATTAAAAAAAACATAAGCCTACTTCTTTTTAATCTTTAATAATTTTAGAAATAAATGAATTATTTTAATTACACATCATAAGTTAGATATTATTAGGCAAGTCAATAGTACTAAATAAGTTGTACTTCAATCTATTGTACCCAATACTAATAAACCTTTGGATAATAAAGTTAAGTTTTTATTTTGGCTATTCTTTGGAGGTTCCTCCATCACTCACTGTCAACAATAAACTAAAAACTAAACAACAAAACTTTAAAATATTCTAAAATATTTAAAAATAGGAATGATAAAAATATTAACCGGTATAGTGCGCCCGGTTTGCGCTTACTTATCCACCACCGCTTAAATATATATATATATATACTGAAACACCGCTTAAGACGTCACATCAGTAAAAATTAATAAAATCGATCATGATATAAACTTCCTTGTGCGATGTTTACAATTTAAAATATCTATACGAATACACACAACACAACCTCATACAACACTGCTGCAACTATGATTCGATTTGTTCGTTTACTTTTTGGCAATTTTTCAGTTCTAATCGTTTGCTTTGGTTTGATATAACAAAATGATAGTCTACATAATTCAATTTAAGTGTTAATAATGTTACTAAAATTAGACACCAACCTATACATTTGACCGTAGGTTTTAGACAATGCGTCTTGTTTTCATATAGGTCCTCATGAATGTCTGAGGACAAGTTGGTCTGTTGGGATGTGTCTTTCCATTCATCTGGGTTGTTGGGACTAGCAGGTTTCTTTTTTATAGCTGTTGGTGGACTTGTTACGACCACTGTAGATAGTTTGGGATTCATCGAACTTGTCTGAGGCGCTGTCTCCGTCCCATAGAAGATCAACTTCCAGTCAATTAACTGACCTAAACAATTACAAGTAAAACATATTGAAAATATTCATGTAATTCATACAAGTATGGTATTTTTTTCAATACCACTTAAGTAATATGAACCACACACGCTGAGATTTGTTGCCGGGTTTGATCTACACAGAGGTTTCACAAAACAAATTTTTTAATTATTGATATGGCTTAAACAATACAATTTCAATCTCAAACTATATTCACACTTGTTTCAGTATCCCGCATTCTGCAGTATTGCAAAACCGTGTACTGAAACCGCAACGTATCGTAGTGTTGCACCTGCTTCGTGGCCCTAATTAATTATTCATAGAAAATTTTTTTCGTTATTGTTCTTCAAGTTTTCTGTTATATTTTTTTGATGTATCAGTTATACTGTATGTTAAGGTTTTTTTCAAACAATTTATAAACATTTACCGGTTTGCGAACATAAAAAAGATTTCTCAAACAAACAATTGTGAAATGACACAGCATTAGCATTATTTAGGACCTTTAGAATTATGGCAAATATCCTTGCATCAAAAGATTTTACCTATACTAAGAAAAAGATTTTATTGTAAAAAACATACAAGGTTTAAGCAGCAGTTTTAAAAGAGAATTGAAAAAATCTTGGATTTGCAGAGAAAAGAATAAATTCAGCAGATAATGTACATGTATCCTCCCTCTCTTTTAGATCCTCTACTTCAATTTTTTGTCTCTTCTATAATATAACAGGTTGGTAATCGTAAGTTTCTACAGCACGTAAATCTTTACAACTCTCTTGCTTGAAATGTTCAAGTACAAAAACTTTGTTAAGTGAAAAAGCATACAAAATTAAAAATCTTTTTTCACTGTTTGATGACTACATTTTATTATTATCATTTATTGATCAACATCGTTCGTTGATGGCTATAAAAAAAAACTTTTAATGCTAATTTTTCCAATGGTTTGAAGTGAAAATTATTACAAAACTACGAGCTATAGTCATTGTGGTTTTTAACTACAATCAAAATGAGTCATAAGTGTAAAACACAACTAAAAACACAGCGAGCCATGTTAAAATATAAAATAAACTCTGAGTACAACGAAGTACGATAATGTATAAAATCAATAACAGATCCTGTTTATTAATTAAACAAAACAATTCTAAATATTTGTATGGAATATTTAACATTAATAACTTTGTGTAGGGACTGTACACTATGTCAAGTTATAAATTATTATCAAAATGCACTAACAAATCTGATTTAAATAATCCATTTTAATTAAAGTGAAATGACAACATATGTCATTCAGTGTGAGTTGATAAGTGTCCAATAATTTATAAAATACTGAGAACTGAAATTACTTTATATGAATTTTCCTTTATGAGTAGTTATACAAATTTTAAACATAAAATATATTTACGACATGAACAATTTGTAATTTTTTTTTATGTTCTACAAATAAACAAGGGTTAAGTTATTCAGCTATTCTCTTTTAATTACACAATTTTTAAGACTTTAAATTTTACTTTAATTGTAAACAGAATATTTTTAGTTTGATAATGGAAGTTTCTAGTTTTTGCTTTATTTAATGTTAAAAAAATATATATCAGTGTAAGAAATGGATATAATAAACTGTTTAACTTGATATGAAACGATATTCTATAAGGAATGCTGGCAATGCATATTGTAAATGGATATATTTTCTCATTTGAATATTTAAAGATCCATTCTATACTATCTATTAATTTAATTAAAATATAAGTATGTAATGAATCCTTCAGTATATCTTCGAAAACAACACAAGAACAAACTACTGTTCACTTTTTTGGACAATTTAAGTAACTTTAATTGTGTTTATTTACAGTTTTGCAGGGTCACTTACTTTCTCAATGGTATATCCAAATACACAGCCTGAACCCAAAAGACACTCAAATATAAAATTTAACATATATATCATAACAGAGGTAACTAAAAAGCTTCAAAGAATAACCTTTTAAAACTTGTCCAAATTTAATAAACTTTGGTGAAATACAGTTTTCTATAGTGTTGTTCACAAATGAAAAAAATCTCTTTTTGAATTATATATTTTTGGTGTAGCAAATTTTTAAGTGATTTAATACCATAACATATTAACATACTTATTTTCTGAGTACTTCCAAATTGCTTTTACCTGTTTAATTTAACTTTGCCAAAGTAGAACAACAATTATAGATTTTTTCGTAAAATTACCGTTCATACATATGAAGGAGTTAGGTAATGCTTAAGTAAAATAAATGAAATTAGAAATTTAAGATAAATTATTTGTATTGTAAATTAAAAAAATGTATATTTTTTAAAATTTATAACCCTAAAAAACCTACATTTAGAGTAGAATTTAGAATATTTTCATTCGTCAAATGAACCTTGGTATACTACAGTTCTCTAAAGTTTTGATAATGAATTTATGAATGCCAATAATGTTAAATGCCAAGGAAAACCAAAGACCGCAGAAGGCTGGCTCCATGGTTTTATACATTTTCAGTCAGTAATAATTTCATTCTTAAAACATAATCAATAGACTGAACAAAATTAATTAAAAACCATGAACTGAATGAAATCAAATAGTTTATATTTCCACAGTTTATAAACAATTAAACTGCAAATTTGTTAGAATGTTTACAAAAAAAGTGGTACAATTATGTTTAGAAATTGAATTTACACAGAATTTCACACAACCTTGTTTTATGAATTCAGGGTTGTGACACCCTTTATCATCAAACTGCCATCAGCTTTCATATCTTGTACAATAATATTTTGATAAAGTAAATTTTAAAATTTCAACATTTAATTGATTTTGCTCTAAGAAAACAATTGAAACGAAATGTTCAATAAAAGAAAAAAACACGAGACTGGAATAATACATTCTTTCAGAGTAATTAATTACTGTAATCACTTGAATAAAATTAGAAGAACAATGAATGGTGCAGGTTATTGTTTAACACTTAGCTTCCACAATATGATTAATCGAATTTTAGCAATGATTCTAAAGCTTTTAATAGAGATTACTTCAACTCTTAAATAAAAGAAACTGTTTCATTATTAGTTCCATTCTAGATTTTTAAAACTGATTATAAACAGACATTAAATAAAATTTAAGTTATAATGAGATTTACTGACAAAACTTTACTGGAAGATGAATCATATTACATAGTATTTTCATGTTAAATAAAGTTCCAAATAAGGCAGGTGGCCACCAGATAAGGAGAGGACTATGTATTCAAAACCTAACTTATTGTTTTTAATGTAAGTGCGGCTACTAAAAGTGAAGCAGAACCATGCAACGCCGCTAGACTTCGTTTCGCTTTCAGTGACCGCACTTACATTAAAAACAATAGGTTAAGTTTAGAATACGTAGTTCGCTCCGCTTAGCGCAACTCAGCTCTGCATTTGGTCGGCACCAGACCTAAATTGTATCAGTAAACAACAATTTTTATTTAAATAAGTTTAAATAAACACTGTATATAATTATAATATATGTGCATGATTTTTAGAACTGAGGGTAATTTTTTGTTTTTAGTATTTCAGTTGGCAACATTTTTTTTTTAATAGTTTACACCCTCATTGGAGCACTTTAATCAGTCCACACACCTCCAAGTCTAATATTGCTACTGAAAGACTAGCGTTTCAGCCTCTTCTTCCATTCTCAAAATTTCTTCATCCTGTCCAAACTGGTTGCCCTTTGTTCATCAGTTATGGTGTAGATCTTTCGTTCAAATGTTGTTAGCTTGAATCACAGATATTTATTCCTTAGAATCCTCTTCTCTGCTCTACCCTCAATTTGAGGCACCGTCAAATTTAACTCTTCTAAATCACTCTGCATCTCTTTGAACCAATTATTCTCCATTTTAATCTTCCAGAAATAGCTAAATAGCCGTTTCACCAGTCTGGTTTCTGGAAGGTGTGCTATATGACAAAAAAAAGCAATTCTCCTTTTCCGCATCATGCCTATTATTGACTCACTTTCTCAATATACCACTTCATTCGGTAGTAATATCCACTGGCGTTTCTTGTTAATGATTGTTCTGATGATTCTTCTATCTGCTTTCTGCAGTTTATCAGTTGTTGATTTAATCTTCAACTTAAAGAGTGTTTCACTAGCATAAATTGCCTCAGGTTTAACAATGGAATTTTAATGTCGAAATTTGGCATTCATTGAGAGCAATTTCTTTTTGTAGGTTGGCCAGGTGAGTCATTGTGTTTCAGTTTAAATGTTCTGCTGTTTATCGATGGTTTCTTGTGTGTTCCAGGCTATAATTTCCCCAAAATACTTGAATTTGTTCACAATCTTAATTTGTTTACCATTGCCTAGTTGAATGGCTGGTGTTTCATTTCGGAAGGTCGGCATCATTTCCGTCTTTTCAAACGAGACTTGTAGTCCGCAACATTTTGTTTATTTTAAATTACCATGTAATCTCAATGTCTATATTTTGGTTCCTAAATATTTCAAGACATCTGCATAACATAACCGCAAACTGTGTTTCCACTGTAAATTTGTATTGTTGAATTAGTACTTTTAAATATTACTGCAGTAAAAATTATATGCAAAATTCGTGTCCAAAATAGTCTATTTTTAACTCCAGAAAATTTTCTTTCATTTAAAAAGGTGCACATTGCTCATTGTTTACACAAATAACCATTTTTTCAATGTTTGTTTCTGTTCATAACATCTGTCTGTCTACGGAAAACTCTGAATAAATTTTTGAGGTGCAATACATTTTTCTGAAACTTACATTTTAGAACGCATACATGCTTAATCTAGGACACAATTCAGTATTCTTTAACTATAACTGATTACAATTTTTATATGGGAAGAATGTTCCAGAATGCTAGACAACAAACATGCTGTCAAAACATTTCATTTAAATTTTGACAGACAGTTAATATTATTTTCTCACTGCAAAAACTTAATGCTTACATTTTGTTGCAATTTTTTAAAACTAAAAACAAATAATTCATTAATTAAAAAATCAATTCAATAACTTTACATTACATATAAAACATTTTTCTAGCACTGTATTTTATATTAACGTCGTAATATGCTTTAATTAAAGACTTTTGAAAATTTTCGTATTTTAACTGATTACAAAATTTTATTTGTACATTACGTAGAAAAGTTTTGGAAAATACAATATGTATTTGTATAGCATATATTACATAGAAATTTTTGGTTTTTTAAAACATGTTTTTATCAAGACATGTATATAAAAATAATACACACTTTTTTATGCCTAATGCAGAATGTAGATACAATTTTCTTTTTGGTCTCCTCTTAAAAGTAAGAATGCAAAAACAAAAATCATCTATTAAAATCTATTTAACTCTTTTAAAATTCTAATCACAATATCTAACATAATGAAGTTTTTAATAGTTTTAAAAGTCATAAGAAAAACACATTGTGCATAAATTAAAACTAAATTTAATATGGCAGCGTAGACAGGCATGAATACTGCAATAATGAGCACTATATAACTTGTTGCATGACAGTGTTACATTGATGTAGACAAGTAAAAACAAAAAACATATATATTGAGTGATAACAAAATTTCTTTTATATTTACCTGGCTTCCTTGTATTCTAAAATTTTATTATTGACATGAGTGGTAAAAAGCATGCATACGACATATTGACTTACAACATGCAAACATACTGCATGCACGTTTCAAAGAATGCACGCACTACTTGTACAATAATAAGTACGGGTTGCTATAAATTATTATTTATAGCACATTATAAATTATTTATTTATTACTTATTATCACAATTTATCGTAAAATATAATAAAGATTTTTTTTGTTATACTGTAATTGAAGTAATTTTTATTAAATAAATTTATTTTTTGTAAAAGTAATCTTAGCAAGTAGCCCTCTTGCTGACATTAAGGAAGCTAATTTCTAAAATTTTTGTTTACCTTACAATAATTTAAAAATTTGATTTCACTATCATTAATCAGCTTTAAAATCCCTATAAATTAATATTTTAAACTAATGAACGAAGACCTAAATCAAAGCAAATTTCTTAGTTTTAATTAACTTAAAATTTAAAATTTTTAATTTATGCATATTTTAACGTTGATTACTATGATGAAATCACATTTTCAGAAAAAAAAATTTATGAACATTTTAGGGTTTGGAATGGACCGCCTTCCAATGACAAATTTTTAATTAATGATTAGCCTTCCTAACGGATTTCCTTGGGTTACACGCACAAGGAGGACACACTAGTTGTCCTTTTCTATTTCTTTTAGATAGACAAACACTAGTTTTAAACTATTTATACCAACTACAAATATTATTTTCACTCAGAGGAATCATAAATCAACTTGATACAGAACATACGTTGAACAGACAATACAAATTCATACTTTACGATTTTAGATACACAGAAAACTTTTTTGTTCTGTTATCACCATTTTTGCTACTAGTGATTTGAAGTGGATGGAACAGAAAACAGTTTATGAGCATTCACATGCTGAACAGCTAAAACTTAGTTGCTCTAAAACTTTCTGCATCATTTATCAATGTAAGTAAAAACTTAAATATTATATAACTTTAAAACAGGCCTGCTGAGAGGAAGTGGCAGGCACAGCTGAATCCAGGAGGGCCCCAGATAAGCTGGTAAAAAAAAATGTTATAAAAACTAAAACACTATCTGATTTATCTGTATTAGGCTATTATTTATAATAATGTTACAAACTCTGAGAGTTGCAAACATGATATACGGTTCTAAAACCAAACCCTAACCCAGGACTGCACAACATATCAAGTAAAACAACTCGAGTTGCCTGAACCATTATCAGAGATAATATAACAAGAAGTTTACTAACTAATCTACTGACACTCGTAATCAAGAATATAAAATTTTTAGTACAAATAATTATAACACTTCCAAATTAGCAATTTTTTAATTGCTCTTTTTAGAGCATTTTTCTAACCTCAATTATCACTGTTTCTAAATGATGAAACACTGTATTACACTAACAGGGACAAAGATACGAATCTTGTTGAATTCTAGAGCAGCACTACAAGTAACTAAAAACAAACAACCGTCTGACTTCTCATACCGAACTCTTGAAATTGATGCCATGCTAGAACAACCACAGCAGAAAGACATAAGTTTCCAGTGGATCCCTAGCCATTGTGGAATATGGAGAAATGAAAAATCAGACAAACTGGCTGGACTAACAAGGAATTTAAGACCTGCTCCTCTGAAACAGATCTCCCTTAGCAGATATTTGGAGATGGTGAAGAGAGAGCACAAGAAAATCTGGACAGAGCAGTAGAGAGATGGAACTTCAGATCGCGCACTCATTGATATCCAGCCAACTCCCAAAGAGACAACCTTTTATCGAGGAATACTGAGAGCTGTTGCAACTTTTGCTGCTTGTGCAAGAACCGGATACATTGTTACCCAGGCATACCTTTACAGGTTTAACTTTGCAGATTCACCTCTTTGTAAGGCATGTGGAGAAGAAGAAGAGATACTGGAACCTTTTTGGGTGTGACTATGCGAATATTGCTAGCAAAAGGCTGAATGATAAAAGACAACTGACAATCAAAAATGTTTTGTGCAACAAGAGATTTTGGTCACTGGCAGCCCTAACATACGAGAGACATCGAACCATTGGGATGTTTGATCCTAGAAGTTTGACCTAATAATAATAATAATAATAATACACAATGAAAATTATAATTGGTAATGGAAAAGTATTACTATCAAAGTAAGTGTCAAGGGACTTTTCAGTATGTGTTTGTGTAACTATACTGAAAATCATGGGAGCTGTAATCATAATGAAAGGTATGGGCGCTGTAATCATACATAGGCACCTTCCTAATGACCAGATGAAGACACTTGTGTATTTTTACAGGGCATAGGCCTATAAAAACATAAAGAGTCCATACTGTGGAACCCACCATGGACCATTCCTGTCCTACAGCCCTGCCTTAAAACCTTAATTTTCATTTAGAAACACCCCTGAACTTTAATAATGTTAAAGAACACAAAAAACAAAATGTGATATTTCAAGTATCGAGAAAGCAATAGGCTTACAATCACAGTGAGTATAGAGTAATGTAACAAATATTATACTACTGTATTACATTACTGTGGATAACTGCTTTCTACAAAATAACACAATGCATGCATTGACACAAGGCCAGAACATAAATTCTTGCCTGGAGGTTTCCTCGCGTCCGTCAGTTCTTCTTGTTGCAAACCTTTCTTTGAAGGCAGTTTGGACAAAGGGAATAGTTGTTGGATTTTTGGGTATTTTTGGAAAATAGCCGGGATCAAATGAGGAGGTGTATGAGATGGTTGAAGTTGCGGTGCAAGAACGATAGTCAACCCGAAAGGCGGAGTGGCAACAACAATAGAGAAAGCCGTAGTACTTGCCGCAGGAGGCGGTGTCGGTCGTCGAGCGGAGATCACCGAAGGACGAGGCGTTTTCCTCGTTACAGGCACAAATGTTGGAAGAACTTTCTGATTAGATTTAGGAACTAGTAATGTTTTTGATTCTTTTGACGATTTCCAATTCGGTTTTGATGTTGTGTTAGCGGATTTGTTTTTCCTAGACGCTTTGTTCTTTCTAGGAAGCGGGGGAAGGTTTAGAGAAAATGGAGGACGCAGTTGTGTCTGGGGTGGTAAGTAACCAGGTGGCGATTCGGTTCCGTAAAAGATCAGAGCCCATTCGTGTAACGTGGCTCTCCCTGAGGAATGACACAGGAATGATAGCGCATGCACAATGTACAAGGTGTTCAATATTAGTAACAAATCTTATTTGTTTGTAATTTATAATGTTATTAGGAATAACAATAAGCAAATGTAATTAGAACTTAGTGTTTAACCACACATAATTATAAATATTATAATTTCTATACTAGAAATAACACAATGTTAAAGTGAAGCCAACATATTTTTTGTTAGTTGTAAATTAATGCCAGCTAATAAAGAATAAAAATGGATAATGAGATTGAAGAAAATCAGTGTTTGTTATAACAAACTATAACAAAAAATTAATTTCTCTACTTAATTGTTGGGTAAAAACTCAAATGCAAGCTTTTTGTAGTTTACAGATTATAAAATTTAAAATTAAATTCGTATTAAATTATTTTATCACAAGAAAATAAAAACGTATCATACTTAAAGTAAATGAATGGAAAAATAGTTAGATATTATTGATCTAAATCTAAATTTTAAGAACTACATGTAGAAATTCATCTGTCTCAGAACAATGTTAATGCATATTTATTAGATTAATACTGACTTGCAAAACATACAAGGTAATGTATTGATAAATTTGTTGTTGATATCCAGGAATTATGTAATGTATATAAAAGAACAAAATTTATAATAAACATAGATAAACCTTGATAGTATATATTCTCATACAATAATAATAATAAATTGTAGCAACAAAGATAAACCTGTTAGTATGTGTCAAGATTGTATTTAAAATAGATAAACTTCCCAACATATGTATTTGTGACCACTAGAACAGATATGAGGTAAATTTTGTGTTTTGAAATGTTAATATTCTGCTAAGCTTCATTGTGGAATAAAATCTAGCATGTTTGACAAGCATAATGTTTTGACCAATGGGAGAGAAGAATAAAAATGTACACAATCTCAATGTAGAACAATGAACAGTTTAGGATCCCCATGTAGGAATCCCTGTATGATGACATTTTTTTTTGTCACAACAACAAGAAATCCGAGTTTTCAAGAAAATTGTTGAAAATTAAAATAGTGAAGATTTTTAAGTCATACATTAAGAAAATCACAAAAAACGTATTTTCTTTAAAAATATGTTTCACTAAAAACGCCATGTGTGTGTGTGTGTGTGTGTGTGTGTGTGTGTGTGTGTGTGTGTGTGTGTGTGTGTGTGTGTGTTGTTGTTGTTTGTTTTAAGTTAAATTTTACAAATTGAATTAAAAAAATCTTCAACACAAAAGTGTATAAGGCTGCTTGGAAAAAAAAATCGAGAATTTAAAATCTATGCGAGAGAGAACTGGAATTTGGACAATTTGAGGCATTTGGAACTGAACTTTCCAACCATAAGTATAGTACTATTAAAATTTGTTTTCTGCATTGATAGTTTTCAGTTAATGGTGACTAAGTGGTCACAGTTTTATATTTTATTTTCTGTAATAGTAATTAAGGTTATAAAAATTGTAACTGTTAAATTAACATAAATATGCTAATTTCATATTTGTTTAACATTAATTTTAACATATATAATTGTTTTTAATACAGTTCTTCTTTTTTGATAATAATAGTATTTTTTTTTAAAATAAGTAAACCAGTCATAACCAACAACTTGTACGTGTCGATAATTTGCACCTGCTTCACATTCTCATCAAAGTATGCTGAAATATAGTTCTAAATAATATGTAGAACTGAATCCACAAGAAGTTACACCTACTAAAATAATCCTTCAATTTTGTGTTGTTTCAGTAATTGTTTCAAATTCATTACAAAAAAATTCTTAGCAAATTGAGCTCTTGTTTGTTTTAATATACTTGTGATAAATGTCTCGAGACTCTTGAAATAACTCTTTAATTTAAATAACTATAACTTTTGTAAGTTTAATTAAATGGTTTAAGTGATGTACCTAAATATCGCCCTTCATTGTGGACTTCCAGCTCCCAAGTTCCGAAAGGAGATTCACCCCAAGTATGGACTGACATGAACGGCCAAGAGTCGAATCCAGCTCTTGAAACGTCGTGAGGTCGCCTTGCAAGGAGCGTTGTTCTGGTACCTGCTGGAGAGGTAAGAAGTATCTGGAGATCACCTCTCCTTTGTGACATTAGCGTAACCTTTGCCTAAACATATATTTAATAAAATAAGAAGTTGAAATGATGTTTAATATTTAAAATATTATGTAGCACTGATATATTCCACCAACACATACTAAGTGTACTAAAGATTTACATATAGATGCACAAACAAGAATTGTACTAATTGTACTAGCATTTTTAACGATTATAGAATTTTGACTAATAAAAACAATATACTCTTTGTCTTTGACTACAAAGCGTATAATAGAATAAAAGTATATTTATTTTGTTCTTCCCTCTCTTACAATTTAATAATGGCTTTGTTTAGAACAAAGCTTTAAATATTATTAAGTACAACTTTTATTTGATTATTATTGTTTTAGTAATTATAAAACAAAAAAATATCAGTTCTGTAGGTATAATAAAGGTAAAACACAAAATCACGCAATTTACTAACTAGTAATATAGAATATGTATATTTTATGTTTTTACTCTAAATTCACTATTGAAGAAGTTTAACTTTCTAGGGTTAAACAAGTTTGTAACCAATGGTTTGTTAAACATCTTGATATCAGAACTTACTTTTCAAATCATTAATCCCATATAATTTTTAACAATTAAAACTCTTTATTATTATTACCACACCTCGAATAAAACAATTACAGATTATAAATTCTGTGTAGTTGAAAATTAACAACTACACAAGCAATATACCAAATTCTCCAACTATTCTTTTACTTTGGTCTTTGAGGAGTGTTACCTAAGGGCAATCACTAATCAGCGTTCCTCAGTACTGTCTGGTGATAAAATATAAATACTGTAATAGATAAAAAAAACAACTCCGTTACCAAACCAAAAATATAAATCATGTGTCATGTTTTTTTTCTCAACTGCTTGTTATTAATTAGTTGATGTTGCTCTTCAGTCATAACTCTTTAATTAATTGTAACATTTTCATCGTTAATTTAATTTTTTTCATTTTAATCGTCATAGTTTTTCTTGTTCATTTTTTTCTTAATCTTTGTTCTTCATTTAAAACATATTTTTTTAAATAAATGTATTGTTAATTTTATTTAGAAATTGAATTTTTAACCTAACCTCAATTTAAGTGATATTGAAGCACCAGCTGTTGTGCAAAATCAGCTGTTTAGAAGTATCCACAATATATATATATATATATATGTTAAATGAGGAGGTGTATGAGATGGTTGAAGTTGCGGTGCAGGAACGATAGACAACAATAGAGAAAGCTGTAGTACTTGCCGCAGGAGGCGGTGTCGGTCGTTGAGCGGAGATCACCGAAGGACGAGGCGTTTTCCTCGTTACAGGCACAAATGTCGGAAGAACTTTCTGATTAGATTTAGGAACTAGTAATGTTTGATCATTACTAGTGTGTTGTAGTAATTACAACACATTTGATAACTTAGTTATTTTTTTCTGCCTTTCAAATTTAAACATTTGTTGTAGTGTTTCACCCCTTATCTATGCCTTCTGTATATTCAGTTGCCGCCAAGTCGTTGATATATATATATATATATATACACACACACACACACACAACGTGCTAAGTATAATATTATATGATATACGACATTAACACACATCACGCAAAAAATAACATCACAACAAGCCCTAAAACTTATGTTTAACATCCGTTTAAAAAAAAATCAGTAGAAACTTATTTTTTTAAACATCTGATAAGGGCACTCCTGAGCGACACCACTAAGCAAGAAACAGTGACGATTTCACTACATTATTCACATTTCAATTGCGTAAAATAAATAATAAATCTTTCTTGACTAAATTATACTTGACTAAACAGTCATTATAGTATTAAGAACCGTGATCCCTTTGTTATGTAATAACCTTATGTTCTGACTGCTGGAGAACACAGGTATTGGTACAAAAAGAACTCGACAATAATTCAGCGGCAGTTAATAATCTGATTATGTGAAGGTTATGTGAATTGAGGATGGTGTTAACAGTAAGGTTATGTGAAACTTTAAGATATCACATAATGGTCATTCACTGGTCACAGGATATCTACGCAACCAATGACAGTGGTAAACCTGCAAGGTATATCAGCAAGGAAGCTTGCTGACTGGTATGAAAATACTGACCAATGTGTCTATCAGAAATGACCTTGACATGACGGAAATACTAGCCTCGGTCTTGTGATCAATATGCAATACAATAGGCTTAAACAAAATTACCCACACACTGTTTTACATTATCTTGTTTCGTAATTTTTTCAGTACTTCATAAGAAATAATCTACTTTAATACAATGTATACATATTTGTTTCAACGCTACGTTCCATTTTAACATAGAGGACAGTACATATTTTGTGCAATAAAAGAGAGGTTCTTTTTCAATTCACCCTTCAACAATCTGGTGTTTTCATTAATCCGACAGTCCTCTGGTCTGATATCAGTTGGATTACTGAGAGATTACTTATATTCATTTATTGAAGCTTCTGATCGGTGAATGTCAGGGGTTTTACTTTTTATTTAAAAAATCATTAATTAATTGTTACTTTAGATATAAAAACTCTAGCTAATCTAGACTGTTAAAAAATTGAATTTTTTATATTTTCTCTTAAGCATGTATTTTAAAAAGTTATTGACAAACATTGAATTTTAAACTACAAAAAAAGTACAACTATTTCAATTAACATTTTTAATGTTAACTATTTATTGCAAGCCTTTCATTCTGTGTCAATATTTATTGAATATATGATTTTTAAACCTGTTATTAAATTTCACAATTATTTTACCTGAATATGTTCCAAATAGTTGACACCTGGACATTCTTTGACGTTTAATTTCAAAGTCACCGAGCTTTTTGCTGGGATAGGTCTGAAAAGGAAAAAAAGAACCAAATTTAACACATAATTTAAAACACTTTATGTGAATACCTTTGACTAAACAGTAATACTTTTATTTAATGTTACTACAAATACAATTGGAAACTCATTAAAGTGTTAAGGAGATAACAGTAAATGATGTTGTTTATTAAACATATAAATAAAAAAAATATTTAAGTCAATTTTGCAACTTACTTGTTAACTTGAGGGGCAGAGACCTCACATTTGTGCTGCTCAGGCACAGTCCTCCAGTTCCTTGCCAGCCGTACCATAGCTGTGGCATCCATTAGTCCATAACCAAACGAATGGCTCACTACAACAAGTTTAGACTATTTGTTTAAAAACGAGATTATGGATTCATTGTTACAGATAATTAAATAAGAAATAAGGGATGCATTTTGTCTATTATTATAGTTTATTCAAATATTTGTGAACATTTGTGTATATAAAGCAATACATGATATTTTGACAGTATCAATTAATTCTCGTTCTAAAGTGCCAACTGAAAACCTAAACACACAACAATTTAAAACCTAAAAATAAAGCATTAGTTTTATTTCTTGTTTCATCACCACTTGAAAACAACAGTTGATCCATATTCTCAAATGATCTATATTGCTAGATTCATGTTGTTTATTGAAAAAATAAACAAGGGTCATTTGGAAAGTAAAAAAAAACATTTTTTTTCTTTAGAAGCGTTTTAAGATAATGAAAAAAATTTATATTACAACACATTTGATAACTTAGTTATTTTTTTCTGCCTTTCAAATTTAAATATTTGTTGTAGTGTTTCACCCCTATTCTATGCCTTCTGTATATTCAGTTGCCGCCAAGTCGTCGAACCAATCACTAACGCTTGCTTTGAGTTTCGTCTCATTTCCATAATAGTTTCAGCCAAAAAATTCTTCAATTTGGGAAAAATATGGTAATCAGTCAGGACCAAGGAAGGCTATAAGGTGGATGTTCAAAAACATCCCACTTAAACTGCTGAAGCAGGTTTGCTGTCAATGCAGCAGCATATAGACGTGTGTTATCGCAAAGAAGCACAATGTTGTTCAACAACAATCCATTTGTTCTTGAAATGAAGCTTCTTCATTTATCAAGTTACCATAAACCATCAAGTTACCATCAAGTTATCTCTTTGCAAATTTCGATAGGGGGCACTATTTTTGTATTCAAAAAGCATATTACACTACGAAACACACACTTGATAGGATCGTTAATTTTTAACACATTTAAGCGTCAGTCTGGCTTGAACAAGTAGGAAGGTCAATGATGCAGTATTCAGAACGACTTTTGTATTAAATAGTTTTACAACCTAAACTACAACAACGTAACTAGACACAGTCATGTTGAAACATGCCAAATTTTTAAACATTATAAAACAAATATACTACAATAACGAATCTGAATTATAGACAAAAAAACTGCATGCTAGTTTAGGAATATGGATTCAAATTAGTATGGCAAGAACTTTGATGTAATATTCAAATACATAATAGAGGTAACATTGTATATAATGTTTTTATTTATGCACAGTTTTTAATGTCGTAGAAGTCATTTGATCAACTTCACTTATAAAGATATATTTTCCCACAATTTCGTTGAATCAATGGTTTGTTTCAAGTAAGGTGTGTTTTCTCAAAGGTAAAAAAATAACTTGTATTATTGAGGTATTTGAGTTATCAAAGTTCATGTTATTGAGAGTAATTTTAGTTAGCTATCCTTTTGTATAAAAAACTTGTTTTTTAAAAGTCTGTTAACAAAACACTCATAAATTTATTCGAGTATTCATTTGTACATCTGTGTGTCAATAGTGCACCTTTTCACTCATAACAATGTCATCACTAAAAAAAAAAAAAAAAAAAAACATTCTTGGTAATAGCCCAAACATAGGAAAAACCTATATTAACATACAATCAGGTAGATGACAAATAATATTCAGGGCTGATTAGGGGGTAAAATCTTGAGAGCAAAATTATTTTGTATTATTTGTGTAGGGTAACATTTGAAACCAGAAGTGATAATGATTCCGAATATTTACAGTTTTTGAAAATAAAGAGTTCAAATTGCTCTGTCAAGATCAAGTTAACAAAACAGAAAACGCACATAACAACACTAAACACAATTACATGATTTTTATTAAAACGCTCAACAATAAAATTTGGTTTGGTGAAATATTACCAAGCAACTCGTATATTGTTACAGTCTGAACTGCACCTTTTGTATTACGTCCTGAAGATGAAACAGTGAGGTTTTGAAACTGTGGTAGCCTTTACAAGGTGAGTTAAATTTCAACAAATAAATAAACCTAATTTGGATTAAAAAACAGGGCTTTAAGTTTTTTAAAAATATTTTCTATATTTTTTAAAAATGAAAGCATGTTTTGAAAAATTCACCAACAACTTCAGAAGGTTTTTTTGTTTGAACATCAAATACGTTTTAAAAGGAGTACTTCAATCATGTACTATAAGCAATAGCGTCTGTACAATATATTCTGAGTGATTGGTGGGGTTTTTAGTCTGCACTGCAACAGCAAAGATGGTATTGATGTTAGTTTATAAATTCTGGTTAATGGTTTATTTAATTAAGTCAATAGGGGGCCATAGACATAGAGATAAATCCGTAGATTTGTGCGACAATTATGCAAAACTGCAGAGATATTGTTGCGCTAGTGGGAATAAGACGTCAGGCCTCGAGCCGGACTAAACAATCACAATTAACTGACAAACTGCAAGGTTAAGTCTTATATATGGTCTGCCAGCACGTGGCAAAGTTATATGTAAAGAGAATTTCAGATAACACTTGTCTGGATATGGTATCGTTATCCAATTTTAATAATACAAATAAAGTCACAACAGAATTTATTGAAGTTTGTAAGCAACACCCCACGTTATTAAAAGTTGGATCAAAAGAATGTGTTAACAAGAATTTGAAGAACGTAAGCTATGATTCTTTAACCCTAGAAAGGTAGCGTTAAAAAAACTTATGGTATGAGTAGTGACACGTAAATTTGACGTACAGTTCAGAAATGTATGATCCTTTACTAGTTCTGCTGTAAAATAACATATTTTGTTTTTTTATATTATTTTTATTTATTTCACTTAAATTCAACATTAAAAAAAACTAGGCACTAATTTTAAAAAATCTAAAAAAAATTACTAATAAAAACAAAAATATTATACAAAAATGAAAAAAAAAAAAAAAAATAATAAAAAGCCTGTGATAGTTTTAGTTTAATATATTGTTTAAAAAAATATGGTTAAAATAATATAATAGCTCTAAATAACTAATTACAATCTACTTAATTATTTATTTTTATACTAAAATTAACTAAAACTTCTTAACATTAAACATAAGGTATAAAAGAAAAAGGAGTGTAGTTTTTGCATGCAAATTTTTTAAGTGCATTTGGGGCAAACATTTCTTTGATTTTTGACACAAATAATTTTGCCACCATTGCAGCGAACTTTTGTCATCTTTTTTTCCTGACATCGCAAAAAGCACAATACTTCCTTGTGTCTCCCTAGTCGGACATTGGAAAACTTGTTTTCTTTGGCAGAATTCTCCTACAACCTTCTCTATTGTTCTTAGGTCACAGATTATACTTTTTTCATTGAGTCATATTTCTTGCCAAAGTTTTGATAGGCGTTTGTGAAGATCTAGGCAAAAACCTTACTTTGACAAGTGCTTAGAGTTCATTTAATTTATTCTAGAAAAGTTGTGCAGATAAATAACATTAACTAACTGTTAATAATAACAGTTCACTAGCAAAATATTAGTCGTTTGGTTTTTCCGGCCACCAATCTATATTTTTTTTAAACAAAATCATGTAAAACACACAAAAACATTTCAATAAAAATATGTATATATACCGCTATTAGAGAGAGTGATTACCTACAATAAATCCTTTGTGAATAAAAATTGAAAAAACAAAGTCCTGTAAAACACAAAAATTTCACAATTAAATATATATAATGCTATTATAGGTAGTGACACATATAATGAGCGTACAATAAAATATACGGAAATACGCTTACTCACAATGCTGGCTGGTCAGAAACTAACTGTCTGAGGCTAAGATAAGAGGGCGAGGGTTTTGAGCGAATTGGATTAAAAAGATTTGTGATTATTTATTTCGTACAACTCAATATGACGTACACTACCTTTCTAGGGTTAATAGAATATTGTAAAACATTTTTCCTGAAACTGATAAAGATTATTTAATGAAACAAATTCAAAACATGAGAGGTTGTTTTCCTAAAGAATAAAATTCTTCAAATGCAGCGGTGCCGGTAAGGATGAAACACAACACAAACCTCATTAATTTTTTATAGTAAGCATAACAACGATTAAACTTTTATGTGAATTTAAACTCAAGAACTGTAGAACTGTACAGAATCATAGTACAGATGAAACGATTCAAGAGGTTTGGTAAGGACACAGATATCACCAAGGTTTTTGGCTACAAATGACAGGTTAAATCTGTATAGTTTACTGTATTGTTATCTGCATGGATCTATCTGTTTTGTTTTTAATAAATGCAGATATGACATGTACCGATAACTGAAGCGACATGTACAGGTTTCACTAGAGATATCTGTATGGTTATCTTATAATGCTTGAAAAGGTTTCAAAATTATGTCAATTTGAAAACCGTACAGATATCTACATGGGTCTGAACTGGAATGGCTATATCTCTGAACTTATCTCTACATCTATGACCACCAATTGTAAGTATCAACATATACTCAAGTATTACAATTGCATTTTGGTGTGAAACATTCAAGTTTACATTTTAATTGTTGATACTAATTTACAATGGCAAGTCAAATGGTGCCTATGGACCTTTAGTACATGCTTTAAAAGCAGATTGCTTGACCATTTTGTTATGTATTTCGTTTAGTTTTTTTTTTTAATATATTAATAATGCCTCTTCATAATGTATTTTTCAAATTAATCAGACAAAACTCATGAATTAAATCAATAAAATTAAATTACACTTTCATAAAATTATAAGGGTATTTTACAAAAAAATATTTCACTTTGACTTTTGTGTTAAAAAGTGTATAATTCTATTACGAGATTATACAATAACTATCTTATAACATACCATTCCTTCCAACACCGTTCGTAACCCAATCCTGAGCCTTCAGGTTTGCAGGCCGTGCAGTGGCCACTACGATGTGTTGCATGTCTCTCCATGTTAGCAGGCTGTTAGCCTCCAAGGCTAGGGCACAGATTCCTGCTGCAAGAGGAGCTGAAGCTGAGGTACCCGTGTGCCCACTTGTACACTGATGGTGTAAGTCTGTTGTTACTATCTAAACATGTAAACAGTTCATTTGTAAGTAAATGGATTGAAACTACCATCATAAACAAAAGTAATTATGTCAATGGATATTAAGGTAACATGGTTATTGATTTTAAAAAGTTAGCTAAATGATAAACTGTAGCTAAATGATAAACACCAAAACAATGACTCATGGTTTGTGACACTGGTGAAGCCATTTCAAGTCTGTGAAAATTCATACAAAAATGAATCTCTTTACTTAATCAATAATAAAACTCATATTACAAAATAATTATAATTAAGTTAGGTTATGATCTTATTGCAGTATTAGGCTGTGAATACAAGTCATTTAAATTATGTAATATTAGTTTTATTGTTCTAGTACACACTGATTTATACAAGCTGGATATGATCAAATGATAACTTAATAAAATAACTTAAATACCAATAAGTTTGAAAGTGAACTAATATTTTAGGCAGGCAAGATATGTAGCCCTAGCATATACAGAAAATATTTTGAAAATATAAAAGTTTATTATTTTACAATAAAAATAAGCCATTGGATATTTGATAAAAATGTAAACTGAAATTAGGTTATGTTAATAAAATTATGTTTATGTACTACATATGCCTTCAAGATAGCCTAACTTCGAATATGAATAACATATCCCTTTAAACTTTATTTATTTTTGTGAAGCAAAAATTACATTAAGGATCTCATCACCTGGTTTAAACTTTATTAAAAATTAGGCCTAATGTTTAAGGTTTCACCAAATAATAGTGTAGATAAATTAGATGTTATGAATAGGCCTACATAGGTTGGTAAATATATTTTTCTCAGTGTATCACAAGTCTAAGTTATTAGTGTAGAGAATTCAGAAGCATAATCACTAGTTTAACTACTTGTATCAATCTACTAGTATCAATTTACTACTAGTATAGTATAGATTTACTACTAGTCTCAATCTAGGAACTACTAGCCTATTTTATTCTTGTAATGCTAACTGTAGTATCACTTCAGAATTAGGGCCCTAATGCTATAAATAAATTACTGTAATATTCTTGAATTAGACTTGTAGATAGGTGCCTCTGTAAGTGAAATAAACAACTGATATAAATGTACTACTAATCATGTAAATAATTCTCATTATTTTTGAGTTTTTATTAATAAAAATGTAAAAATATACCTACCTCTTAAAATTCACCATGTCAATTTTTCTCACAACAATGAAAATCCACATTTTACTTCACTGTTATACTTATTATAGCCTTTTTAAGACTTCCTTTTAATTTAATAGTTTATTTATGATTCATTTAGTTTCAATAATTTGTCCAAACACAACAATAATATTATTGTTTAAAATTTTATCCAAATTTTAAAATTATTATTTAATTATGTTATAATCCTAAATTTCTTAAGAGAAAATAAATTTGATTACTGGTTAAACTTTTACAGCTGACCTGCAGGTGAAATAATAATATTTATGAGTAGAGTCCAACAGATGTTGACAAGAAGTTATTTACATACAATCAAAATCTCAAATAGTTATATCAAGTAAAATTATTATGTTTAACCTAATAATTTAAGGTCCTACACTAACTTTTGTCAAAAATAAAAGTTAAAATAGGGCCTTTCTAACTTTAGTCTGAAAGTTAATATATGAAAACAACAACAACAAAAGAAGAAATAGATATTAACATTAAATTTTGTAGGTTACGCCTATCTAGGGTATAAAATATGTTGGAGTATAATAAAGAAATATATCAAACTGTGATTTATTTTATTTTCAATGTGTTCATCGAAACAAGTGTTTATTTTTAAGATTAGTAGGGCATTTTCATTAAATTCTTTATCATATAGTAAAGAATTTTCTTCCAAAACATTTTTGATGATAGATAAATTTATAATTAAAAAAATGATTATTTCTTGGAAAGTGAGTTAAAGGGAGATAATTAAAACTTACTGAATTACTTAATTACAGCATTACAATTAAAGAAATACAAGCTAGAAAATTAAAAAGCAATGAGAAACTGTTTCTGTTCATTTACTTCAACAGTGTAAACAATGGTATAAAACACTCAGTGGTATAGCAATTAGTGGGTTTAACCTATAGAGTAGCATGCTTTGAAACTACATTCATTTTCACACATCAGAGGGAGAAGTGAGATTACATTTGGAAAAGCAGAGATGGAACATTTTATGCAATATTTACCACAAATACACACAATTAAACAAATTGATTTATAATTCAAAACCACTTCACACAGATATTAATAAGGTAGAGTATAGTGAAAATGACATGCCTGTTTCTCTCCAGAAGAACCGCTGCTATAAGTTGTAGCCAAAGTCGACGAACATGCTTCGGAGTACCAAGGAACAAGTCCATTCTCAGTAGCACTGCTTATTGACAGAGTCCAGATGGAATTCGTATAGCCATCACAGTTGCAGTTATCATGATCCCGTCCACCATTGCCTGAAGCCCAGACAAATATCGAACCTTTGCCGGATCGTCCCTATTGAAAAATTTAATGAATATTAAATTAAATATTATTAGTATAATTTTATTATAATAATGATTACGGAATGCAATACGGACTTATTTTGTTTACATACATCTGCTTTGGCTAGCTTCAAATACTTTATATTCGTTAACACTTTTTGGAATACTTCTATTATCAAATGTATTCTGAAACATGTCAACGAATATAAAATGTTTGATTTTTTTTGTGTTTAACGTGTCTATTGTGCACACTTGGGCTAATGCATACGGTGGGATGATTTTATAGCGTATGAAAATTCCAAGCCCTCGCCGGGAATCAAACCCGGGTCCTCGGGGTGAAAGCCTAGTACGCTATCCACTAGACCACCGAGGCGGCTAAAATGTTTGAAGCTTGGAAAGTAGGTAAGGCAGATGTGTGTCAATAAAATAACAACATTCCTCGTGGAAAAAAAGACAATTACATAAGAATTACAATAAGGTCTTCTCAATATTTAAATATATACATGAATATATTCCTGCATATGAATATCCGTGTTATTACCTTTGTAACACCTTCGATGAAAGCTCGTAAAGCAAGTTCTCCAGGGCCATCTACAGTTTTACCATCATCATCAGGTCCCCAAGACGCACTATAGATGTCAATGTGTTGCGGATTCAAACTCAGTGAACGAGCTTCCACTGCGTCTGTTACGTCTCCATCTAACATTCGTACTCCTGAAACAAGATTAAATTAAAATTTGAAGATAGTGTACAGTAAATGTTAAAAATAGTGAGTTACCAATTGAATTTAAAATACAGTAACCTCCCTCTGGTTCAGCCATCTTGGACTTAAGGTTGAATTAAAAAATTCGCTGAACGAAGCAAATAAATATATATAAGACTGGTCTAGTCTTAACACTTAGTACTACTTATTAAAAATACAGTGCCTTTCTCATATTGTCTTTGCTGACTTTAAGATTGTTACTTTAAATTGATTACCACCTTTATTTTTATGCTTAGAGCTTGAAACCTTTGTTCCAAAATCAAAAAGGTATCTTTCAGTTCAGTATTATTTTTTACAGAACAATGTGAAGATAAATACAAAAAAAATCTGTACAGAAGTGTGTTAAAAACAATCAATCAGGCTGTACTGTTGCTAGTTTAAAAAACACAGGAAATAAATGGAATCAAGTGATGAACATTTTTTGAATGTGTGACTCATATTTAGGAAGTCGACCAACCTATCTAGAGGCTGAACCAACTGAGAATGAATTGAGAAAATCTACTGTAAGTGTATTAGGCCTAACTGTTAGTGTAAACTCATGGATCTTCCTGAAGTGCATTAAAAAAGGTCATAATTACAACACTAGGATTGTAGCAAACAGTGACCTCAACATTTAACAATATTTTTTAATGGAATATTTTAAGTTCATTGATTTAATGTTATGTTACTTCTATAAACTCACCTCCAACGCTAGCACCAAATGCAATCCCAACAGCGCATAAAGAATTGTTAGCTGTGGCAGCGACTTCACCAGCGCATCGTGTACCATGTCTGTTCGAATCAATGAGATCATACCTTGGCATTGGGTCATCGTCTCTGCTGTTCACATCGTAGCTAGCTTGAGGATCCTTTGTGAAAAAAAAGTAGTCTTTCATTAACGTAAAATAAATAAAAAATGTAAGATTTTAAATCATAACCTAACGGCCAACTTCAGTAAGAATGCAAAAATGAGAACTTACATAATTGTTGATTAAATCAGGATGATTCTTCTCCAAGCCATCATCAAGGATAGTGACCACAATGCCTTTACCAGTAATACCACTGTTCCAGGCGCCCTGTACGCTCATGTCCAGTCCATTGCCTCTGTTCTGTAAATCAAATATTTAAATTACTTGTAAATAATACATTCATTGATAGGCTGCAGTGAGAGGTTTTTACTTACTAGAAGGTACCAGAAATAGTGTGTGAGAATTGCATTTGGCTGTTAGTGAAAACAAAATTGTGGCCGAAATAAATAAATTCTATCCCTATATTAAAAAAGTAATTTAAAACTGTTAAAGAATAAACAGTTGTTCAACAATCTGATTTAATACTGCAGTACAATGAGATTTTTAAGAGGGATAGAATTTATTTATTTTAACCTCCATTCTGTTTCTACAAACATCAGTCAGATGCAATTATCACATACTATTTCTGGTACATTCTTTAAAAAGTATGTATAGTTTCAAAACGATCAATGGAATAATGAGAAAATAATGGAGGATCAAATGGATGAACCTCTTCGCGGAACACACTGTGTATGAAGCAAATACGCAGATATCTAATTTGTTCCCTTTTATTCCAAGAGTGGATCAATGCACGTTTCACCGCTAAATAATTAGCAGCGACCTACTTGCCCCTTTAAAAGAGAAACGTCTTCCCTTTTCCTGAAGGAACTGTTGATTACAATCTAAATTGGCTCCATTGTTACGGGATAAGCAACATTGGTGAATTAATAATTAGCGAAGTTCTAATAGGTTTCTACTGGGCCGAGTTTGCAACAGAAAACCTTCAATAAATTTACTTGGGAGTAAAGTCCGCCGATATTAACAGGCAAATTACTTCCCCCAACGCTTTTCAACAGCCAGAACGTCTGCCTGTTTATGTCAAAATATACAATTAATTTTTTAATCAATTTATACGCGCTTGATATAGAGCAAAATAAAAAAATACAATATTCTTAAACTTTTTTCCAATCAGTTACATAATTCAGTATTTATGATTCCCTACAGTGAAAAGTATTTATTAGTAGGATATTTTGAACACATATAAAAGGCACGCAACTGTCTCGCTGATGCGATAAAAGCGAAATTCCTTATTTTTTTCATCATTACTTCTTTTAAAACTCTGATTTCACCATCATAATCACCATTAAAACCATCATACACTAACATTTTAAATCTTGATTTCACCATTATAATCACCATTAAAAATCATCATACACCAACATTTTAAATAACATTGAAAAAACGAAAACGAACCTTGACCTCCATCAAATGGAACCTTCAAATTTGAACTCATTTTGAAACGCTAATTTACACAGTTTTTAACGCGCATCACGACGGTGAAATCGGATTTTCAGACAAGTTCAAAGCAAAAAATGTATGATTGTTACATATTTAAGATGACCGCCATTTTGAAACTGTTTAACTTGTCCAAATTAGTTTCAAATATTTAAAAAACTCATAACTTTTTGCGTTAATATTTTTGAAAATCTAATATTATCAATCAGCGTTAAATTAACATTTTCAAATTAATTTAATTCGACGGCTGCCAGGGTTCGTTCACAAACTCCGGTGAAACGTCTGTCAGGGTTCATTTTCGCATTTTCAATGCGATTTGAAAGTTTAAAGTGCTGATTTACGCGGATTTTAATGCTGGTTGTAACGGTGAAATCAGATTTAAAAAATGTACTGGTGGAAATTCGCTTCCAAACACGTCAGCGAGACAGCTGCGTGCTGCGATTAGTGCATTTATCAGAGTCAACATACCTGCAGTTATAACAGGTATGTAGATATGTCTTAATAGGTAGAAAACAGGTATTTATTGAATTATGTTAGCAGAAATATCACCCTGGATAACCTTCTAAAACCTGCGATATGCTCACATGCAAAAAATACCTTAAAATATTTTCACTTTATTAAAATATTCTTAAAAAGTTGGCATCGATAAATGTGCAGACACTTGTAGTGTTGGATGTTGTCGGAAATTTAGCATAAATAATCCTCCATTATGGCAAAGATTTCATTGTATTGTCTTGTCAGAAAGTTTGTGCAGGTGATTCTCTCAAAATATAAATAATCGCCACAGCTGTCTCACTTACGTGGTAGAAGCGAATTCCTAAAAGTAAATTTCTTTACCAACTTCTTTTTGAAACTTCGCTATCACAAACAGCATTGAAATCAGCCTTAGACCACCTAATGCGAAACGGAGTTGCCCTGAGCGGAGCGAACTAGGCATTCAAAACCTATTGTTTTTAATGTAAGCGGCCACTGAAAACTGAGTGGAGTGAAGCAGCTTGTAGCTTCGACTTTGTCTAGTTTCGGTTCTGAAGCTCACTCAGTTTCCTCCCAACACGCCTCCAAACTTATTATTTCTCGTTACCTAGGTGACCGTTGTCTAGGTTACGGCTTTTAAACGTAGTAGTTTTCTAGAATCCATTACATGAGCCCTAAATATTTAGATTTAAAACGCGTTCATTAAACTGATTGAACTCCGTTTTCGGTTGCCGTTCATCTTAGCTCCTCTCGACTCAGCTCAGCGCAGCTCATCGCAGCTCATCGCATTTGGTGGCCTAAGGCCTTAGACCTTATAACGGAGAATTTCTGGAATATATAAAGGAGCCACTGTAGATCTCTTACCCGAAAAGTACCAATACACTATCCCGAGTTGACCAAAGTGTAATATAGGCTGTAAACGCGTTCCTAACTTCGTCCAGTCATCTTACGTAGCCTACATATTTATATCTCACAGAGTCTAATGGCTAACAAATTAGGTTATGTACATATTATGATATAATTACTTGGATTTATTATTTATTGCTTTTGGTATGTGCATATTATAATTACAACTTGTATATTTTTTCATTTGTTGATTTTGTATGTGCATATATTATTTATTAAAATATTATATTTTCATTTAATGTTTTTGTTACGTAAATATTTTATTTCTTACCTTATGTGTGTAAGTATTCGTTTTACGTATTTTCATTTATTGTTTGCGGAGTACATAATATTACTATATTTGAAATATTTTTTTTTAAATTGAACGTTTTGCTTTTGATACGAAGTAAACAGACAGTAGAGATATAAATTATCTATTAAATTTCTATGACTTTAATATTAAAGTTTTATATCATTCGATACCTATTAATATCGGTAAATCCTTTTCGATTTTCCTGAAGTATCGATATGAGTATGCAGTAAAGTGTAGATATTTTCTTTTGTTATTTCATTCCTACGTAATCCTAGAAGTTAATACATTCAATCAATCTCCATTTAGTGCAGAAACAAAGTGCCGCGTAAAAAAACTTTTTTGTACATAAGGCTTAGAAATATAAAGATCCTTCACTATCTCAAAAAAGTTTTTTTTCGAGACGGTTTGAAAATATCTATTAAATTTCTTTGACTTCAATATTTGAGTCTTATTTCTTTCGATACTTTTATTCGATACCTACTAATACCGATAAATTCTTTTCGATTTTCTTGAAGTATCGATACTTTTTTCGATACGAGTATATCGTGAAAGTATCGATATTTCCTTTTGTTATTACATTCTTAAGTAACCCTAGAAGTTAATACATTTAATCATCTCCATTTAGCGCAGACACAAAGTGCAGCGTAAAAAAACACTTTTTTGTACACAAGGCTTAAAAACATTAAGATCCTTTCAGTATCTCAAAAAAGTTTTTTTTTTCGAAACGGTTTTGAAAATATCTATTAAATTTCTTTGACTTTAATATTTGAGTCTTATTTCTTTCAATACTTTTATTCGATACCTACTAATATCGATAAATTCTTTTCGATTTTCCCGAAATATCGATATGAGTATATAGTGAAAGTATCGATATTTTTTTGTTATTTCATCCCTAAAACAAATTAGAAATTAATTCATTTAACCAATCTCCATTTAGTGCAGACACAAAGTGCTAAGTGAAAAACACTTTTTGTACACGAGGCTTAAAAATATAAAGATCCTTCAGTATTTCAAAACAGTTTTTTTCACGACTTAAAAACTTTCTCTATATACCGTAAACTGTGAAAGCAAAGCGATAGAGCAACAATCAATAGCGGAATATAATTCATTTTACTGATGATGTTGAAATGTCCGTGCAGTAGTTGTAATTTTATTGGTTTATACAAACCAGTCTATTATTTAGGTTTGCAGTGTTACCAACTACATTCGCAAAAACATCCATATTCATATGTTTTACATCAAATTATTTACACTGGAAACAGTGAATGAAGTATTTATGCCATCGATAATGGGACAACAAATATCCCTTGCATAAACACGTCCTCACTGGCAAACTTTGTTACATCCTTACTTCCGTTTCCGTATTCTGAGGTCTGCGTTTCAACAATACAGTTCTGTCGGCCATATTGGATCTATTCCGCATAAGACTAATTATTAATTAACGATACGTATTACTCTGGTATTTGGCAAGGTAAAATTATGATTGTTCTTATTTTAAAGAACTTGTAGTAATGTGATCAGCATTATGAAATTTCCACAGTAAGATCCTGATCTTACTCGAGTCCTTACTTAAGAGTCCTGACTCGAGACCTTGAAATGAACACAGACCTGACCTCCTAGCGCACTTTTTGAGGAGTCGTTAAATTATATACATCTAACGCTTATATATATTTAAAATAACCGCAATTTAAGTCCGATTTGGTACGAACGGCACGAAAATCGATTTCGGTAATAGCGTGAACAAATTCGTATCACAGTTTCAAAATGGCGGTAATTTTGAATATTTTAAAATACATACAATTTTCGCCTTAATTTATTTTCCACTTCGTAATTCAACATCGTAATCAGCGTTGAATTATCAAAATGCAGTTGAAATTACAAAATTAAAATTGCCGGCGGTCAGGGTTCCTTCTCTTATATTTTAATATAATTTGGAAGTTTAAAATGCTAGTGTATGAAAACAACAATGCTGCTTATGACGGTGAAATTAGAATTGAAAAAAAATTATATTTTCTGTAATTTTTTTGCTTTGTATTTTCTGCTCCTTTATCTTTAGAAATACAAAAAAAGTACAAAATGTAAAAACGTAATCTATATTCCCAAATACAAGAACTATAAAATGAAATGCCAAAGATCATTTTATCTTAACAAATCTTATAAATACGAGGGTAAGTTAACAAGTAAAATGAAACTGAAAAAAATCTATGTATTTATTGTACTTCCATAAATGATGTAATGCTAGCATTACTTTTCAACATAATTCCCTCCTACTTTTATGCACGTAGTCCATCTTTTTAACCAGCGTTTGAATTCCTTCCTGGAAGAAGGTTTTTGGCCTAGTGTTCAGAAAAGTTTTCATCGCTTGTATGGTCTTTTCATCAGATCGGTAATGATTCCCTCGCAACTGTTCTTTTAACAGATCGAAAAGATGAAAATCGCTTGGAGTCAGGTCTGGACTATATGAAGCGTGGTTTAGCAGCTGAAAACTGAGATTTTGAAGGCATAGGACTGTGTTTTAGCTATAGAGGTCAAGCGTTATCCTGAAGTAAAATTATGCCTTTTGAAAGTGGTAAGGGAAACGTGAAATCCTTACCATGTTTTTTGGAGTTGATTATTGACAATAAACGCAGTAGGTCACAGTAGCTGTCAGTATTTATTGTTTGACCTTTAGGTTTGACGTCAACCAAAACTGGAATTTCCCAGAATATCGTCATCATAACCTTTCCTGCAGACAGCTGAGTTTTGAACTTTTTTGCTTGGGGAGATGAAGGATGTTTCCACACCAAACTTTGTCGCTTACTCTCAGGTTCAAAATGATGGACTCATGCCTCATCAACGGTTCATTACGTTCCGAATGCTTCTGGGAAATTCTGAAATGATTGTTTTGTGGATGCTGGTCAATTGACGTGGAACTCAGCTAGCACAGACTTTCGAAAGCTTAAAGAATCGTGCATGATTGAATATGCTGAGCCATGGCTTACATTCAACTCACTTGCAATATTATAAACTGTAATTCGTCGATTATCGAGAATCATTTGTTTAACCGCTTCAATATTGTCATAAGTCTTTGAAGTTTATCACAAAGAGAAATATTACAGCTTTTAAAGCGATCAATCCATTTTGACCTTGCTTCCACTCAAACAACTCTCTCCATATTGCTGCTGCATTCGACGAATAATCTCTGCTGATTTCACACCTTCTGAATTGAGGAAACGTATCACTGCTCGCATTTCCTCCTTGGTGCAATCAGACAAAGGAGAAATCATTTTACAGTCTTTTAAACACAACCACACTTAACTAACAATGAAACAATACTTTCAATGAACAGCTGACAGACGTTATGAGTTATAGCAGAACAATCAGTGCTGACATACATGTGATTCGGAGGGAAATTAAAATTACTCTTTACTTTTAGACTTACTACAAGTGTTTGGGAAGAGATTTCAACGTCATATCTCATTTCGTAAAATAGTATTTTCCACCCCTACTGTTTTAGAGGGTGGTTTGAATTAAATCCGATAGGTAGCGCTGTTGCTTTGACCATTGGATTTAATTACATTAGAACTTTAATAAAGTGAAGGAAATGGGTATAATCTCTCTATAAATTAATAGCACCAAAGCTAGTTCAAATTATAATGTAATGTTTTTAACTAAAAGAAATTCCTCTGATGGTTGCCTGTTCAATGAAAAATTAAAGCTACTGAAAAGATACAAAGTTATTTTCCGCAGGCTACTGTGTTTAGAGAGTGGTTTTAATTAAAGTCGATAGGTGGTGCTGTTGTTTTGACAGCTGGATTTATTTACATTCTGACTTTTATAAAGTGAAGATTAAAATACTAAAATCTAGCAATAGCAATAGGCTATATACAGGGTCCGCCAGTGAAACGGGATGATTAAATAAAGTAATTGATTGTTGAAAAAAAAATTTTAATATTTTTTTGGTAAATAATTGAAAGTACAAGAATAGCCATTATTCTTATTATTGTATGACAGTACAATACGAAAAAATATTATTTTCTGAACACTACGTCTACCAAATGTCCTCCATTGCAGGCATTCCTGGAGTCTGGCTTGGACGTTTTGCATGACCTCTCGCAGCATGTTGACAGGTATTGGCGCAATCTCGTCTACAATTCGTTGTTTCAGGGCTTGAATTGTTGTGGGTGGATCTGCTTGAAACACATTTGTCTTTAGGTATCCCCATAAAACAAAAACAGGTATCCCTCCCAAATGTGTCACTTATTCCACTGCGAAGGGCATGTTGTTTGGCTGATCGGCGAGGACTTCTAACCATAGCCTGTTAAAAAGCTGCAATGTTTTCAGGTGTTCGAACAGTTTTTACACTTATGCCTCTTTTTTAAGACGTTGATCCCGTTAGCTCGAGGTTGTTTTCCATGTTCGAATTGCATTATCTGACGGAACAGGCTGGTTACGCGGTGTGTTAAAATGACGTCGGAAAGCACGTCGAGTTTGCACAAAATTTTTGCAATTTTGATAATACTCTTTTACCGCGTAGCCTTATTGTTCACCTATCCAACGATCCATTGCAACTAAATGGTAGATTGTGCAGGTGGTGACGTGCCACTTTGTCTCAAGGCCACCTACAATCATCCCGTTTCATTGGCGGACCCTGTATATCGCTTTAGAGTGGTAGGATTCCTCTGTGTAATGAACAAAGGCCTGGTAGACCTTCCATTTTAAAGACTTAACGAAAATACTGAAGCGGTTAAACAAATGATTCTCGATAATCGACCAATTACAGTCATAAGCGCATCTAGGATGGTCAAATGGGGGGGTACCAGTACCGGAGGTAATCCATTTACAACTTATCGAAACTTCACACAAAATGGCGAGTTTTAAAGCTTTTTGGGGCGACTTTATTCTGATGTATTTTTAAAACAATGGCTATAATTTGAGTATTTAGTAAGACATGAGGAAGTTTTAAAATACTTTTAGGTTATTCAATCTTAAGAATTACTGTTTTTCAACTTGGCTTACAAAAAAAAAAAAATAAAAAAAAAAAAAAAAAATAACATAAAAATATAAATAAAAAATAACTGAATTTCAACATTATTTTTAAATATACACTTTGGGTAAAAATAATACTGAACTGACAAGTCTAATTACAACTCTGTTTGATATTTTAATTTATATATGTTAAGAAATAAAACTTATATTTAAGTTTTTGAATAAAACAAAATAATATTGTTTCGCAAGGGAACTTTTCGTACACAATTTCTGTATAATTCTTAGTAGCAGACCTATAAAATAGTCAATAAAACAACTATATATATTATAAATTTAAAAATGTTTAGTCCATATTAATGTAAAAGGAAACTACTATTCCATTCCACACAGTACAGCTAGGTTTGTATAATATGTATCGTTAATTAGCAATAATCTTAAAGGCTAGTGTACTCACCAAGTACCACATCTGCGGCCATTTCACGTCGTTGAGCACGGTGACCGGAGGATCGTACGGCGTGGAAGAAATCAAATCACGTTTTTTCCTTGTCTTGATAGTCTGCTGTCTGGCCCATTTCACCTGAAAGGCAAAGAAAATAATATTAAATTGTGTCCTCCATAACTTTGTTACTGCAAATGTTAATGATGTACTTATAGATGTTCGCGAAATTCAATTGGAAATGAGTTATTGGAGGCCATCATGATAAGACCCAGAAACGGACCATAGAACGAGCACTGATCCTAACTTCTAGATCATATTTAGAGGGTTAATTTAAATTCACACAAACACGCGCGCGCACACTCACACATACACACCACACGCGCGCATGCGCGGAAACTTGTGCCCCAATTTATTTAACCCCAAAAACAGAAGGGGGTACGCAAAATCGTCTACTTACCCCATAGCCTGTCGATTTTATTGTTCCCTAACACTGCCTAACCAGAATGTGTTCCTGGAGAATTGATCTCCAAAAGGCCCTCTGGTAAACCACCCCCAGAATAGACTAACAGCGACCTACTCCTTCCCAAAGCTTTTATCTAAACCGCTGTTCTACATACCTTAATATCTATAATAACAGGCAGTGTGTCAGCAGTTTTATAGTTGTATCTAGGTCTATGTCAATAGCTTTTACTCTTTGGCTGTACTTTCCTTACAATTTTTAAAATTAATAATTAAAACTATAATATATACTGTGTGTGTGTGTGTGTGTGTGTGTGTGTGTGTGTGTGTGTGTGTGTGTGTGTGTGTGTGTGTGTGTGTGTGTGTGTGTGTGAGTGAGTGTGTGTGATCCGATTTGATTCAAACTCTGCACAAAAATCAATTATGTAACAGTTTGGACATGTTCCTTATCAGCAAAAATTCGTTCAACAGTTTCAAAATGGGGGTCATATCAAACCTTTTGCTATCCGTAACGTCGCCTTAAAAAGTTTCGAAAATCCGATTTGACAGTCTTGATTAGCGATAACAACCACGTAAAGCAGCATTTCGAATTTTCAACGCCGTTGATATTCAGAATTGTTTTGACAGTGGTCAGGGTTAATTTTTGTATTTTCAACGCAATTTGAAAATTTACAACGCTAATATATACATGCATTAATGGTGATTATGATGGTGAAATTGGAATTTAAAAAAGAGTAAAGAAAAAAGTACTTTTGGAAAGTCATCGAGGCAGCTGCTCGCCTGGATTATGTCTAGCTTTGCGCTCGGAACTTAATAACAGGTTTAAGCAGACCTAACGTTTAGACGCGTTACGGGGGACGGAGAATAGATTATTCTGTTCATACAGCTTTAAGTTCCACTAACAAAACGTGGTTATAAACGCCTGATCAACTGGTCTAGATGAAATCACTACATGTGTGTAATGCGGATATTGCATAACCAGCGCCTTACAACTTCTTAACCAGTAAAGTTTGCAACAAACTTATAACAAACATTATTAGCTATTTCCCAGTGGAAAATTTGTTATCGAAACACCGATCTACGGTAATCCGTAAAGCCGGAACTATGAAATGAGCAATGATCCCTTTTTTGAAGAATTGCTTAATATATTTTAAATTTCGTTTTACATATATTGTAGTACACACATAAAGCCATAAGCAAGAATATCCACATACATATAAGCCTACTATATATTTTATTGTGTATTTCTCAAAATTGTCCAGGACCACATCGAAAAGCGATTTTTCGTTCACTGTCCCGGGTCTAGATCTTACGATACCTACACACACACACACACGCTCGCACGCACACACATACACACATATATATATATATATATATATATATATATATATATATATATATATATAGTGTGTGTGTGTAATAGCAATTTTGGTTCGATTTGATTCAAATTTGGCTAAAAAAATCGATTTTCGTAATAACTTGTTTAAGTTTGTCACGCAGCAAAATCCGTTAAACAATTTCAAGGTCATTTCACAATTATTTTTTTAATCATAATTGTTCATTAAAAAAATTGACTTCACCGTAGCAATCAGCGTTTAAATCGGCGTAAACTAGCATTTAATATTTTCAAATTCCAACGAAAATACGAAAAGAACCTGACGGCGGTCAGGGTTTTTTTTTAATTTCCAGTTTAATCTATAAGTTCCATTATGACCGTGAAATCTGTATGAAAAAAATGAGCTATAAATACAGTGTGTGCCCTAATTACTTTTTAATTACGTCGCAGATTGTAATGACAATCATTCAAATATTTCTAACTGCCGTAAAGATTTGGAATGTATGTATCTTGCTCGGATACGATTTTTTAGAGTCGCTAAAAAACTTTCTGTACGTAAAATAAAACAAGCTGACTGGAAGGACGCGCCGTGCCAAGCCAGACAGATCGCCTCCATTTGTCCCGAAACCCTGCGCACTTAAATCGTTCTTTCTAAAATGCGGTAAAATTTGTTTTTATATTTCATTTCCTTAGCTTACATTACACAACATAAATCTGGCGACCCGCCATACTGGTTGCTGCGGTAAAGTTAAGTAAACCAGAAAATTACCAGTGCACTTTTCATAGTAACATCCCAATCAGGGAACGTGCACCGATCCTCATATACAAAATAAACACTCAGTAATTTTCATTATATACTTTATAAATTTCAAAGCACGACGTAGAATACGCACAGTATTATTGTAACAGGGGTTAGAGCTAATGTACACTACAGCTGTTCTATCGATAACAATATTTCAACTGATATACGTCTATTGGCACTATTTACACTTAAAATCCCTTCAAAAACAATAATCGCAGGACGAAGCTATCTCCTTGACTTGATAGAAGCGAATTTCCAAACATATTTTTCTTTATCTTTTCTTATGATGAAAATGAGATTTTCAAAAAAAATTGTGTCCATTTTTACAGTAATAATATCCACTGGAATTATTCATAATCAACCTTTATTCATAATTATTCACAATCATAATTCACTTCATGGAATTATGGCAGCCATTTTGAATTGAAATGGCAGCCATTTTGATTTTTTTAATCTAGTTTGAATAAAATCGGAATAAAATTTCCAAAGTGAGCACACGCATGCGCGCGCGCACACACACACAAAACACACACACACACACACACACACACACACACACACACATATATATATATATATATATATATATATATATATATATATATATATATATATATATATATATATATATATATATATATATATATATATATATATATATATATATATATGAATTTTAACAATCTTTCAACCAATCAACAGAAGTCAGGGTCATTGCTCACATCAATGTCCTGGGTCTGGGTTTTACCATGATTTCCACTCGAAGGATGATTTACACTCACTTTTCCGGTGGGAATTTACAAATAATTAATAATTTTATAATACTAATACTAATATTTAATATAAAATATAGGATATGTAATTACCACAAGGATGAAACAACTAGTGATTATTATGTCATTTGTATTGTAATTAATTAACCATATGTTTGATAATTATTAATTAGTGAATTATGATTAAAGAAATGTCAGGATATGTATTTTTTTTTGTTTTTTTTTTTAGTGTAACGTCCGATTATTGTGCACACTTGGGCTAATGCAGACGATGAGATGATTTATAACGTATGAAAATGCCAAGCCCTGGCCGGGAATCGAACCCGGGTCCTCGGGGTGAAAGCCCAGTACGCTAACAACTAGGCCACCCAGGCGGCTAGGATATGTATGTATGTATGTATGTATATATATATATATATATATATATATATATATATATATATAAATCACACTGAAAAGCAGTGTAAACTCGTTCGACACAACTGTTTCTAGAAGAAACACTGTTGCGACGTTTCGCCGAAATTTTGAGTGGCATCTTCAAGGTTATTCTCGCAGCAAGTTTTAAAGCGAACTGTAGTTTTACCCAGCTATATCCATTAAATTGTTCAAAATGGCGGCGGTTTTATAGCTGGTTGTGATATTGGATTTTGCATGTCGCGTGATGCGAGTGCACAAATTTATATTTGTACATATATTAGTAGCAAAAGATCAGTTGTTTATATTATTTCGTAACGATTAACTAACTTCATTGACCAGCTGATAGGCTATAATAAGTTTTAGTTTATGTTGTTAAAAACTAGCCTGTTAATTTGTCATGTTTTGGTACAAATTATCGTAATTAGAATAACAAAAGAAGAGAAAACGTGATACATAATTTTTATTTTTGGTTCAATAACAGAAATTACGCTTTCACTGAAAATATGAGTTCATCATCGTAAGACCATTGCCTACACCAAATGCAGAACGGAGCTGCGCTAAACTAAGCTGAGCGAATTAATATATACGGAAACCGGAAGCGGCATTCCGTTTTATCATTGAAATTTAAATAATTAGTCTTATTGTAACGGATTATAGGAAAGTAATATGTTTAAAAACTACGGTTTTTAAGATACGGTGTAGGTACGGTTCGAGGCAACAGTAACCTAGGTAACGAAACTTAAAAGGCTTGGAGGTGTGGTCAGCATGGTGGGGGAAGTGGGATCAGCTTCAAAACCGAACTAGACAGAATGGAATCTACGCTGAAGCGGAGGTGCGCTGAGCGGAGCGGACTACACATTCAACTCTAACCTATTATTCTTTATGTAAGTGCGGCCACTGAAAGCATAAAGAAGCTCAGCGGAGTCAAGGAGCGTTGCATGGCTCCTCTCTGCACTTACTTTAAAACAATAGGTTAGGTTTTTAATGCGCAGAACGCTCCGCTCAGCACTTGGTTGCCAGCCAGTTTAATCACACACACACACACACACACACACACACACACACACACACACACACACACACACACACACACACACACACACACACACACACACACACACATTAATCTATATCAAGGTGACTAATACACCTATCTGTCTGCTATTTATTTTAAAAAACCCTTATGATTTTCTCGAGTCCTGGTTTTTGTTATTAATTAATTATTATTGCTCTTCAGTCATAACTCTTTTATTAATTGTAATATTTTCATTGTTAATTAATTTTTTTCGTTTTAATTTATTTTCTAATCGCCATAGAAAATAATTAAATTTTTTCTTAATTTTTAATTTCTTAATTTCTTGTTCATAATTTTTTCTTAATCTTTGTTATTTAATTTAAAACATACTTTTTAAACAACTTTTATCGTTAATTTTATTTTAAAATTGAATTTTTGACATAACCTTAACTGAAATGCTACTGAAGCAACAGCTGTTGTGCGAAATCAGCTGATTGGAAATACTCACAATTATATTTTAATACATCCAATAGCCCGCGACGCGCTGAATATTCTGTTATATGCAATGTGGCATTGGCACACATCGCACAAAATCCAACATCACGACCAGCTCTAAAACATGATACGTGTTGACAAGCTTTCATCGCGTCAGCGAGACAGTTGCGTGTGCCGATATTTTATTTACCTTTGTTTACAGAATATGCAACAAAAGTGTGTCAACACCTAACCAGCGATACATATGTTTGAATCGTCACATTGTGTCGATTGCACACCAAGCATCATGCAGCAGACTACAGTTAATTGTGATCCTTTGAAGCAGGATTAATTAAGCACTAAGGACTCACGTCTACTTCAGCCAATAGATTGTTGTGGTGCTGAAGGCTAGGTTCGATCGATCGCTTGGCTATCCTTTGATGTTCGAAATGGTAGTAATCAGGAAATATCTGAAACAGATTGGATTTATCGATATTACAATGCGGATTACAATCAAGTGTTATACAGTGTGCGCTGAAAATACAAAACGATAAAACTATTGTAAATTAATAGGGTAAGTTTTGTAATCTCATTCAACAAACATTTACCTGAATTTCTCAAGAAACGTGTCAGATTTTGCTCAAATTTCAAATCCAGTGTAGCGAATTTGAAACAAAATGGAATTTACGAACTTTTCCACCTTATACTCTTTTTTGAAACTCTGATTTCACAATCGTGAACAGCGTTATATCCTGCGTCCTAACTTTCTAATTAGACTAAAAATACAAACTTTAACCCTGACCGCCGTCAAAATAAAACTTCTTAATTTCATAGCATATTTAAATTTTAAAATATCTAAGTAACACAGTTTTTAGCACCGATTACAATGAAGAAATCAAAATCTCAAACATTTAAGACAAAAGAGTTACACGCTTTTTTGAGATCTGAAATGGCCGCCATTTTAAAACTGTTGAACGAATTTTACTGCTTAACAAACTTATGCAAGCTACTAAAAAAATCGACTTTTGTGCTAAGTTTAAATAAAATTGCGAACATGAGCGTATTAACGTATTTGTGTGTGTGTGTGTGTGTGTGTGTGTGTGTGTGTGTGTGTGTGTGTGTGTGTGTGTGTGTGTGTCTGTCTGTCTGTCATTGTCATTCTCTCTCTCTCTCTCTCTCTCTCCCCTCTCCGCCTCCCCCTCTCTCTCTCTCTTACGAGCGCTATCATTTACTAAACACACTGCGCATGCGCGTTATCACATTCTAAAAAGCACTCATATTCAAATTCATATTAGTTTTGTTCGTTCTAGTAGTGAAAACATGGTAATATGGCGCCCGTTTCATTACATACATTTTCCACCCAAAAACCGAGTCAGTTCCTTGAGTATTTTATTTCTTTAAACAAGGTTTTTTTAGCAATCAAAAACACGTGACCTATTTTCGCGCGGTAGCAATTTTGAGGTTATGCTAGTCACTTTTATTTCGATTTTTATTGTACTTCCCGTGCTTCTTGCGCTTTAGCGAAACAATTACCGAACAATCGAAAAAACAACCCGGACTGGATATTTACCACTTTTCCTACCGCCGAGACTTCTGGACAAACGGGACGATACTCTACATCAAGCACTGTAGTTAGGTAAAGTGCTATTGTTACGTCAAAAGTTGCATAATTTAATGACCTAAGCAAATAATAAAGTGCTAGGAGAGGATATTGATTATGTGCCAAACTTATCTTCCCCCCTCTCTCCCTCTTTGGTCGTCTCTCGAATACCCGAAGCAGTCACACCGCGGAGACAAAGTGTCGAAAACTAAGTTCCGCTAACTTCGGGCGGTTGAAAATAATTATATTTTTCCAAGTTTGTTTACCTGTTGTAATATTTAAGAGGTAACCTGTCATGATATTACGTCTCATAATATTATTTGTGTTGTTGTAGCTCTTTCAATATTTAGCGAATTTCCATTGGACTAAGAGCTATTCCAATGAGCTATTGGAGTGGCCATCATGGTGAGACCCAGACCCGTGACCTTGAAATGAACAACGTTCCTGATTTCCAGATAAATTTTTAAAGAGTCGTTAAAATTTATGTGTATGTGAGTGTGTGTGCGTGTGTGCTTGCGTGCGCGCGTGTGTGTCATCCTCACGTTCACAGTATTAGTCCGATTCGATTCAAATTTGGTACAAAAAACGATTAAGTTTATCGACAAGTTTATTAACAAGCAAAATTTGTTCAACGATTTCAAAACGGCGGCCATTTTAATCTTTAAAAATTCCTAACTTTTTTGTCTTGAATGTTATTGCAAATCCGATGTTCGATGGTAAAATAAGATTTTTCATTGAATGTAAGATATAATAGTAAGATTAAAAATTCGTTCCACTAGTAAACGAGACAGCTGCGTGCCAAGATTATTTTGCAGACATCACGCTGAGAACGAGAAAATGTACGAAAAGTTTTATTTGAAGTCATCCATTCGTACTGAATGAAATAAGACCACCAAATAGATTGCATACCTCGTTCAGTGTAAAAGAAAACTTGTAGTTATATAGTATAAATAAATCAATCGTACAATATGTGTGTAATTTACAAAAAAATATTTATTTAATTATTTTATTTTAATGTTCACTTTATGTTCGGGTTTAATGCCTCGGCTAGCTTTTACGTTCATAATCATTTAACGTTAATGAAAACGAACCCTTTATGCAATCTTACAAATAAATTATACAATTATACTAACATTTCAGTTTACTTAATAACTGTATGGGCGAGATGCGGGTGAAAGATCTGAGGTGATTTATAGATGATAAAAAATAAAAAGATGAATTTAAATTTATGATATTGTGCATTAGGTTGGTTTTAAAACAGTCTGTAAATTTTCACTTTTTTATTAATTATGTTCTCAAGCTGACGATTAAAGCCACTGGTATACAAGATATCACTCACCAAGTTATTAAAGCTTACAAATGTTACCAGATAGATTATTTTATGTAAACTGAACAAAATGGATGTTGTAGCGTCGTCTCAAGTTGATTTTTCAACTTGTTTCACTGATGCCTTATTATTTATTATTTTTAAATGTTGAATTTTTTTTTCGAATGCTTGGCAAAAATCATAAAAATTTACAATGCCTTCCTTATTGTTGAATTTTTCCCTTTCTCTCCTTCCTCTAAAAAACTATTGGTTCTTCTTCAATATCCTTATCGATAATTTACTGAGGTAATTTTTTATGTATCATTTATACGGAAATATTTTAAACCTAAATGATGGTTACACTATTATTATAAATATGATATTTAATTTAATATGGACTGCAAATAAATACGAGTTCAGGATGTTATTATTATTATTATTTTAAAGTGAGTTCAATGCTCGCGGTGATTAGATATATTTATTTACAAGTCCAGCTTAACGTTTAAACTCAACGGATTTGTTATAATATATGTGAAGCGGTTAGATAGATAGAAATGTCATCAGAACAAAATTTTAAACATAGAAAACCAACTACATGAAATCGTACAGAGTGGGGTTGTGGATATTAATGGAGGTGATTGACCCACCCCAGCAGATGGATGGTGGAGACAGTCAAACACTATGAGTAATGGACGGAACAATATGGCACGCTGACAGCGTATTGTAAAGTATTTTACTCAAATTATTAATGAAAGAGCTTTGGTTTTGTTATTTTTTAAACTTTCTAAAATTTCAACTCCGATGTAGCTGAATATATTTTGTTTTTAATTTATTTCTATTTTAAATAAAATTTCAACTACTAAACTGCATAAACGATATACAAATTTACATTATACACGAAACTATAGGGTCCGCCAGTGAAACGGGACGATTAAATAAAGTAACTGATTGTTGAAAAAAATTTTTTAAATATTTTTTTAGTAAATAATTGAAAGTACAAGAATAGTTATTACGGGTACAATACGAAAAAATATTATTTTCTGAACACTATGTCTACCAAATGTCTTCCATTGCAGTAAAGGCATTCCTGGAGCCTGGTTTGGACGTTTTGCATGACCTCTCGCAGCATGTTGACAGGTATTGCCGTAATCTCGTTTACAATTCGTTGTTTCAGGACTTGAATGGTTGTGGGTGGATCTGCTTGAAACACTTTTGTTTTTAGGTATCCCCATAAAACAAAAACAGGTATGTGTCACTTATTTCAATGCGAAGGGCATATTGTTTGGCTAAACAGCGATCACTTGTGACCATAGCCTGTTAAACAGCTGCGATGTTTTCAGGTGTTCCAACAGTTTTACACTCCTGCCTTTTTTTTAGATGTTGATACCGTTTGTTCGAGGTTGTTTATCCATGTTCGAATTGCATTATCTGACGGGACAGGCTGGTTACGCGGTATGTTAAAATGACGTCAGAAAGCAAAATATTTTCGCCATTTTGATAATATGCTTTCACCGTGTAACCGCGTTGTTCACCCGTCCAACGATCCACTGAAACTAAATGGTAGGTGGTGACGCGCCAGTAACCATCCCCCCACTAACTGTCAAATTTGTCTCAAAGCCACTTACAACCATCCCGTTTCATTGTCGGACCCTGTATATAAGATTAGGCTAGACATCGATATATAAGACAATCTAGATATATAAAATAAATCCGATAAATTGTAGACAATATAGTCGATAAATAAAATAGCCCAACAAATCTTATTATTTGTTGGAAAATGAGCTATTGGAGCAGCCATCATGGTAAATCTTAGACTCATGACCCAGGTATGACCACCGATCCTGATCTCTTATCACTTTTTTGAATGATATATTCAGTTGAATACAGACCGGCAAGCACTCCGCGTCCATTTAAATTTGGTTTGTTAAATAATGTTCTCTAATGTCTAAGATGAGCGTGCGATTCTCGCTTTATTAGTCGCTTCAGAGGAAAATTAAAAAAGAAGAAAAAAGAGACTTACTTAAAAAAAGTAAAAGAGACTTTACTTTCCACAAACACGTTTCACTTTGGTACATATTAATAAAATCCTCCAAACACTTATATTCGTTTTTCGTGACATTTTTGCGTACAAAAAGTACAATACAATAGCGATACGATATTGTATCGCCTGGCGCCTCCCTTCACACGAGGCTTGCTTCAACTCTCTTCAGGCCTAATGGTTGGACGAACGTGTTTTCGTTCGATCACCGGCCTGTGTTTTCTTCCACAAAAATCCCACATGTAGCAATGGAGATAAAATTTCCACCCTTACAGAGGCCCGCATTCATTTTAGATGGCCTGTTATGCAAGCTCCGCGTAGTCAAGCTGAGCTCTCCTTTGGCTATCCAGTATTTACCGTAAACTTTTCCAACTTGGCTTAGAATAAAGAGATCTAACCTAAGATAGATGAAAAAAGTTTGATTCAGCTAGGGCACATCGGGATTGCCGAATCCGTATTCACAACGTGTGATCCTCTAAGGATATATTGGCCCGAAATCGCGTTTGATTTTCGATTTGTTCGTAATTTTTTTAAATTTTAAATTTGGTTAAACTACTGGTTTTCGTATCTTTAAAAATGTGCACAATTTTAGTAAAATCCGATCAACCGACTTTGAGAAATTAGACAAATGTTTCAATTTCACTTTGCCGAAATTATCCGGAGAGGATTTTTGAGTAAATAACTGAAAGTGAGAAAGTTGTGCAATGTTTATACGCCATTTTGACGTGATGAGTTACGCGCTCAATCTGTTTCACTCTACACATCCCTACATACACTGACCGGACTTTAGAACATACGTTACGGTAAATTAACGTGATTTGACGCTCCAGCTGACTGATTGTTTGATGACGTCACTTGGTTTGTTTCCGGTTATTGCTTCAGCTACAATCAAGCGCAAATCATACGCAATATCGATTTAATTGATGTGGGTTATATTAGGAACCCGGGGCGAGGCTAATCCACGAGACTTTGGGGCTTAGAAATTAATTTCGTTTGTCCCGAATTATTGCGGCCGTACTAATCTGAGCGTTTTGGACTTTTTTCAGATCGGATTTACACTGAAAGCGGTTGAATTAAATCTGTTTTTTATCCGAAATTTTGAAAAGTTACGGTCGGTTTCCCAGAGTAAAACAGAAAGAGATGGTGTGATATAATTTCACTACTGTGAAGCTCTATGAAGTCACGGATAAAATCACTATTAAGTTACTACGTTCTGTTGATGCCTAAAGCTACTTGTAAGGTTCATAGGTTTTCGAAATTATGAAGTTTGAAACTTTGCCTTTTTTTTATAACCTAAAACTCATTTTTTAGAATTGGTGTAAACAAGAGATTTAAAGAAATATTATCGTCTCGCTGACGTCATTGTAGATAATTTTCAACAGTATTTTAACCCATGGAAAATGAGAAATTGGAACAGAACCATGATGGACTCGGAACCTTGAAATGAGTGTCAATCCTAACCTCTAGATCACTTCTTGAGAGGTCGTTAATTTTTTTAATATGTGTGTGTGTGTGTGTGTGTGTGTTTTGGCGCACGCTCGCAAGAGAAAGAGAGAGAGGGAGAGAGAGAGAGAGAGAGAGAGAGAGAGAGAGAGAGAGAGAGAGAGAGAGAGAGAGAGAGAGAGAGAGAGAGAGAGAGAGACGTTTTTCGCAATTTTAGTCAGATTTGATTCTAAATTTGGCACACAAATCGATTTTGGTAATAGCTTAAATACGTTTCGTTAACCAACAAAATTCGGTAAACAGTTTCAAAATAGCGGTCATTTCAATTAAAAAACATTACTTTTTGCCTTAAATTTTTTTTTTTTAAATCTGATTTTACCATCGTAATCAGCATTTAATATTACATCAACTGGCAATTAAACTTTTTAAAGCCTTTGAAATTAAAAAGTTCAGTTTGGCCGGCGGTCAGAGTTCTTTTTGTACTTTCAAAAATTCTATGTGAGACCCCCTCAAAAATAAGAACGTCAAAACGTGTTACACACGCGCATGCACGCGCGCACACACACACACACACACACACGAACTGAAACAGACTGTGGGGAGAAGCAGGCCTACCCAAACAACTATGAAGACATGACGGATGGGATCGAACATCTCAGATCAGTAAACCCATCCATCAGGAGTGCAAGATCTGACAAAGAGGAGGCGTTAGCAAAGAGGCTTCCAGTTAAGCCTAGAAGCAGCAGACCTCACTAGAATCAAACCTTGGAAGTGATAAACACAACCCTTACATGATTGAGAAGTCCCGCAGAACCAGTTCCGGGACCTCGAAGTGAACACAGATCCTGACCTTTACATTACTTTTTGAGATGAGTAATGACTGATCTAATATAATTGTTTCAATTGAAATTTGCTAAAAACGATCGAAATCGTTAAAAGGTATGTCTAATTTGAAATAAATTTACGGCTCGAGAATAAATCAGGGGGGGGACTGTAAGAGTCATTTTCGCTTTTACGATTTACTTTTGAATCGTAAATTGATTGCATTTTTTTCAAATCTCGTATATCTCGACATCTAGTAAGCGATATGTTGGTAAAAATGTGAAAAAGTTTTTGAGAAATTACGCAGTTATTTGTTATAATCTTTTATACGTGACAAAAATTTGAGCCAAATCCGAAAAAACAATTTTGAGGATGCGGATTTTTGTATTTTCCAAACTGTATTTTGCTTTGAGAAAACAGAATATGAGAAAATTTGTTCAAGTTTTTTCGTACTATACCAGAAAACCAAACAATGTTTCTGCAATATTATTGAATGCAATGTTTATAAGTGACCGAAATTTGAGCCGAATCCAATGAAAGGATTTTGAGAAATCGGGCAGATTATTTTGTTGGTAACTCTCAAGTGTGATTTTCAGAAAACAATTGGGTGCGGGAAATTTCGTTTTTTCACCGTTTATCAGACAGCCTGTAAGCCTGTCTAACGAAAAAATCCAGACAATTTTCAGAATACTGTAACACCACACCTAGGGAGAATCAGGAAACCACAGACAGGCCATTCTGTCTCATTCGGACGAGGCTATTGCAAGACCATATGGATTTATTTTTACCCCATACTCGTACACTATTACAAATGGGGAAGCGGGAAGGGAGAGTGCCCGTGTTGCTATGGTAACAGCATAAAGATGTACTGTCTGCAATACTATACTAGCCTAGACACCGCACTACGTCACAGCCTGTATTTAAAGAACTTTTTTGCAATAAATAAAATGTGTTGATAAAATGTATCCCACAAAGAGGTTTACGCATTTGATCCTCCATTATTTTCTCATTACTCCATTATTAATTTTGAAACTATACATACTTTTTTAAAGCAGGTACCAGAAATAGTGTGAGAATTGTATCTGACTGATGTTTGTAGAAACAAAATGGCGTCCAAAATAAAGTATAGAACTGATTTTGTTATTTTAGGATTAGTGTGTAGCTTTGGATGGTTTGTAGTTTGAATAGGTCTGATTTATGAAATGTTGACTGCTATTTAGTTTACTTTTAATTAGTTTGTATCTATTTTCTTTAAACCAATAATTAAAAAATAAAATTTTGTTTGAAATAAGTAACAAAATCAGTTCTATACTTTATTTTGGGCGCATCCTCGTAATATATAGATAATAAAATGTATAGTCGATTTTCAAAATCAGAAAAGGTTTATTTCAATCTAATTTCGTTCTACCTACAATATTATACGATTTATGATTTTCGGCAAAGACCTATAGATTAGGTCAAGGCAAAGGCCTATAGATTTTTGCTACTCAACACTCTAGAACATGCAACATATAACTTACCGCGGGAGAACCATGCATTTCCCAAATGTATTCCTGCTACTCTTAACATCTCACCCTGCGACTTATTGTCACTGTAAATGCCAACTTCAACGGAAACTGCAATCTATTAAATTGGAAAGGCAGGTTCTTTGGAATTATAGGGATTTTTGAAAAAATTTCGTTTAAAATCATTGCAAATGTAAGCTTATAAACAATAATTTTGTAATAAATAATAATAGGGATTACGATTTTTAAAACAGGAATACGTCTATGTCCATTTCTTGTACCTGAACCATTTTCATTTCAAATTTCGTCTCAATTGGTCCAGTAGTTAATGCGTGATTGAATAACAAACAAACAAACACATACATACATACATACACACACACACACACACACACACACACACAAACTTTCAGATTTATAATATTATATTAAGGAGTATAAAATAATATTAAAACGACACTGTTGTACAGTTAACTCATATCAGAAAACTAAATACTAAATAATTAAGTTCGACTGGGTAAGTAGTACAATGACGTTTAAAATAACTTAAATATTTATTATTCACACCTACTAATATATAATAAACGTATAAAACGTTACAGTTATACAGTTAACACTTGTCACAAAACTAAATACTAAATAAATAAGTTGGACTGGTTAAGTAGTATAATGGCGCTTTTTTTTAAACCGGAATAGGTCTGTGTTCATCTCAGGTACCTAAACCATGCTCATACCAAAGTTCATTTCAATTGGTCCAGTAGTTATAGCGTGATTGAATAAGAAACACACACAAACACACACACACACACACAAAGTTTCAGAATTATGATTAAGATGATATTTTGAAATAAAAGTTGTACTTAAGAAAACATGCTTTTTTTACTTTCCCCTCTTCCCACTATACGTAAGAATAACTTTATATATATAGCCGCAGTTACTTCCGTTGCATTTCCCTTACCGTTAACGCTGAGGCCTCGTCTTACATTACTCTTATGTGGAATAGATTAAAAATTGACAAGTCCAGAGATCCATACGCTTTTCTTATAATTTAAATTTACATCTACGAACATAACGAGCGGATAGTGTGTTTCTCTAATTATGATTTAATTTACGCTGTCATTATCTTAGATTCCAACAATGTGCTCGACAGTTAGGAAATGCAATGCTGACGTCACGAAGACAAAACCGCCGATTGGTAGAATTAGATTAAGTCACGCCCTTCGCAGATTAACATCTGGCACGTCTAGCAGTTGCTTCCTTTATGACGTCACAACAATGCACTCGACTGTCTCGGCTTGTTAAAGTTTTAGATGTATCAAAAATAATAAAAATAATTGTTTGTACAATTTAGGTTTTAAAACACGTTCACGACGAAGGCCGTTTTTACATAACATTTTGTGTTATGGTAATTAACACGAAATCTCAACTAAATTCTCATAGGACCAGCGAGAGAAAGAGAATTCGGTTCATCAAACGAATTGGCTCATTGAACCACCAGATCTTATTTCAGATCAAACAGTGTTCCGACTCTGCGAGCTGGTTCGTTCATTAGTCAGCTGATTTGATACAAGCGTTGAGCTTTGTTAGTTTTGCTTGATTGACCAATGCTCGTGACTTAATCAGAACCGCAAGTTACCAACTCACCCAATGTGTAATTGACACACTTACATCTTCAAATGCTTTTCGAATGACTAATACAGTTTACGCCTCCTCGTTAGTCATTGACACTCTAACGAAAATTACGTTTAAATTCTAACAAAACTACTGTTTTACACGGCACGCAACTGTCTCGCTGAAGTAATAAAAACGGTTTTTTTAGAATATTCTTTTGAAATTCTAATTTTACTATCACAATCAGCACAGAAATCTGCACACATTAGCATTTTAAACTTTCAAATCACACTGAAAATATAAAAATGAACTCTGACCGCCGTCAAATTAATTTTATTAATTTCAATTCATTTTGAATTTTTCTAAATGCTAATTTATGCGAATATTGAAGTTGATTACGACGTGAAAACAGATTTTCAAAAAAACTAACATAATGAGTAAGGCACAATGAGTTTTTTTAAGAATTGGAAAGGACCTCCAGTTTCCCGGTTGAACAGAAGATATTGGGTAACAAACTTGTCCAAACTAATACCGAAATCAAATTTTGTGCCAAATTGTAACCAAATCGGACCAAAATTTCGGAACGAGAGCCTCATTCACACACACACACACACACACACACACACACACACACACGCATGCGCATGCGCACGCGCACGCACACACACACACACACACACACACACAGATTTTGCATAACATTACATAACGTACATACTTTATGCCAGTTAGACTAACGAGGATGAGGGATCGGCGTTAACGGAAAGAGTAAAGCATCGGCAGTAACTACTTCTCGAGCCCACGAATTTGAGATACGCAGTTCAGACGTAGCAGATTGACCGATGTCTTTGCCCCATCGACCACAGGGCCCTTATAAGAGGTAGGGTCGAAACGTTCCAGGAATTGGGCAATGAAAATTTATTGAAAATACTTCAAACTTATTAACCTTTCATACAATCGTTGAAAACACTCCTGAAAGCCATTTTTTGAAATTTCGTTCAGCGGCTTCGTCGCATTTTCCATCACCTCTTGCGAATCAGCAAAACGATGTCCCTTAAGTCATTTTCATTCATGTTAACAGGTAAAAATTCGGTGGTAAAAACACTGTTTTACGACCCTCAGACGAAACATCAGTCTGCCGAATGGAAATCAGAAACATAATCAAGAAAAACGAAATTTTGCTTGGACAGAAACCGGGGTAAAGTGAGGTGTCTTTTTGTAAGTATCAGGGCTTGATTCATTACAAATTTATTCCTGAAGGGAAAACCGTTAACAAAAGTACTGTACAAGGAGATCCTCAAACGGCTACGAGATGCAGTTTAGATGAAAACGACCTGAAAAATGAGCAGGGAACAGTTTTTTGTTGCATGGCAATGCCCCGTCATATCAGCTGATAATTACCACTCTGGAATCCTCCCTATTCTTCCGACCTTGCACCACCGGAGTTTTACTTGTTTCCACGACTGAAAATGACATTGAAGAAACGTCATTTTGTTGATTCGCAAGAGGTGATGGAAAATGCGAAGAAGCGGTGAAACGAAATTTTCAAAAATGGCTCTCAGGAGTGTTTCCAACAATTACACGAACTGTGGAAGAAGTGCGTACATGCAGGTGGAGAACACACTTACACTTACAACACTACATTACGATATGAACACTTTACACCCACACTTACATTTAGGGAGGCGATAATAGCCTCAATGTGCTTTTCGCCTTTATATATATATATATATATATATATATTCAAGTATTTTGAAGCAAAATAAGGTTAAAATATTAAACTTACTTTTAGTAAATTTTCATTGACCAATTACGGGAATTTTTTGACCCTACATCGTACATATACGCGGTCAAAATCCGCGTTCATTTTAAAATTGAAAATTCGCCAATAATTCTACTGTAAATTGAAACAATAAAATAATTTATTGACAACAGTGTAAAAGTTACATTATAATGAAAAAGTGTTCTAAATATTTTAAGAACGTTTAAATTCTCGTTTGTAAGGCCCGGCGTGTTAAGACGGACGTGCAAGCGTATTTTCGCTTGTCCGGGAGAAAGTTTGTGCAATATTTTGATACGGTAACACATACTATAAATATTCAAGTGAATCTACTCTCATATAGCAACAACGTTTCGTATATACGTAGCCTAAAGCTGTACACTGGACTCGTATATCAAGCGTAGTATAATCAGGTCTAACACAGTAACGCGTAAAGTCATATGCAAAACTAACATAAATATTACTCGTACAGTCGGAGATAAAACCAACCAATTGTACACAATTTCATCTTGGCCCACTTTTCTTATCAGATTAGTTAAAGCTTTTATAAAAAAAAATATTAGCGAATTCTCGTTCCGAGTGAGTTAATGAACTGGCCGTCAGGGTAAAATCCAAACTCGGGACAGTGAAATGAAAATTGATGCTACCAGCAAGATCTGAAGGTTCGTTAAAAATCTGATATACAAACTGGTAACAAATTTATAGCGTTTTAAATTTTCAAAAATTCCACTGAAAACGCTAAAACCAACATGAGTGCGTCTGTGTTCATATTTGTGTTTTCAATGTAATTTGAAAGTTTAAACTGTTGATTTATGCGGATTTTAATGCTGATTATGATGGTGAAATCAGATTTTAAAAAAGTAAGATAAAATAATTACTATGGAATTTCAATACACATCTGTGTATTTGTGTGTGTGTGTGTGTGTGTGTGTGTGTGTGTGTGTGTGTGTGTGTGTGTGTGTGTGTGTGTGTGTGTGTGTGTGTGTGTGTGTCTGTGAATGATTAAAAATGTGGTTTATTCTCACATAAGCATATAATAAGCATATAGTAGAAATTTAACAAAATACGAGTTCCAGGTTTGCTTTGGAGAGATGCCTGGAATATGAATGTAAATCACTTATTTAATCTTCTAAGTCTTTATAAAACATAGCGTTGTACTTACCAACACACATACATTACAGATTGTTACGTTCAGAAAATGGGAAACGCAGACGCAAAATTTTGACCTTTGCTTGGGACGAGATTGCGGTAGCCTTTAAGAACAAAGTGCGCAAGAGACGGGAAACTTTACAAGAGAACGCTAAAAAAACATTGGCGTTAGTCCAACAATATCACATTGTGTCATTGTTAGCCGCCATTTTGTCACTAGCCTCGTCCGGGGTTTAAAAGGAATACTTTAAACAGCTGATAATCAGATGGAATTTACATTTAATCGGACGTACTTGTATTAGAATTTATTTATTTTTCAAAGAATTTTTCAACAATACACTGCAAGCAGTTGTCGCATTTGTGTGATGGAAGCAATTTCCTGAAATACATTAAATATTTTTCTACCATCTCTATAAATATGCAATAATTGAGTCTTAATATGCAACGCAAAAATTGTTACGCTATAGTGATTTAGGCGAATATCTAAACAGATGATTTTCGAACAGCTGTTCGGTAATACTATTGAAACTAATTTATATTTTATTATTTTAATTGTTAATTTTACGTTATATATGTGTTAGCAATGAATATAGGCGTATATATTCAATGGCGTTAGACTACAAAAAATATAAAGAAAGTAAACATGAGGAAATCCTTGTTCATTATTAAAATCTAATTATTATTTACAGTTGATCATTAACATTCATTTCTTATGAAACTTGCAGCCCTTCCTAAGAACATAATTTTAAAAAATGCCTTAACTCGAATAATTATATAGGTTAGCGTATTGCAGTTTCAAATTCCATTGCAAAATGTACATTTCCGTATTTCCAGTGTATTGTGAAGATTTAAAATATTAATTTACACAGATTTTAATGCCGATTACAACCCACTGTTTGAAAACGTAACGTTAAAAAAATTTACGAAGGTCAGGTTTCATTTTCGTAATTTTTAGTTATAAAATATTACAATTTATTTTATACAATTCAATATTGTTAGTTTTTGTTTGTTATTTTTGTACGATGGAATCCAAAATTACGAACATGATCATGCCAAAATACAAAACACACACACGCACATGCACACACACACACACACACACACACACACACACACACACACACACACACACACACACACACACACACAAATTAATATGTATCTATGTAAGCCCCTAATCCTATTCAAAGTACCTACCACTGGAAGTTTTAATTTAACATATGAAGTCCTATTTTGAAAATTATTAATAATTTGTTGAGTAGGGGTGAAATTTTGCGACTTACTTTTAAAATTCATCTCCTTTTTGATTTCTGAACATTCAAGAAATAAATGTCCTCATTTGCACCGTTTCTAACGTTAACGGCAGCTGTAAGACTTTCAGAACAGGCGGTATATAAATCGGCATATTCTTAACATATTGTCGACCTAACCTAACCGAACATAGATAGACAGATAATATTTATGTTAAATGCTAATTCTGCGGATGCCCGTCAGACGGTGCACTATATTATAACGTCACAGGTCATCCATCCATCATTCATTACCTCAGTTATCAATGGGCCACTTCAGTATTCAACATGTTTTATACAATTCTTTTGGACATTGACATGATATGTCGAGTCAGATATCAACTGTTTTGACCAACTTGCTTATCTCTCATGATGTAGTAAATTTCATCATGAATAAGTTACACTCCCTCATTGTATAAACAGATATTTTTCATGTACACACATGTCTATTATTGAACCAACAATAATAATCATGTTTGTTTTCTCTTCCTTTTTTATTTGAATTACGACAATTTCTTCGAAAACATGACAAATTAAAATAGCTAAATTTTAGCAACCCAACCTCAAATTTATTATAGCGTATCAGCTGTTCAATGAAATAAGCTGACCGTTACGAATTAATATAAACAAGAAATCAACATACTCGTAGCTAATTTTTAACAATATAAAGTAAAACGGATTATAGATGAAATCAGTTGATCTATACGAATTAATACAAAACAACTAATCTTTTAATATAACTACCAAAATTAAATTAATGATTCACTTCATTTAAATCGGTCGAACGTCTTCGTAGCATCGGTTACCAAGTCCGTCTCACATGAGCAAGGTCTGCGGTTCGAACCCGGGCGGAAAGACAATAATTGTTAATTATAATTAATTTAATATAAGACTAGCGTTGCGCAAAATATACTGTTATATATCAATATAAACATATTCCTCGCATCACTCGTCCCGCAAAATCGAACATCACAACCAGTCCATACATGTTAATGCTTTTTTGCTTTTAAAAAACAATCTACGAAAGCGTAAAGTTCATAATCTTTTTTATTAACAATTCTACGAAAATCTGTTTCAGATTTTCAAATTACACTGAAAATTCAAATTTTAACGCTGATAATGCTTGTAAAAGCGTATTTCAAAAGTGGAAAATACAAAAAGCAGCGAGATTTTTAAAATTTATTACTTAATTGGACGCCAAATCTAATGCTAGTATTTTCATAATTTTTCGATCACCTTTTTAATACTGTGAAGTGTTTCCGGTAAGCTATAAATTTAGAACTGATCTGTTCACACTAATCGGAAGATCCAGTGATCTGATCTAACTCAGTTGACGTTTAAAAAAAATCCAGTGGGAACCACTGAATGTAAACGTACTAGAATGACAACACTTAAGAGAGGGGGAGCGTTCGCTACTGCTGGCATCTTACAGCAGAGTGTTCAACTACAGTTAAACAGTTTTTTCTCAAAGGTCGCCACAAGCTTTCCTTGCGACTTGCAACGTTCGTAGCGGCAGACGATCCAATTACTTGGACTTTAGCAGCTAATATATAGCATACTTTTTATAATGGCTGTACTTCTAGTCCGTTTATATTCAATAGCTTATCGATTCATTATACCCCTAGATCACCTAATACAGAAGGGTGAAACAATTCTAAAATAGCCTATCCAACCTCATCAACTCTAGGTGTGCATTAGCACCTTGCAACGTTTATCTTTTAATAAACAAATTATACTTACACGTTACATTGAGATTTTCAGTTCATTGTGACATCAAAATTTTGATCTAGAAAATCTAGAGAAAATCGATTAACCTTGTATTACTGCAGGGTTAATCTTTTGCCGTTAAAGTTTAACAATTTCCTCACTGATATACCAACAAGCTTTAACTAAACTATGTCAGTCGTATATTGACAAAATGGTTATAAACGCAGCACGCTTTTTATAATAGTGGATGTACTTTTGGTCCGTTTATATTCAATGGCTTAGCGATTGAGCTAGTTTTTAATAACATAACCTTAAACTTATTATAGCCTATCAGCTGTTCAATGCAATCAGCTGATCATTACGAATTAATATAAAAGGCAAATCAACATAGCTAAACGGTAAATCAACATACGTTTAACACCATAAGACAAACGTATTATTGATGAAATCAGCTGATCTTTACGAATTAACTGATTAACCTGGTATAACAACAAATAAAACATTCACTTAAGTGTAGTAATTCATTTGGTATTTACTTTGCGAACTATTCACTTAATTACAAACAATAAACTATACAAATAACTGAACGTGAATTCTCGCTTTGAAATAGTTAATCGTTAGTTAGCGTTAAGCGTTACTCGTTGTTCGTTATAACTTATAACAGTAAGCCTATACATTCTCAAATTAAAAGTTATCCTGTTACTTCGGTCTGTTCGTTTAAAGTTATCTCAACGCTAGCGACAAGACACTGAACTACTGTTTAGATGTACAAGATTGTTGGGAATAAAACGTTGTTCTTTCGTCATTTCAACGCACTTACTACTAAAATGTTGCTAGAGTTATAACATTTTAGCTTAGTAGCCGTTATTTGTTACTTTTGATAACAGTTATAGTTATTCTTCAATAACTGTTACTAAACAGCAGATAACACTAGCTACTATTACACCTTGTACAATTCCACTCGACTGAAGCGAAGTTCAACCCGTTTTATTCCATCAGCAAGCCTTTAAATAAAATACAGGATGTTCGAAAAAAAACTCCCTAGTTTTAATGTAACCTAGAATCTGTACAAAGTGACATACACTATTCTAGTTTGTGGAATTTAATTTATCAACTCTCCACATTTGCTTAAGTAAATGTGAGAAATTCAGATCCTGCAATTGGCAGGCCTGCGTGACCTTGAGAATAAGTACGATAGCGTTCAGTGCAGTGCAATGGCTACTCCTCAATATATTTTTTTTTAACTTCCGACTATTGTGCACACTTGGACTAATGCAGACGATGGGATGATTTATAGCGTATGAAAATGCCAAGCCCTCGCCGGGAATCGAACCCGGGTCCTCGGGGTGAAAGCCTGGTACGCTATCCACTAGGCCACCGAGGCGGTTACTCCTCAATAAAGGCGTAGTGTACCTGTCTTGTGCAAATTGAGTCTGTTATAACAGTACAATGTAATTTTAGACGTTAGTATGGTGATGGACCACTCACAGCAAAAACTACCCGTTCTTATTATTAGGTATTTCAAGAAAACCGGCAGTGTTTTTAAAAGCGAAGTCACCAAGTAGACCGAGAACTTCTGAAGCTACTGTTAAACAGATCTGTGTTTCGTGTATTCGGAGCCCAGAGAATCCCATTGACAAGACGTAAACGGGGACGTATACTGTGACATGTTGACACAGTATGTCTTTTCCAAGTAGAAGGTATTGAGGTGGAAAAAGAGCTTTTTTTTTTCAAGAAGATGGCGCCCCATCTCATTACAGTAACCGTGTGTGCGCGGCTCTTGCAACTCGCTTTCAGGGAAGGTGGACAGGCAGTCTCTTGGCCACATGAAGTCTGGACTTAACCCCACTTGACTTTTTTTTGGGGGGGATACATAAAAAAATGTTGTTTACGCTGAAAAGATCCGTGACATCAAACATTTACGGGAAATAATCATCGCGGCGGTTCAGACAGTTACACTTGCTATGTTGGTGAATACCTGGCAAGAAGTGGAATATCGTCTCGACATGTGTAGGGCAACAAATGGATCCCACGTTGAAGTTTACTAACATTAAAAAAAACTCGAAGATATTGTATTTCATTGCATGTACTTGTTGATGTAGTTTTTCATTAATTTAATAATTTTTACACATATAACTAGAAAGTTCGAAGCCCAAAGAAGTCATTGGCCAGACGTAGTCTACATACAATTAGGAGTGACTAAAGGTACTTTGTACCAGGTGAGACATATAACATGAGTTAGCTGAGTTCAAACATGAGACAGATAAACGGTCTAAATGGTCGACGTGCCTTTGGGATGTAAAACGCCCCGCTCTCCTTTAAGACAAAAGCAAAGAACGATTTTGCCCAAACCTGACCGCTACTGATCTATGCTAACTCGGGGTTATGGGGGGGGAGTCTGTCTGTCTAATGGTATTACGTCACGGAGGAAATTTGAGCAATGTGCGCCTTTTAACACTAATGGCGGGAAGCAATTTAAAATGGATGCGATTTCCTAGCTCTTAGCGCGGGGTGAGGAACGGGGGGGGGCGTTACTTAGTCGTCAGGGTGTAATCGGATATACAACAATAACAGCGGTAATTCTACGCTTGCTTACGTCACTAAATACTTGCACAAACTTTCTCAGCATCCTCTAGCAATAGACGTCACAAATCTGCACTGTAAAAAAAAAAAACAAAATCTATAGTGAAAAGAAAATGTTACGGTGATGCAGCAAATAAAAAGTAATTTTTACCTAAACAGCTGATTTCGGACTAAAGTTGTTCCTTTGACAATACCATTTCAACTGACATTATATTGCCATGTTTCACAAAGGATGTTAAAAATTAAATCACGATTGACTGTATTTTTACTATTAATACATGTTTGATTACTAATTAATAAATACAAACAACCTAAGTGATTAATGTAATTGGTTTTTTTTAAATTTTCAATACTTATGAATATTACTAATTAGTTCCCGTGTGAGTATATACCTAATTTATTGATCTACTCCTTAAAGACAATATACACGCAGATGTTTTGCTGACGTGATAGAAGCGGATTTCCAAAAGTATTTTCCTCTGTCTTTACCTTTCTCGTATTACATACGAAAGCAAACCCTGATCGCCGTCAAAAAAATTCTTAATCTAAAATTTTCTAGAAATCTAAAAAACTGCTATATGAAGTTTTCAACGCTCATTACGGTGGTAATATCTGATTTTCAAAAAAACCTACGAATTTTTAAAGATTTCAAATGACCGCCATTTTGAAACTGTTGAACGAATTTCACTGGTTAACGAACTCTTTAAAGCTATTAACCATAATCGATTTTGTGTCGCATTTGAATTAAGTCAATACCGAAATTGCCGCAAGACCGAAATTGCGAACATGAGCTTGGGTACAATAAATAAAATTTTAACAATTCCTCAAAAAAAGATCTAAAGATCAGGATCGGTGCTCTTTTCAAGGTACCGGGTCTTACCATGATGGCGATCCGATATTTCATTTTCCCAATGGGAATTCGCTAATGAACATGTCAGAAGTGTCGAAAAGTGCATGCGATATTAGAAGAGCCATTTAGTCATACTTACACTAGTGCTCTGCTCGAATGGAGAAATTCCTATTCCACGGGCACATCTGGGTACACCTGGCAGGTAATATGAGTCATAAACGATTCTAGGAGATTCCAATTCAAAAATTGAAAATCTTGAAAGTTGTTCCAAATTTATTATGTGTTTTTGTCTTGAGGCAACCTGCCTAACCCTCATGTAATGGGAGCGTTGAATAAATAAAATTCAGAGGTTACTGCGACCTTTTTACATCTATTGTGCCAGCTTCTGTATTACGCAAATGCTCCAGCCCTAATCTCGTTATAAAGTGTAAGATTTGGAGAGAACACTAGGTGGGTAGCTCCCGCGTTTCTATTTGGCAACATCCCTCTTCGTTATTGAGGTGATTCCAGGTAATTTTCCTATCTCTTCACCTTTATCAAGAAAACTGTGCTCCGTCTGGTTAGCGTTTTGTGTACGGTGAGATCCTGCTCATTCTGTTTTACATTTTTACTTACGATGTTCACAAGAGTAGCTAAGGGAATGTCCTCCCATGCAGAGCCCCCTGCGTGCACGGGTAAAGCTAAGATAAACGTAGAGATCTCAAGATATCCCAGGACACCATTAGGACGGCGTCTTTCATTCCATCAGCACGGGTCGCTTTACACTTTAGAGTTAGCCAAGCTGTGTAGAGTAGATGAGTGAGAGTAGTATGAGCTAGAGGTACGGTCGTTACGCTATTCCGATCAGCTGCTCTTAAAAGCTGTCTCTGCCGTATAGTTGAGTGTTACACACCTTTATTCGCATATCCCGCTTTTCGCCCTGCCTATATTCGCACAACCCACTTTTCTCTCTGCCCATATTTGCATAGCTCACTTTTCGCTTAACTCATACTCGTATCGGTTACTTTTCGCTGAACCTATATTCACATAATCCACTTTTCACTCAACCCAAATTCGCACAGTCCACTTTTCGCTCAGTCCTTATTCGCATAGTCACTTATTCGCTTAGCCCTCTTTTTACTCAATCCATACTCACATAGCCCATTTTAGCTCGACCAATATAGCCCACTTTTCTCTTAACCCATATTAGCACAGCCTACTTCTTGCTCGGCCCATATCCACGTAGCTCAATTTTCTCTCAACTCACACTCGCATAGCCCACTTTTCGCTCAGCTACACATTTGCACAGTCCACTTTTTTGCTCAGCACATATTCGCACAGTCCACTTTTGTTCAGCCCAAATTCGCATAACCAACTTTTCGCGCAGCTCATATTCGCAGAAAACAACTGTTCGCTCAGCCTTTTATTAGCTTAACCCACTTTTCGCTCAGCCAAACATTCGTACAATTCACTTTTCGCCCAGCACATATTCGCACAACCCACGTTTACTCAACCCATATTAACACAACCCAATTTTCGCTTAGTCCATATTAGCATAACCCACTTTTTGCTCAACCCCTTTATTCGCGTAGCCCACTTTTCGTTCAACCCATATTCGCATAACCTACTTTTCGCTCAACCCTTTATTTGCGTAGGACACTTTTCGTTCAGTCAATATTAGCATAGCCACTTTTTGCTCAACCCATATTCGCACAGCCCACTTTTTGCTCAATCCAGTCGAAATAATCTACTTTTTGCTCAGTCCTTTATTCGCGTAGCCCACTTTCCGCTCAGCCCGCACATCGCACTTTGGGCGTTTCGTCTTAGCGCTGGAGAAGCGTTACAACACCTGCAGGCAGAACCAACGATACTTGTTGTAAAACAACAGATTCTGATTGGTCTGTGATAAACGGCAGTAACTGACGCCTAATTGCTTCACGCACATAAAACCGCCATTTAATACCCGGCCGTAATGTATCGCAGTAAAGTTCTCGGCTTCATATTATCGCAGCTATTTGGCAAAGCGATGATTGCAAAGAGATAAAAATCTGGGGATTTATTTTGAGGTTTTATAGTCTTCCGCTGCATTTATGGCTGGCAATAACTGGAGCTTGGGGTGCAAAGTGTAACCGGTACAGCATACGCTGGAAAACCTAGATAAGACTACAGTATTTATTTGCCAGTATCTGTATCCATATGTACCCATAGCGTATAAACGGTGAGTTGCACAATGATAAAACAATTTTGAAGAATCCGAAAGCAAATTTGGGCATAACCGTTACGCCATTTTCTTAGCGAATTTCCATTGGAAAATTAGCTACTGGAGCAGCAGTCATGGGAGCCAAACTTTGAAACGAGCAACGATCCTGACATCTAGATCACTTTTTGAGGGATCGAATATGTGTTAGAACGCTCACGTTTGCAGTTTTAGTTAGATTTTATTCAAACTTGGTAGGAAAATCGACTTTGATAATAGCTCGGACAAATACGTTAACCAGGAAAATTAGTTTAACAGTTTCAAAATTGCGGCAATTAAAATTTTTTTTAAATCATAACTTTTTGTCTACAGTTATTTTGTAAATCCGATTTCACCATCGTAATAACATTTTAAAACTGCGTAAATTTATATCATTTTTAACGTTTAAAATAAGGCGAAATTTATAAATCTTTTGACGGCGGTCAGGGTTTATTTTCGCAATTTCAAAGTAACTTCGAAGATTAAAAAACCAGTATACGCGGACTAGTTTGCTAATCAGGAAAATTAATTCAACAGTTTAAAAATGGCGGAAATTTCAAATTTTAAAAAATCATAACGTTTCTCCTTACATTAAAAAAAAATCCGGTTTCACCATCGTAATAAGCGTTAAAAACTGTGTAAATCATCATTTTTAACGTTCAAAATAAGGTGAAATTTAAAAATCTTTTGACGGCGGTCAAGGTTCATTTTCGCATTTTCCAAGTAACTTCGAAGATTGACATACCAATAAGCGCAGATTTTAATTACGATTATGACGATAAAGTCAGGATTTCAAAAAGGGTAAGATAAAAAAATACGTCAGGAAAGCTCCCTGCGTTTCGAATTTTCTGTATCATGTAATCCAGAACGCATTGAAAGTAAAACATTTGCAAAACATTTGCCTAGAATTAGGCAGTTGTATTTAACAAAATATTACCATCCTAGGTTTAATCAGATGAAGGAAGGATCATGACAGGCATAATCAGGATCGGATAAACCTAAGGATAACGTAGCTACAGCACAGGATCCAAGGTATAACCTCTGCTTGCTTGAACACGCAATTAAAGGCAGAGAGGGTGGCTGGGCTCTGAGAAAGCTTAATGTATTATTCAACGGAAAGAGCGGGGCTAATGGTCGCTGGCATGGCACGAATAAATTGATTTCGCAACACGTTTCTGCTGAAGCATTTACTTTTTGGTTTTAAAATGATCAACTTTTGTTCAAGCGATAGTAACGCGTTAAACACGAAAACGCACTCACAGGGTGACAATGCGACTCCTAGACATAGGGAATCCCTTGCTTAATTTTGCACTCCCTAAAAGAACTGTTACTGTTTCAGCTACAAGGCTGAAATTTGATGCGTTGTTACCTAACCACATGCTCGTAGAATTTCCTAAACTGAATTTACAGATAGTTTTTACATAGGTCTTGAGTTCGTATCCTTAGATAAACTTTTCGTACTCCTTTTCTAACCTCAGTTTAAATCTCCAATTAAACAATAGAGAGTGAAGGTATGTTATTTGATTAGAAACTTTTAATACGTTATTTTACTTGGAAAGGCTGGTCTAGATTTTACCGTAAAACGATTGGAAATTTACTACTTCGTAATAAACGATTGAGAATGTATTACTTCATAATAATCGACCGGGAACTTTAAAACTTTATAATAGGCTATAAAGATTGGTATTTTAAAAACTCATAATAAAACGAGAGGTATTTTAAAAATTCATAATAAAACGATTGGGAATTTAAAACTTTACAATAAAACAATTGGAATTTTAAAACTTTATAATAAACATTGGGAATGTAAAACTTCATAATAAAAAGATTCCAAATTTATTACTTCATAATGAATGATTGGAGAATTTACTAATTAATAAAAAATGTAAGGAATGTATAACCAAACCTTTTTGTAACACAAAGAAGGTCGAGAATTTAAACGTAAAACGATTGATAATACACCATTCTATAGTCTGGCTCTTACCATAAAACGATTAGGAATTTATTACTCGTCATAAACGATTGAGAATTTATTATTTAATAATAAACGACTGAGAATTTAAAACTCTATAATGAAACAAATGTGAATTTATTATTTCATAATAAACGATTGGGAATTTAAAACTTAATAATAAAACAAATGTGAATTTATTAATTCATAATAAACGATTGGGAATTTAAAACTTTATAATAAAACTGTCTGGAATTTATTACTTCATAATAAAAGATTTGGAATTTAAAACTTTTTAATAAAACGGTTTGGAATTTATTACTTTATAATAAACTATTTGGAATTTAAAACTTTATAATAAAACAAATGTGAATTTATTAATTCATAATAAACGATTGGGAATTTAAAACTTTATAATAAAACTGTTTGGAATTTATTACTTCATAATAAAAGATTTGGAATTTAAAACTTTTTAATAAAACGGTTTGGAATTTAATACTTTATAATAAAAGATTTGGAATTTAAAACTTTATAATAAAACAGTTTGGAATTTATTACTTTATAATAAAATATTTGGAATTTAAAACTTTATAATAAAACGGTTTGGAATTTATTACTTTATAATAATAAACGATTTAATAAAACGGTTTGGAATTTATTACTTTATAATAAACGATTTGGAATTTAAAACTTTATAATAAAACGGTTTGGAATTTATTACTTTATAATAAACGATTTGGAATTTAAAACTTTATAATAAAACGGTTTGGAATTTATTACTTCATAATAAACTATTAGGAATTTAAAACTTCTTATAAAACGATTTGCAATTTATTACATCACAATGAACAATTGGGAATTCAGGCTACTTCTATAAAAAGTGGTTAGGAATTTATAATCTAACCTTTTTACAATACAAAAAAAAAAAAAAAAAAAAAAAAAATAGAGAACTTAAACATAACGACTGAGAATGGAAAATAAATAAATAAAATATTTCTTAAGCCCTTCGCTATTCATTTATCTAATACTTGTTATAAAATTATAACTTATGAATGAAGAGTCTTATTGTTGCCATTTCGTGTTTGTAAACGAAGTTTGATTTCAAAGTTTATTTTACCAAGTGAAAAAACTAAACTACCAACGAAATCACTATTCTGGAAAGCTCACTACATGTTCACCTTAATACGATTGTTAGGCCTATCACGGTGATGTATAAAAAAACTTTACTTTTAAAGAATATTATATAACCTAATTGACACGGCTGTTAGGCCTAACACGGTGATGTGTGAAAAACCTTTATACTTTTTTTAAAGAATACCACATATCCTAACTGACACGGTTGTTGGGCCTATCACGGTAATGTGTGAAAAAAACCTTTATTTTTTTTAAATAGTACTGAAAACCTTAACTGACACGGTTGTTAGGTCTACCATGGTAATGCGTGAAAAATACTTTATAGTTTTTTAAAAGAATACTCCATAAGCTAACTAACATGGTTGTTATGCCTAACACGGTGATCCATTAAAAAAACCTTTATTAATTTTTTTTAAATAGTACTTATAACCTAACTGACACGGTTGTTGGGCCTAATAAGGTGATGCATGAAAAAAACCGTTATATTTTTTTTAAACTAACACGGTTTAACTAACACGGATGTTAGGTCTAACACAGTGATGCGTGAAAAAACCTTTATATTTTTTTAAAGAATACTACATATCCTGACACGGTTGTTGGGCCTATCACGATGATGTGTGAAAAAACCTTTATATTTTTTTAAAGAATTCTACATATTCTAACTGACACGGTTGTTAGGCCTAACACGGTGATGCGTGAAAAAACCTTTATATTTTTTTAAAGAATACTAGGTTACATATCCTAACTGACACGGTGGTGCGTAAAAAAAACCTTTATATTTTTTTTTTTAAAGAATACCACATATCCTAACTGACATGGTTGTTGGGCCTATCATGGCGATGGGTGAAAACGCCGTTATTTTTTTAAAAGAGTATTTCAAACCTTAACTGACACGGTTGTTAAGTCTAACATGGTGATGCGTGAAAAAACCGTTATTTTTTTTAAAGAGTACTCCAAACCTTAACTGACACGTTTGTTAGGCCATGGTGATGCGTGAAAAATCTTTATATTTTTTAAAAGAATACTGCATAAGTTAACTAACATGGTAGTTAAGCCTAACGCAATGCTATAAATCTCAAATTTTTTGTTTGTTTGTTATACAATCCCACTTTAACTACTGGACCGATTGAGATGAAATTTGGTATGAACATGGTTATAGGTACCTGAAAAAAACATAGATCTATTCCCATTAAAAAAAACATTATACTACTTACACAGTCCAACTTAATTATTTAGTATTAAGTTTTGTTTTAACTGTAAAACAGTGAAGTTTTATACATTTATTATATATTGGTAGGTGTGAGTAATAAATATTTAAAATTAATTTATATATTTATTTAAATATATAAATATATTTATAATATATTTATTATTATTAAATATTTAAAAATATTTAAATTATTGTATTATTTAAATTATATAATATTTAAATTATTTTAATATTTATTAATATTAATAAATATTTATAATATTTAATATTTATTATTTATAGATATTAAAATATTAATATTTATTATTAATATTATTTATTTATTAATATTTAAATTATAATATAATTTATTATATTATAATTATAAAATTTAAATTATTTAAATATTATAGTATATAATAATATTTATATTATTATATATTTAAATTATATTAAACATTATAACAATAATATTATAATATTTATTATAATATTTAAATTATTTTATAATATTTAAATTTATAATATTTAATATTTATAAACTGTGAGTATAATATTTAAATTATTCTAAACATTACATGTAGCAGGGATGCCATTGGAAAAATCATGCTATATGTAGCATGTTCGCGTGTGTCCAATGCCCAAAATTTGTATGTAATAGCGCCAAATGGAAGGACATAAAACGCAGTATATAGCAGCGTCCTAAAATAATGCCCTATTCTGCCATGATTGCAACGGCTAAAGACAAGCGGAATTAATAAGGGATGCTAATTAACTGTACCTAAAATTGAAAATGGGATCTGTAATTCGCAGCAAGACCGAACCTGTGACTCTACTGACACGAACTCCTACATTTATTCCTGATTTAGGCCTATATTGTGTAGTTTTTCTTTTGTAAGTGTTTCATCTCTGTATGTATTGACTAACAACCTGAATTAAATAAACACATTCACAACGACGTGGTCACTAGCGATCCACCACTAACACTTTAACTACCGGTAAAGCGAGGGTGTGTCGCCAGTGATGCACGCTTGTCTTCATTATAGGCGGCGTGTGCTACGAGTGACACACTGTCTTTCTTACTTCATATGAGCTTACTTATAATGACGCCCAGAAATGATAGAATCACTATTTTAATTTTTAAACTTAATTTTAAATATAATGAAGTAATAATATATTTTGGCCTACTGATTTTTGTTATCTTGGTGTTCTTTATTGGTAAACTAAAATGAAAACACGTTCAATAACATCTATTTATTGACAATTACAACACCAAGACAGCGAAGAAGAAATCATATAACTTATGGAGTCATTTACTTGAAACTTTACGTGTGTACGGATCAATAACAGTGTGCCATCAGTGACGCACTACGCCTATTACAGCAATGGTCAACTAATACGCATCGTGTGCTACCGATGACGCACGGTTATAACCTCTAAAATATATAGAATACAGTTTTTTCCCGATATAATATCACCTAAAATGTTATACAGACACATATTCTAACAATTTTACGGAAAAAATGTACGCCTATAGTTGAGATTTCATGTTAATTACCGTAACACAAAATGTTATGACATGTAAAAAATGCCGTCGTCGTGTACGTGTTACTTCCTTTTTAGGTTAATGCTTCCTGTACCGACCGACAACCTCAACTGATTGACAAAATCTACATTAACGCAAGCGAAACCGAGGGCTGGTAACATACAAAAAGGCGAGTAGTCGATTTTGAAAATTACATTTCTTAAAACTTGATATATATATATATATATATATATATATATATATATATACATACAACATATACTCTAAGTAAACAATAAACTGTACAATTACATAAAGTTAATTACACAAATTGCCTACTACAATAACCAGCAGCGAGCAGTGAGCCAAATTGGCTTCTCCAAATCTAATTGATATTAATTGCATTGTGCGGGGTTAATTGTTGACGTGTTGGCAGCAGTGACAAGCAGGTGCGGCGTGTAAACAGGGAGAAAAATAATTCCCTACGTTTCTCTGTCAGTGAAAACAATGTTTTGATTGTCAAAATGAAATAATTTTCAGCTAAAACCGGACTATTGACTTTGACACCATTATCTTTGTTTTTCAGACTAGGTTTTTTTGAGGGCGTAAAAAAAGTCACAACATTTTGGGCTGTTTTTCCGCTCAATTAATTTACCGTTAAAAATACTTTAAAAATTGGTAATTTTACATTTACACCGACTGTACAGATAGTCTAAAAATGGTAATTTTATATTCTGTTCAAAGCCGATAAGTTAGGCACAGCGTTTTTAGACATCCTGTATATTAACCAACATTTTGAATCATTTAGCGGTTTACACGTATGTACATTAAATAATTTAAATCCTCAATGCCGATTAAATTTTCTTTACAATTAATAACTTGAGTTTGCGGCAAAAAATGTGATAATAAATTACAGTTAAAATTACGATAGATCTTGTAGTTCTGCTAGTAACACAGAAAACTAAACCCTTTAATGTTAAATCAGAGACCGCCATCTTGGAACGGAAGGAATGGGAAAAAATCTTACACATACGTCGTTCGTGTTTTATATAAAGTACTTCCGTATGAAATTTTAGTACAATCGGTCAATACGTTTTGATAAAACTGTGTACACTCGTGATCGTTAAATCAGATGCCGCCATCTTGAAACTGAAGTGAATGGGAAAAAATTTTAAACGTACGTCGTTCAGGCTTTATCAAGGTACTTCCGTATCAAATTTCAGTACAATCGTTCAATGCGCTTTGCTAAAACTGCGTACAATCGTGATTGTTAAATCAGAAGTCGCCATCTTGAAACGGAAGAGAATTGGAAAAATATTATACATACATCATTTGGGTTTTGTTCAGTATACCTTCTTACCAAATTTTGAAATAATTGGTCAACGTGTTTGGCCAAAACTACGTAACAAACACACAAACCAAATGCCCGAATGATCGAGTTGAAACAGAGACCTCGCTTCGCTCAGTCAAATTTTGTTTTGCTTTTAACAAAGGCTTTTGGTCAGATTTATGAAAAAAAATATAGTCATTGGGACTGTCGACAGAAGCGTTAGGTTCTTAAAATATAAGTGGAGAGAGAGAGAGAGAGAGAGAGAGAGAGAGAGAGAGAGAGAGAGAGAGAGAGAGAGAGAGAGAGAGAGAGAGAGAGAGAGAGAGAGAGAGAGAGAGAGAAAGAGAGAGATAAAAGAAAAATAGAGAGAGAAGCACTACGTTGTATGTACATACAGGCACAAAACATACATACGCGCGCGACCAACTCAGTCGGAACCGGCAGACGAAAGAAAGGAGAAGAACTGAGAGCTGGAGGGATCTGTGTAATACTTCCCCTACTCGCGTTACTTACGCTTCATAAGCCTACTCGATGAAACCGAATCACTCCATGGTGACAAATACAAAGTGCACAACGCGGTATTAGAAGCTAACGCTTCAAAAAACACTAAAGCCGAGTTCACGTAACACCAAAAGCTGTTATAAGCTATTTTTATCGCAATCGAAATTTTAAATAGTATTTAATAATGAACAGACCACAAGGTAAAAACGTTTTAATCAGGGGATGAAAACGAGCACATGCTTTGAAAATAATCTCAAAATCGATTTTTTGTTTTTTTTCCGGCGAAAAACCGTTAAGGTTATTTTTGAAAGACTACCGCTTACTTCCTACATTTAGTAACCTGATATAAATAGGTTACTACGTTTTCTTCAACCGGTTTTTTTAACATGAAGTTATATTTTCAAAAATATAAATTCCCTAATACAGTTACCCCTGTCGCTGTATAATTTAAGCACACCGAGGCGGTGCCATAATATATGGAGTGTAGATACAGTCTGGACTGAGGCCAAACATTTTTATTTACTTTCGGATAAGGAATATTTCAGCGTCCATAAATTCAGAGTTATTTTCCGTAGACTTCCCACCCCCACACCCCACCAACACCACGCTGTTTTGACAATGTTTTTGTAATCAAAATTATTACGTACTGTAGGTGAAATATTTAATATACCGAGTGCGTATTAATTAGCGAATTCCAATTGGACAATGAGCTATAAAAGCGGCCATAAAAATCACGAAAAGTACACCTAGCATGGTGAACAAGTTTTGAGGGGGTGCTTAAAAATTGTATCGTATAAAAGTATGTGTGTGCGTGTGTGCAATGAATACAGAATAGATTCTGTATTAATTGGTGTGTGTGTGTGTGTGTGTGTGTGTGTGTGTGTGTGAGCGCACGCGCTTTGAAAACCCATCATTATAAAGCGTTATACCTCGTATTATGATTGAAAACTAGAAAATTAATACGACTGAGTTGAGAATATTTTCGAAGTAATTTTAAAATTGTGAATGCTAATTTATTAGCATTTTAAAGCCGATTAGATTAGTAAAATTAGACTTTGAAAAAAGTGTGAGATGAAACAGATTTAATTTTTAAAATATTGAAATTACCAACGTTTAAAATTTTGAAAAGAACTGTTTTTAATAAGTCATTTGTCAAGCTATCACCGGTACTAAAATATTTCTGATGCCAAGTGCGAATAGAATCGGATCTAAATTGCGAGTGAGAGTGAGAGAGAGCGAGGGAGGAGAGGGAGGGAGGGAGAGAGAGAGAGAGAGACAGAAGGTAGGCAAACGGACAAACAGACATACAGACATACAGACAAAGACAGAGAGAGAAAGGGACAGATAGGCAAACAGACATACAGACAGACAGAGAGAAAGAGAGGGAGAAAGAGAGAGAGAGAGAGAGAGAGAGAGAGAGACAAACAGAGACAAACAGACAGGCAGGCAGGCATACAGACAGACAAAGAGAGACAGAAAGACAAACAGGCAGGTAGAGAGATAAACAGACAGAGAGAGAGAGAGAGAGAGAGAGACAGACAGACAGAGAGACAACGACAGAGAGACAAAGACAGAGAGAGAGAGAGAGAGAGAGAGAGAGAAAGGGAGGGAGAGAGGGAGGGACAAACTGGCAGGCAGGCAGACAGACAGGCAAAGAGAGACACAAAAAGAGAAAGAGAGAGACAGACAGAGAGACAAAGACAGACAGACAGAGAGAGAGAGTGAGAGAGAAAGAGAGGAAGGGAGGGAAGGAGTAAGGGAGGGACAAACAGGCAGGCAGACAAGCAAAGAGAGAGAGAGAGAGAGAGAGAGAGAGAGAGAGGCAGGCAGGCACACAGACAGAGACCGAGAGAGAGAGAGAGAGAGAGAGAGAGAGAGAGAGAGAGAATGAGAATGAGAGAGAGAGATCCGACTAGAGAACAGTTAAACAATTTAGAACCTGAAAACTAATTTACAAATCAAAACAAATGGTTGAAATCGTAATTGTACTTAAGTCAATTCAAACCCGCTAACGGACACATCAGTAATTATAAACGTTTATACAATTCGCCAACCAATATTCGCTACCATGTTTATTAGTCTTGGGGATCCCATTGGAAGCAAGGAACGTGTAAATAATGCCCTCAGCAATCAGCCGTAGCGTATCAATCAATACAAGGCTTATTTCTATCCCCCTTTTTTGATTTCACACTGAACTGCACAATTCAATTCGCATTATACTGATATACGGTTTCCCTTCTCTCTCTGTCTTATTCGAGGACACACACACACGCGCGCGCGCACTCACGCACGCACTCACACGCGCACACACACACACACACACACACACACACACACACACACACACACACACACACACACACACACACACACACACACACACACACACACACACACACACACACACACACACACACACACACACACACACACACACACACACACACACACACACACACACACACACACACACACACACACACACACACACACACACGGGTCATAGTACCCTTCAATACTACTGGTTCAAAATAATACCTCACATTCAATAAAATATTTCTAAAAACAATTCAAGTTCGAAAATTATCGACCAAAATTCGTCCGTGTTTCGCTTATGTATCAAATGAAAATCAATAAAATATTTACGGTACGGAAATTTTTGAAAAAAATCAAACATTAAAAATTGCCGCGTTTTTTGTACTTTCAAAAAAGGTTAAGAAAAACTGCAACAAATTTTTTCAAGTAATTCAGGGTTACAAATAATACGCTTGCTGAAATGATCGCCCATGAGATGTTATTATTTTTCTTACATTTTGGAAATTCGACTTTAGCGAGACAGCTGTGTGCGCGATTATTAAATTATCCGCATCGACGATTAAAAAGTCTGCTTACAACTCCAGTCACGTAATCTCACTTGTGCTTCAAGCAACCATTCTAAACGGGATTTTTGCTTAATAGAGCTAACCCAGAAAACGAACGTAATCTAGCAGAACTTTGTCCGTAACATCGTTCCCTTAAGACGGGAAATCAGAATTATTAAGAAAACAACTCAAACACTCTGCGAAATAATTAAATTTAGAATAAGAAAGTTACTAATTACTTTTTGAAATTAAAGTAAGCAATTAATTTTTTTCTTGCAAAATGTCTTTCGCAATTAAGAAAGTATAATTAAAAGTTCCATCGCGAGCTTTAAGTACATTTAATACACTTCAAAAATTATTTTAACGCCGAGGGTGGGAGACAAAGCGTTTCGTAAAAATTCCGTTTTGATAACGTTGACCTTTTAAAACACGTAGGGCGATAAAGGCAGCGTATAGGGGTGGTTATCACGTGTATCCCATTTCGCCAGGACAATGAATGTGCCAGGACACGTTCAAGGATCTGCGATAAAATCTTTGTATCGTCCGATATATCTGTTGGCAGAAATGAACTGAATTTATTAGAACTTTAGACAAAAAGCCTATTCGTGAGGAAGATAAACACGGTTTAATACTACTTATTAGCGAATTTCCATAGGAAAATGGCCATTATGGTCCTTAGAGGACTATGATCAGGTTTTATTACCATGATGGTCCTTACCCGGGACCTTGAAATGAGCAACGATGCTGACAAAAAATCAATAAAATAAATGGATATTAATTAAAAAAACATGTTTTTATATTCAAGTGTATCAATAAGAATTAAATATATCATCCATTTATCCTGAGTCTAATAAAAGCCGTTCATAATACAGTATAAAAAAAAAAAAACACACACACACACATACATATATATATATATATATATATATATATATATATATATACATATACATATACACACACACGCACACATATATATATATATGTGTGTGTGTGTGTGTGTGTGTTTTCAAAAGCGCACGCTCACGTTCGCAAATTTAGTCTGATTCCATTCAAAATTTATCACAAAAATTGATTTTCCTAGCCGCAAAATCCGTTCAACAGTTTCAAAATGACGGCCATTTTAATTCTTTGAAAATTCGTAACTTTTTGTCTCGAATCTAATTTCACCGCCGAATCAGCGTTAGAAAACCGGTTACATTAGCATTACAAATTCTCGAATTCCGTTGAAATTAAGAAATTTAACTTGACGGCCGTGTGGGCTCGATTTTAGTATTTCCAATGCGTTTTGGAAGTGTAGAACGCCAAAACATGCAGATTTTATGCTGTTTATGACGGTGAGATCAGAACTAGAAAGAACACTTACTCTTTCTAAGTGGAAAAAAGAATTACTTTTAGAAGCACGCTTCTGTCACTTCTGTGATACGTGCAACGATGGACATACGCTTCTGTTACTTCTGCGAGACAGTTGCGTGCAACGATGAAAATACGCTTCTGTCACTTTTGCGATACTGCTGCGTGCAATGATGGGCATACGCTTCAGTTCCTTCTGCGATAAAGCTGGGTGCAACGATGCAAAAACGCTTCTGTCACTTCTGCGAGACAGTTGCGTGCAACGATGAAAATACGCTTGTCACTTTTGCGATACTGCTGCGTGCAATGATAGACATACGCTTCAGTTCCTTCTGCGATAAAGCTGCGTGCAACGATGTAAATACGCTTCTGTCACTTCTGCGAGAAAGTTGTGTGCAACGATGAAAATACGCTTCTGTCACTTCTGCGATACTGCTGCGTGCAATGATGGACATACGCTTCAGTTCCTTCTACGATAAAGCTGCGTGCAACGATGTAAATACGCTTCTGTCACTTCTGCGAGAAATTTGCGTGCAACGATGAAAATACGCTTCTGTCACTTCTGCGATACTGCTGCGTACAATGATGGACATACGCTTCAGTTCCTTCTGCGATAAAGTTGCGTGCAACGATGAAAATACGCTTCTGTCACTTCTGCGATACTGCTGCGTGCAATGATGGACATACGCTTCAGTTCCTTCTGCGATAAAGCTGCGTGCAACGATGTAAATACGCTTCTGTCACTTCTGCGAGAAAGTTGCGTGCAACGATGAAAATACGCTTCTGTTACTTTTGCGATACAGCTGTGTGCAACGATGGAAATACGCTTGTCACTACAAGACAGCTGCGGCAACGATTATTTCTGAAAATTATTTGAAAACAGAAAAACGAATCGCTATCGTCTCCGGCTTAAAGAAAACTAAAAAGTGGTTTTCGACCGAATGCACCACAAATAAGTACAAGCATATTTCGTGACGCTCAGTTGGGCTTCGGTTGAACGGTGTTTCCGGTTGCGGTTCGGCGGATGTGAATTAATAACGCTCAGAAATGTCAAAATACTTCACTACACTTGAGCGGAACTTTGAGTCTCTGTAAAAACTAACAACACGGTTTTCTCTACCGCATATCCGAAGACAGCGGGGTTTCTGAACTGACAGTCTCTTTGTTGTATTAGTGATGGTTCTGACTTGCCGCAGCAGGTTTGAGCAAAGGTTCGGAGTCATTCTGTAGTATCAGCAATGGTGATATACAGCGGTAGGTCTAGGACTGCAAGGTTTTAGAAATGATGGCATTTAAGGCTTATCGCATACCTGCATACAGATAGCTCCAAGACAAACACAGGCATCGGTGCTTGAGACACAGAGCAAAGAAAGCTTTTGCCCTGGGACATTATGCAACAGTATTCCAGGCTGAAGTAATTTTTATTAATGACTATTTTCGGAGAACTTGAAACCTATATTTATACCGATAGTAAGGCAGCAATCAAAGCACTTGCAAGTCTTACAATTCGGTCCAAGCCGGTTGGGAAATATCGGGAGAACCTCAGTCTCTGGAAAACCGAGTTATTCTTCACTTCCGGGGCATAAGGGGGTTAAAAGTAAAGAGGAGGCAGACCAACTGGCTGGACTGGGATCTGTATCTGAGTTTATCGGACCTGAGCCGGCTTTGGGGATCTCTTTATCGTTGGTCGGGTCTGTTATCAACAGGTGGATTAACAAGCAACACCAGGCAAGATGGGTATTCATGGGCATTCCCATAGTAAGCGCTTTTTAGGTAGGTTTCTTCCTGGAGGACTTAGAAGGGCGGTAGACATCTTGGACATAGCACAACTCAGGAAAATAATGGGACTCATTACTGAGAACTGTGATGTGAGGGTGTACATGAACAGGATAGGTACGTACCACGGAGAAACCGTGTGTAGTTTGTGCAGTAAAGAGAAGAAAACTGCAGGGCAGATAATTCATTATTGTAAGGCTCTTGTTAGCAGGAGTCTAAGGGTTTTTGGTTTACATGACCTTAAGGACCTCCAGCAGGATGAGCTAGTCAGTGGATTATAGGAACTTACTAAGGGCACCAGTCTACTAAGTACTACTGAAGAGATTTAGTTTACAATAGGTCAGTCGATCGCACTGCCTGGGGTTGTAAAATCCCTTCCTCTAGTTTCTATGCAAATCTATTACACTGCAAATTATAACTTCTAACTTAAAACACATGTTTTCAATGCAGTTTTACATATTGGTTTTTTCGTTGCACTAGCGAATGTCCATTGGAAATGTGCTATTAGACATCATAGTAACATCCAGATCTGGAAATCTGAAATGAGAGCCGATTTTGATCCGATTTTGTTATCAATAGGTGGATTAACAATCAATACCAGGAATTTCATAACAAGCGCCTCTTGGATACATTTTCTCTTAGAGGACTTACAAGAGCGACAGACGTCTTGGGCAGAGCACAACTCAGGAAAATCATGGGGTTCATTACTTGGCACTGTGGTCTGACAGT